>CAUEEP010000869.1:0-462384 GCA_958450365.1 Mesorhabditis belari
TTTAGAAATATTCCAAGAGATTTATTATCTAAACTTGTTGATCTGAATCAGTTAACTCACTTCCACCATGCCTTTTCAATTCTAGAACTATTTTAAATTAAAAAGTAGACATTTATTTAATCTGATACAACTGTTGATGATGTTATGATGTTGTTGTTACATGATATGATGTTGATACAAATAAATACACAACCCTAATACTTCTAAAGATGTTGCAGAGCAAAAATCGATGTAGGAATGGGGAAAAAATGGGAAAAAAACTTGGAGCCGGGATTGAACCCGTGACCTACCGACTTGGATACAAGATCCCTACCCACTCAGCCATCGTAGCAACAAATCAGGAGAAAAATTCAGGAGTTTTATATTGAACTTTGGGTGTAAAGATGATCAATTTGGGTAGAGCACTGGTCACAAAAATAGCGTGTAGCTAAATTGATGATAGAAACTGGGCAGGATCTAATAGTAAGATCTGGAGCTGGCTTCTGTTCTGAGCTGGCTTGTGTTCTGAGCTGACTTCTGTTCTGAGCTGGCTTGTGTTCTGAGCTGACTTCTGTTCTGAGCTGGCTTCTGTTCTGAGCTGGCTTCTGTTCTGAGCTGGCTTCGTTCTGAGCTAGCTTCTGTTCTGATTTGGTTGAATCTCGGGAAAAAACAAAAAGTTACAAAATGAAGATGATTCTGATTACTTTAGACTATAAAATGACGGCAAAGTCAAAAAGGAAATTCTTTCTGAAATCAAACTCAAAACAAATTACCTCAAAAAGTTTTGAGAAACAATTTTTGCTGAACAATTTCAATTGAAGAAAAATGATGAGAGTTCCACTTAACGATCAAAAGATTTCTCTCTTTTTCTAGAAAAAAAAGACGACAAAAACCATTCCCCAATTGATCATTTTTATCGACGATGAGAGAGCGATAATAAACAAGATTTGAGAAAAGTTTTTAAAAAGAAAAAAATTGAAATTTTTAAATAACATTGCTATATTGATGACCTGGTTTTCAGCTTTGTTTACAGAAAATATCCGAGTTTAGTATGCCAAGTGGTGCTCGTTTTCAAGAGCGCAAAGTACAGTGCAATGCAGTGTATCAGTGCGATTGCTCAAAAAGAAAAAGACTAAAATTTTAGATCATTAATGAAAAATAGATTTTTTTTGATTGCTATTTCGATCGGATGAGCCAATCATTACCATAAACAATGAAGGATGAAAGAAGAAGACGCAAAAGATGTTCAATGTTCAACGTTCAATGATCAATCAATCCATTCTACTTTATCTATTCAAAATTGCCACCAACCTAGCCACTTCTTCTTCAACGACATTTGGATCAAGGGGCTCCTTTTTCGGTTGATTTCGACCACTCGATCTTTTGTGTGATGTGGAAGTGGTTGATGGAGTGGTGGAAAGAGTGTTGAGTGAAGACGAGGAAACGGGACGACTGAAACTGAAAGGGATTTATTGATGTGGGAAATATCTAGTTATGAGGTTATTAGAAATAATCAAGGATGTCTAAAATCGATTCAGTAATGGCAGGTGTAGTCAGCTTGGCCTTGCCCTTGTCCTTGACCAGGTCAAGTCTAGGCCAGGCCTGGAACCAGGTCCAGAGCCAGACTATCCAAGCGTGCCTACCTGGGATAACCAGAACGACCTTAGACCCGAGGCTGACTCTGGACCTGGCCAGGCTCTGGACCAGACTTGACTTGGTCTAGGGCTGGCCCGACTTGACCTAATCTGGCTTTACCCTGGGTATCTGACTCCTGATCTGGCCAACTTTTAACAAATGATCTGACAGTGAGGGAATTCGAACGAGGGTTAAAAGCGAGCGCGCCGGCACACTACCCACTACAACACCGCGTCGCTCCGTTTAACGGGAAGTAAGACCTATATTAGCTCTAAGACTTAAACTTCGTTGCCAGATAACTCGCGATACAGGGCTCCGTTGGTGAAACTAAAATCAGATTTGGAATCAGCGTTCAAAACTCTATCAGATAAGCTAGGCGTGATTCAAAAAGTCAGCTTCGTCGTCGATACAAAAGACTTAAGTCGGCGCCATTTATTTAGTGAGCAGCCAAGCCAAAGAGCCAAGGCAGATCTGGGCCTGGATTCTGGTTGAATCCGGCCTTGAATTGAATTTTGCTCATCAATGAACTTAAAAACCCTTACTTTGCGCTGAAAGTTGATGCCGATTTAGCTTCTCCCGTTGTCGCTTTCACTGCATAGACCTAAAATTAGCTAATTAGTTAAAACTAAGATATAAATTTAGTAAAAGATAGTAAAATAAATAATAAAACATGGTTTTTCTATAAGAAACAACTTTGTTTACCTGTCTCAGAGCCACTGCTGTATCAACATGTCCCGTGTGATTGTTGTTCTCGTGTCTGAAAAGTTTTGATCGTTGTAAATCCATTCAATAGCTTAATCAATTATATATATCATTATATAATCAATTAATCAACAATCAATCACTCACCGTGACTGCTCAGTTGATGGCGGCTGTGAGTAGGCAGTGTGATCGATCGGTGTTTCGCTTAATTGCTGCTGAACGACGACAACACAATTTCGATCGATCAGTTGGGTGTTCTTCTGTAAAATTTTACATTTTATCATGAAATAAATGCAAATTTCGTGTCTAAATTCTAGCAATAACTTGAAACTTTCTTCCAAAACCCACATTTGGTTCCTCATCGATGAGATCGTCAACCGGTTGAAATTGATAAGACGACGGTGCTCCCAGATTATCGTAGCTCACATCTGAATAAAGAAGGCTGATAAAGAGCCAGTTAATCTATTCCAGTTAAGCAATGAATCTAATTCTTTATTTGCCGAATATTTACAATTAAAACCCACCCGAATACTCATCAGTGTACGCTGGAGCAGCCAACGAATCGAAAGAAGCCGCTCGACCGAACTCCCGAGCATCCAAATAGCCTAAATCTTTGCTAAATCTACAAAAATATAAAACTTTTCATAATTATCTCTAAAATTTGATAACTATTTAGTCTTTTGATTGAAAATGAAAGAGGAAAGCGGCTGGTTATAGCTAACTTCTAACAAGTTTCTGTTGACTCAATCGCTTTTACGTTCATAAAATTCAAGCTAATAATAAGCTATTTTACTTATTTATATCAAGGATCAAGCACTTTTTATTTAAACAAATCTATTTTCAAATATCTCACCAATATTATGGTTCATCTCCAGTTCGAGCACGTCCTGCCCTGAGGACTCCATCACCGGAATCGCCGTTTCATACGAGAATGGGGTATCTAAAGAAATTTCAATGATTTATTTTAAATTAACGTTTAAAATAAGTTTAAAATTTAATGCTTAATAACTAATATTGATAAAAACCCTCTTTTTGGCTCATTAAATGCCGACCGAATATTCATAAGTGTACGCGGAGAAACTCTGGCCGAAAATGAGGGAAAGGAGGAATGTGACCTCTCACCCCGTCAAAGAATAACCCTGATAACGGATTTTTAAGCATTAATGGGCTTTGCAGCTGTAGATAAGTAGTAAAAGAAATGAATTAAGTAGTGATAGCTGTTTACAAATCAAATTAGCATAATAGAATCAGGGCTAGACAAGAACAGGTCAAGAAGTCAGTTGCTAAACAAGAACATGTCAGGGAGTCAGGTACAAGTCGGTTCTTACCTTGGTGATCAAGTACTCTTTGTCGGGCTTAGGCGTAGGCTTAGGCTTAGGCTTAGGCTTAAGGTAGTAAAGCCAAGCCAAGGTTCAAAGCTAAGGCAGGACTTGGCTTTGTTATTGATAGGTTTGAGGCTGAGAATACGAAACATGATCGGCGCCGGAATTCGAACCCGCGAACGCTTAATCGCTTGCTTAACGCTCTACCAATGAGCTATACCGACACGTGTTCCATTGATGTCAGGATAGGGCTTTATGTTTACTGCAAAAGTGCACAAGATTCTCCGGGCAGATCAAGCCAAGTCTGATTAAAATAGGCCAGAAGTCAGGTCCTATTTTTTGGGTTAGACAAAGTTAATGCAATTTTGGCTCTGGCCGTTTGGACAAGCTCGTAAATTTACATTTACTGTCAAACAATGAACATTAAACACTCAATAGTAGCCTAATAAACCTGATTTGAATGCAAAATCTTTCTAAAAAGTCAATTATTAGCGTCTTGAAAACAACCCAAGCAAATTCATGGATATAAGCAAGCAGGAAATGGAAAATATCTCGTTTTTTGTAAAGTTCTATGCAAATTTGCAAGTTTTACGTCGATCAAAGTCACATGTACGCATAAAACCTACCGTAAATACTGTAATAGTACCCCAAACCCCTCGTACAGTCGCGTAGTCGCAGTTTTTAGTATTTCATTTTTTCCAAAGCGCCCGTACTTCCAAAAAATGCGTCTTTGGTATCAAAAAATAGCTGAAATTCAGGGCTATTTTATGACACCAAAACGAAGATTTTAGCTTCAACCAGTGTCGAGAAAAACTCGTTCAAAGCTAGACTACGCAACACTTCATTATGATGGGGTACTATTACAGTCATTATGGGCGTGGGGTACTATTAAAGTATTTACGGTATATTTACTGTAAAGCCAAAGTCAAACCTTGATCAAAATCATCATGATTGTCCAGTGAGATCGTCGTCGTTTTTGACGTGCTTTCCCTTGAAGATTTTGACGGAATCAATCGCGCCACTCCCTCCATGAATCTTTTATAGAAATTTCATTCGTCTTCTATCATTTTCTTCAGTTTCAGTTCGATAAAATCCAAAATATATCTGAAATTTAAAATATAGAGACGGTAAAAATAAAAAAATGGAAAAATTAAATGAAAAATGGAATCAATTTTATTTTCGAGGCGGAAAAGGGTGACGAGCGATGACTAAAAATGGGGGTTTTTTTTGAAGAAAGGGGGAATAAAATTGTCACTACAATAGATAGAAAAAGAAAGATTTCAATGCGCCAGTTTGTGTGCGATTGCAAAAAAAAAGAACTGATTGGAATGCACAACAGCTTCAATGACTTGATCTAGTACGCTAGATTATGTGTCTTTGGTAAAAGTGAGTTAGGAGAACGCAGAAGCGAACTGAATTCTATTTTCAAGAATATTGATTTAGCTCTAAAATCTCTCAAAACAAATATGCTATTGTTTTTCAATAAAAAAAAATCAATGGCATAGAATCGGAGTGTGGAAAAGAATGGGAAAAGGATTCGGAGCGGACGAATGTGAATGAATGAATGAATGAATGAAATGAATGAAATAAATTCAGCAATGAACATATTTTTCTTTCTTTTCTTTCTTTTCTTTCTTTTCTTTCTCTTTTTTTATTCAAATAAAAATGACTGGAAACTTTTAAAAAAAGAATTTTTAATGCTCAAATACCGCCAAAATCCGGGAAAATATTTGAAATTTTTGGAATTTTGAAGAAAGTAATAAACTACCGTAAATACTGTAATAGTACCCCACCCCCATAATGACGGTGCGGAGCGTTACGTAGTCTAGCTTTGGACGCGTTTTTCTCGACACTGGTTTATGCTACAATGGCGCTTAGGTATCAAAAAATGGCTGAAATTCAGGGCTATTTTTTGATACCAAAGACGCATTTTTCGAAAGTACGGGTGCTTTGAAAAAAATGAAATACTAAAAAACTTTTGAGACTACGCGACTGTACGAGGGGGTGGGGTACTATTACAGTATTTACGGTAAGTACGGTATTTTTTTCCTACATACAAACTTTAGTGACAAGCATTATTGCATTATTTCTTAATAAGAACGAATCAATTCTTTCTTTCCTTCTAATTCTTGATTACTTAATGATCTCTGTGATTGATTTGGACTCTCTGAATCTGCTCTTCTACCCGACTGTACGAGTACGTAAATACTATTACAGTATTTACGGTAGAAAACTTTAATTCAAATCAAATCAGCTTTTCAATTAAGTTAAAAAGAAAAAGTTTATGTCTTACTATTAGAAAGTGATCAAATGATTAAATGGATTATAAACGATTATTTAAGCTATATAAAGCATAAGAGACATCAGTCCGTCTGTGCGCAGCCATTGGCAAAAAGGGGTGGGGCTTAGATTGAGCTTAAACCTTAGACCTTTCCAGTTTTCCGCTGGCGTTATTATAAACCATCAAATGGACAAATTAGATAGCTTACAAGTCTGATAAGTAGAGAATCTAGTAATCAACAACAATACTAGTAATTTAGCAAGATTTAGCACCGTAGATCGTACGTAGATCGTACATGTTTTTACAAAAATGTGAACTTTTTCAGGCTAAAGTTTGAGCAGAGCGTTTACAGAAACTGCCAAAAAATGAGCTTTTCCTATAGCTGTGAGTTGTGTACAAGAACAAGAAATTCTATTAAGAACAAGAAAAAGAGAATGCTTAAAATATAAGTCAATAATTATGAAGAATTCGAAATCCTAGTCATTTCCATTGTTTTTTTTTGAATGAAGAGATAGCTAGAAAGAAATTTTGTTGGTGTGCGGGAGATGAGGGAAACAAAATAGATGTGGGGAGATCGAATCGAAACGAAGAGAGGAGAAAAAGGAAAGGAAAAGGGGCAATGCCAAAACCAACATCACAGAGGCCCATCTATGGAGAATGGGGGAAGGAAAAAGAAGGCCATTTCACTGAATATCTTTCATTTCTCTCCATTTCTTGCCTATCTCATTTCCCTTTTTCCTTTCCTTTTCCTTTCCTTTCCTTTTCCTTTTCCATTGGGACGCAAAGCTGAAATGCCGCTTCTCTGGAGAAAGATTCTAGTTCTGTTTTAACAAAATAACAAACTTACTATGGATTTGAGAAATATTTTATGGAAAATATAGAAACTAGAAATTAAAGAATTTTATTATTGACTATATTGAATCTATTGTAGACTTGCTTAAAAGATTGGATATTGGATATTGGTTTGAGGAGGAGAATCAGGCAAAAATTAGACCCTAGCCTTGCTTGGCCAAACCAAGACCTTGTCTGGCCAAACCAAGATCTTGCCTGGCCAAACCAGGACCTTGCCTGGCCAAACCAGGACCTTGCCTGGCCAAACCAGGCCAGGTAGCTTACATGGATGGCTTGGAACATTCCTGAAAACTAGATCTTACAGAAATCAGAGATCAAAATCAGAATCAGAATCACAGAACATTAATCAACTAGCATCTATCTGTTTTCTTCGCACTTTGCAAACTTCGCATAAGTTTTTCAACAACCATTAGCCAAGTTGTTGCCAAACATTAGCCAATAGTTGTGGAAATTTGTTAGAAAATAGCATATTAGAGAAGATTTGAGTCTTTCTGAACAACTGATGCCTGGCTAAAGCAAGCCTCGACTACGTTCAATGCATCTTTGCCTAGCCTTTATATCACTACATACTTATCTTCAAATCAGAACTTTAATAAAGATTTATCTGCAGATAGTCAGATTAAAAACTCAAGATAACTGGAGTCTGGGAAATCTCGAGTTTAGTTTGAACTTTAGAATTGAAAAGGGACTTTGCTTGCTTGCTTTCTTGCTTGCTTTAGCCTTGCTTTAGAGCCGAGCTTTAAAATGATACTAATAATTAAGTAAAAGCTAAATTAGATTATTTTAAAGCAACTACAATTGTATTATCATTTAAAGCGAGGCTAAGCTTGACGTTGACTGAGTTCTGGAAAATTTCCCCCATTGGAAATAGCTGAAGAAAGAAAGAAAAAGGCCCACAAAAGGTCCTTTTTATTCTTTCTTCTTTCTCTTCCTTCTTTCTCTTTCTCCTTTCCATTTCCCCTTTCAACTCTTCGGGACGAATGGATTCGAATGCCAAACGGGGAGAAAAAGAAAGGAAATTCTGCCTCTAGTCAACCAACTAACAACACAAAATGAACAAAACTAAAGAAAAGAAATAAGTTAATAATATTGTTGACTAACAATTTTATTGGTTATCATTAAAAAGTTTGAGTGTTCAATGAACATTGTAGGTTCTTTCCATGGTTCTTTCCATGGTTCTTTCCATGGTTCTTTCCATGGTTCTTTCCATGTTCTTTCCATTGTAGGTTCTTTCTACCCTCACCCGGTTTAATTAGCCAAGTTTTTCGGGAACTGCTAAATCTATTTTGGATGGGATTTAGCTAGTGCACTGGAGCCAGGCTTGGTGCGTTCTCTCTCTGTCTCTCGTAAGAAAAAGCAGCGTCTGGCACACTGCCCAGATAGAAGTGCCCGGAAATTCCGATCTCCCGGTTTAATTGCCCAAGTTTGTTGCGGAAGGCAAGCGATTATGAAAAACCACAAAGAACACAATGTTTTTACTCTTTTTGCATAAATATCTCGAAAAATAAGCTTAAAAAAGTGATTTGACAATAAAAATGAAAATTTAAAGACTATTAAAGCGTTTAGACAACTCAAATTTATTAGTTTTCCTTAAATTTTCAGTTCAGAGTTTCAAAACGGAGATGAATTTGTATGATAAGGAAAAAGAGTAAAAAATTTCGAGGGAGAAAAATCCAAAATGACAGTTGATGTTAGAAAAACGATAAAAAAAGTGAAAAATTTGAAAAAAGCCGAAATTTTGAAAGCACGAATGGCAAATTAGGGAAAATTAGAGGAAATTGGTGGGTTTTTCTTGGGTAAATTTAGCGAATAATAAATTATGACCGTAATACCTCTAATAGTAGCGCCCCCCGTCCCGTACAGTCACGTAGTCGCAACAAAAATCGTCGCAGTCGTCGCGTAGGCGCAACAAAATTTTTACTAAATCATTTTTCTAAGCGCCTATAATTTCTATAAATACATTTTTGGTATCAAAAAATAGCCCTGAATTTAAGCTTTTATTTGATATTTAAGCGGATACTGTAGCATAAACGAGTGACGAGAAAAATGCGTTGAAAGTTAGACTACGCGACGCTCCGACCATTATAAGGGGGCGCTACTATTAGAGGTTATACGGTAGGGTAATAAGTATGCAAAAATAAGAATAATTTCGATACAATTGTTTAGATAAATTCTTGAACGCATTTCTTTCGATAGATTTTGAATTTAAACAAGTCTAAACAACGATTACACTTAGAAAACAGGTATTTAAGAGTTTTTGTATTCTTTTCGACTAATCGACTTTCCTTCTTCCTTTCTTCTTCTTTTCTTCTTCCTTTCTTCTTCCCCCTTATCTTTCCCTCTCTCTTTCTTGGCAATTTAAGGTACCGAATGGCTCAGTGGTTAGAGTAATTGCCTCAAAAGCGAAAGAGAGTTCAATCTTTTAGGAAATCCTTGCCAATTTCTTCACTTCTTTATTACTGATTTTGATTTTGTGCCTGGTTTATTACTGATTCTTCTTCTAACTTCGGCTTGTAGTTTATTACTGATTCTTCCTGGTTTATTACTGATTCTTCTTCTTCGGCTTGTATCATTGATCTTGGTCCTGAGCTTATTGATTTAAGCTTAATAACCTATACAAAAAAGATTAACGATACCAATTCTAAGCTTTTTGATAATCAAATGTTAAGCTAGCTTTGAGAAAAACCATTAAGAACTTATAGAATCAGCTTGAAAGTCTTGCAATTTTTCTGGAATTCAATTCAAGATTTAATCTTTAGATTTAAATTCAAACAATTAAATATCTTCAAAAATTAACACCAAAACTTATTAGTTATTGATCTTTCTTGTAACTAAAAAGTTTCGGTTAGATTTCTTTCTATTCTAGATACATCTTTTTCCCCCTTAGCAGTAATTTAGTCGACTTCTACTTGAAGAGACTCGATCTTTCACTTGAAAGATCTAAAAGAAAGAGAAGATAAGTGAAAGAGGGAAAGAGTAGAAAGGAATAGAAGGGAAATGGATTTGTCTTTTCATCTTTTCACCTTTTCATCTTTTCTTCTATCTCTTCTTGACTTCTTTCAAGCGTTCTCCTTTTCTTTGATGTGCAGGAACATTTTCTCGTGAAAGAGATCAACGAGAAGTTGAAGAAAGGAAAAGAAATGAGAAGACGTTGATGGAAAGGAAAATTCTTTAGACTTGAGAATAGAAAATAAACTTGAGATGAAGTACTAGAGTTGTTCTTTGTTTTTGTTTTAGAATTGGGTGCTTTCTGGTATAAACTTAGGTAATTAAACCAACCGAGAGGCATTTATAGATACTTCTAGTGTGCCAGATGCTGATTTTTCTATGAGTGACAGGGAAAGCACACTCAGTTTCAGAAGACTTACCGTAAATACGGTAATAGTACCTCACCCCCATAATGACGGTGCGGAGCGTTGCGTAGTCTAGCATTGGACGCGCTTTTCTCGACACTGCTTTATGCTACAATGCGCGCTTAGGTATCAAAAAATAGCTGAAATTCAGGGCTATTTTTTGATACCAAAGACGCATTTTTTAAAAGTACGGGTGCTTTGCAAAAAATGAAATACTAAAAACTGCGACTACGCGACTGTACGAGGGGAATGGGGTACTATTACAGTATTTACGGTACTTACAATAAAGAATGGATAATAGATTGTTATAGATTTATTAGATAATAGCAAAAAAAAGAATAATAGCAGAAATCGCGAAAAATCGTCGATTAGAAAAGAAAATTGGGTAGAAGGAACAATTTTTTTTTCCCTTTGATTCTCTAGATATTGAGGAAAAGAGAGGAATCATATATGGGTAACTATGGAAACGTGAGGGGAAAATTAAAAGAGAAAAAGATGAGAAATCTGGAGAGGATTATCTGGAGAGGAGGAGAAGTTGAGATTTGAATCAGTGAAAAGTGAATGTTTAAATTTAGATATTTCTAAATATTCAGCTTTAGTTAGACAGCTGAATCGCTACATTTCATACGATTTTCAATGATTGAGGGTTAAAATAAATCCCGTCAATCGATTCCTTGGCCCCGAAAACCCCCGGCTACAAGTTTCCAGCACTAAATCTCAATTGGGATGCAAAAGAAAAACCTTTCTGGATAAAGTGGGGGTGTTCTTTGTTGTGTCGCGTAACCGCTCTCCGTCTGGCATACCCATCTGGGGCTTGTTGGCTTGAAAAATACAGGTCTTTTCACTGTGAAAAGCTATCATATGCAAAATCCAAAACAAATTCGATTCTCTTGGGACTTTTCTTGGGAGAATGGGTTAAAATAAAAGCTACCAATAGATTCTACAACTCTGAAAACCCGCGGGTACAAATTTATAGCTTTAAATCTCATTTGGAAGTCATTTACAGAGCCAAAGAAATCCTGTAGAAAGTGACTGACAAAATGTTCTTTGTGCGCGCGCAATCGCTCTCGATCTGGCACACGGTCCTGATACATAAGTATTCCCGTAAAGGGTAAAGAGCGGCTAGCGACTGTAGCATTTTCCATACTGATTTCAAAATCCATCAAAAGCTTTTGAATCGGCTTGAGATTCAGGGATATACTTGAAAAATTAGATGCTGACGTTGATTCGATTGATTCCTTGATTTTTAAGCATTAGAACCATGAAAAGTCCAAAATTATCTTTTCTACTAAATAAATCAAATCTTTTTCAAAAAAAGAGATTAAAAAGCAATCAATTTCCCATGAAAAGGGATCATAAATGGTTTCTTTTTCAAGGCAAAAAAAGAAGAAATCTCAGTCTGGAATGAAAGGGGAAATCTGAGGAGGCAAAAATCCCCTTGGAGACCCAAAAATCGAAGCAAACAAGAAGATTATCCATGAAATAAGACAAATTTCCGGATTTGAAATGAATTTCTTGATTGATTCTTGGAGATTTTGAAGTTTTTAGTTTAGTTTTTAGCGCTCAGTTTAGTTAAATTTAGTTAAAACGACTTGAAAGAGTTCAGCTGCTTGAGTTCAGCTGCTTGAGTTCAGCTGCTTGAGTTCAGCTGCTTGAGTTCAGCTGCTTGAGTTCAGCTGCTTGAGTTCAGCTGCTTGAGTTCAGCTGCTTGAGTTCAGCTGCTTGAGTTCAGCTGCTTGAGTTCAGCTGCTTGAGTTCAGCTGCTTGAGTTCAGCTGCTTGAGTTCAGCTGCTTGAGTTCAGCTGCTTGAGTTCAGCTGCTTGAGTTCAGCTGCTTGAGTTCAGCTGCTTGAGTTCAGCTGCTTGAGTTCAGCTGCTTGAGTTCAGCTGCTTGAGTTCAGCTGCTTGAGTTCAGCTGCTTGAGTTCAGCTGCTTGAGTTCAGCTGCTTGAGTTCAGCTGCTTGAGTTCAGCTGCTTGAGTTCAGCTGCTTGAGTTCAGCTGCTTGAGTTCAGCTGCTTGAGTTCAGCTGCTTGAGTTCAGCTTGAGCTTCTCAATTTGTGAACTCCTTTTGATAAATCTATAGAGAAGCACTGTCTTTTTAGCGCGCAGTTTCTGGCAAACGGAACTTGGGTAATTAAACCGGCCGAGAGGCATTTCCGGCTAGTTCCATCCGGGGCAGTGTGCCAGACGCCGCTTTTTCCTACGAGCGACATGAAAAGAACGCATAGTATTGTTTTAAAAACAACTTTTTAATGTTTTGGCATGAAATTAGTGCGCTAGAAAGGGTGCGTTTACAAAATGGAGCAGTAAACTCTGAAGGAAAAGGTTGTCAAGAGTTTCCACTCATCCAAAAATCGATGAATCTCAGTGTACTAGAAATATTTCAAGAATTCCCTGATGGCTGACTAGTGGTGACTTTTTTAAATTTAAAAAGAATAAAAGAAAAAAGTGAAAAAGGGAGATTTTGAAAACAAAATACTTCATAGTACAAAAAAAAGTCGGTGAAAAAATCGGAAAATTGAAGGAAAGGAGTGTGAAAACGCTTTTTTTAGGAAGGAAAAGGAGGGAAATGCTGTGGTTGAAATGGGAAAGGAATTTTCCGAGAAAGGAAAGGGAAGAGTGAGAGGCCTATTGCTTATTCATGCCTCTTCCCCTCCCCGTTTCTCTTTGAGAATTTTTATTTTTCTTTTTCTTTTTTCATCCCCTTTTTTGTTATTCTTTACTCTCTTGAGAAAGTGTTCGATGTGAAAAAATTGGGGAAACATTGGCAAATTATTGCGCGCCTTCTGGTAAGCGAAAATTGGGTAACTAAATTGGGTAATTAAACCGGGTAATGGGCATTCCCGATGGCTTCTAACCAGGCAGTGTGCCAGAAGTCGCTTTTTCCTACGAGTGATATGGAAAGAACACACCAAGGCTCACGATCGGGTCTTAAACATGAAACTTGGGTAATTAAACCGGTCGAGGGGCATTTCCAGCCTCTTCTATCCAGGCAGTGTGCCAGTTGCCGCTTTTTCCTATGAGCGACAGGGAAAGAACACACCATTCTCTTAAGCTTTCTTCAAAGTCGAATCTTACAAATACACTATTTTTTTCTTCTTTCAAAAAACAAATTCCACAATTTGTTTCCCCAAAAATCGAATAAAGTCCGTTGTTTAGAGAGATGTGGGAAAATGGTTGTCGTGCAAAATTTCCGTGTTTTTATTTCTCTAAACAAAAACCGATTCCTTTCCAAAATGGCTAAATCCCTTAGGGAATCGGGAAGAAATTTCAAATCTGACTTCTTTTTAGAGAACTGACATCGTTTTAGAGAACTGACAAATGTCAAGAGTTTGAAATTCAAATTCGAAATTCTAACTGAATAGGATTTGAAAATCAAAACTAGTTTTAAGGCTATAGCTGAAAAATTTGTAAATGCATCCTTTGTAAATGCATCTAATGCACTCAATTCCTTCATTTTCTTCGATATTTCAGTGCGCTAGGTAGAGTGCGTTTACCAGTTAAGAGCACAAAGTACACGAATGAAAACAAAGCTTAGCAAGTGATCGATCGGAGCGCTAGGTAGGGTGCGTTTACCAGTTAAGAGCACAAAGTACACGAGTGAAAACAAACAAATGAAACTTAGCAAGTGATCGATCGGTTCAATTACCCAGCTGTTCAATATAGATTTTCCAATATAGATTCCAAAATGAATAACAAAATGGAATTGTTTACTAAAATAGAAATCTTGCCTAGTTCCATAAAATAAATGCAGTAAGAATGAATGAAAATTGAGAAGATCTCGAGATTTTCCCCTTCTCTTTTCTTTAGAATACCCCCGATTCGACTAATTTGATGCTTCGCGAAGCAAAGAAGGGATTTTCCCCCTTCTTTTCACTCCTTCAGACAAGTAACAAAGTAAATTTCTCTTTTCTGATTCTTAGAAGAAATCTTTTTACGAGGATTTTTTTTTGAAAAGAGACAAAAAAGAAATCCTCAATACTGATTGTGTTGAGAAATCTATTCTTTCTCCACGACCATGACACTTCATTAGGCGTTTTTGAAAGACATAAAAGCCTGATGCTGAGGTTCGATAATTGGATGGTTTTGAAAGAAATAAAACATGTTTACTTGAAAGAATTCGGCATCTAATTCCTCTAATTACATCGAATTTCGCAGCGTTTGTTTCAACAGCGTTCTTTGTGGTTTTTTTACAATCGTTTGCCTTATGGCATATGAAAATTGGGTGATTAAACCGGGCAAATGCTTTCCCGACCGCCGTTATCCGTGTCAGTGTGCCAGAAGCCGCTTTTTCCTACGAGTGACATGGAAAGAACACATAAAGGCTCACGAGCGGGTCTTAAACATGAAACTTGGGTAATTAAACCGGGCAAATGCTTTCCCGACCGCCGTTATCCGTGTCAGTGTGCCAGAAGCCGCTTTTTCCTACGAGTGACATGGAAAGAACACACAAAGCCTCACGATCGCGTCTTAAACATGAAACTTGGGTAATTAAACCGACCGAGGGGCATTTCCGGCCACTTCTAACCGGGGCAGTGTGCCAGAAGCCGCTTTTTCCTACGAGTGACAGGAAAAGAACGCACAGAGAGCCAGTCTTTCTTTCAACTTTTAGACTTGGACAGTGCACTAGAAAGGGTGTGTTTCCACTTTTTGCACAAAGTACTTTCTGGAAAAAGGATATTGCAAGAGGCTTAATCGTTTAAAAGCTGGATTCAGGCTCAATAAACTTGATAAATACTGAATAAAAAAACGATATCATGGATAAATTTTGATTTTAATTGGCTTTCGGAAAAAGAAATCAATATTTGGGAAAAGCTTTAGCGAAGAGAGTGGGTGAAACGTTCGAAAGATGTTCCAAAGATGGGTCTCATCCGATCTTTCCCTTTTCAAATCTCCTCCATTTCCCTTTTCTCATTCCCATCTTCTCATCTTCATCTTTCGATTTCCACACAGATGGGCCTTTTCTTTTCTCTTTCTTTTCTCTTTCTTTTTCTTTTTCTTTTCTTTTTCTTTTCTTTTTCTCTTTCTCTTTCTTTCTCTTTCTTTTTCTTTTCTCTTTCTTTCTCTTTCTCTCTTTCTCTTTCTTTTCTCTTAAATTTGAATCAATACTCAGTGAAGCGTTTTCCTCTTTCTCTTTTCTCGTTTTCTGAATTGTTGATGTGCATATGTCTATCCATTTCTATTTCCATTTCTATTTCCATTTCCATCTTCAGCCTTTTCATCCAATTTCTCTCGCTTTTGAGTGACATTTCTGAGAATTCTTTTAAAATCTAAAAAATTTCTTTAAAAAATAAACTTTTCAATGTTCTTTTGTAGAAGAGTACAAATTTTTGGTATCCATTTGTTAATTAATGAAAAGACATCTTCATCTAAAGATGTCTTTTCATTAATTAACAAATGGATACCAAAAATTTGTACTCTATAAGCGCGAGAATGCTGTGTAACTAAACCAACAGCTCAAAATCGACATAGACAAAAAAGTTGCTTAGCTTAAATTAATTAAATTAAATTAAAATTAAATACAGCTAGTATTCTATCAAATAGACTCTTATCTTAAGATGTAATTTTTTAGAAAAACAAATATCCATTTTCGAATAGATGATGAAAAGAGGTGAAGAAAGAAATTGGACAAAGAATTGATATTCTCGAAACTGACAAAGAACTGATATTGAATTATTCACAATGACAAAAGAAAACAATGAAAGAGTGAAAGAATCCGAATTTGAGAAGAGAATTGATGAATTTATGTAGAAAAAACAGTAGAGCACTGCAACAGAGCACTGAAATATTTGATGATTTTTGCATCAAAATGTTCGTAAGTTTTATTCTCTAGAATAAAACTTATCCCTTCGTTTTTGGTTCTAGTCCCTCGTTGTCGAGTTACGAGCTCCAAACTGCAGGGTACCACAAAATTTCCCATACAAAATGACCAAAAAAACCGCTAAAACTAAATTTAAAAAATTTCTGTCAGAGGGATTTGAAAAATTCCTTCAGATTCGGAATCAGCACAATTTTCCGCATCTAAAAAAGGTACTCCCAGAAAAATCCGATAGAAAACGCATTTTCGCGCCGATGTGCACTGTGTTCTTTATGGTTTCCCAAATTCATGCACCTTGCGGTGAACTTGGCTAATTAAACCGGTAGAACGGGATTGCCGGTGATTCTCTATCCCGGCAGTGTGCCAGAAACCGCTTTTTCATACGAGCAATATGAAGAGAACACACAGTTCTTTGTGAGACAGACAGAAAGACAGACAGAAAGACAGACAGACAGAAAGACAGTTAGATCTAATGCTAATGGATCTAATCCTCAAAAATGGACATGAATGAAATGAAATGACATGAAATGCCTTGACTTGAAAACTCTAATATTGATAAATCTTTTAAATCTTTCAAATCTTTCAAATATTTCATGCTTTGTTAAGTAAAATATAGAAAACACTGAAAATTGGACGCTGAAAAATGCGATGATTAAAACACGGCCATCCAAATGTAATTACATGGATGGTTGTGTGAGTGTGAATGAAAGAATTGAAGATAAACCCCTAAAAGGGGAAAAGAGGAGACTCATTCGACGAGTAAAAGAAAGAGAACGAGAAGGACATTTTCGGTTAATTAGATGGATGTTTAGAGGAGAGGAGATGGAGAAAAGATTGTTAAAAGAAAGATATCGAATTATTATTTAGAAATTGGGGAATCTTGATTGGAATTTTTTTTCTACAATAGCTTGTTTTCTTTAACAATGATAAATATTAGGTGGGTGAAAAAGTAATCCACGTTTTTAACGTTTATGCGGTATCCATTTGTCCAACTTTTTGATAAAATTCATGGCATTTAAGCGTTTCCTTACGTTACAATTTAATCGTATCACAATTTAATGTAAGGCCTATTTCTGAAGAGGTTGAACGAGGGTTTTCGAGAAGACAGCGTCTTATTTGGTCATCCGAACAGGTCTCAGGGCGACCGCCACGTGGTTCATTGTCTAGGCTTTCATTACCACCTTTGAATCGTTGGAACCAAAACCTAGCGGTATCATCAGTAACGGCGTCTTCGCCAAACGCATTCCGAATTCGACGTGCAGCCTCCGCAGCTTTCAACCCATTTTTGAACTCATAAAGCAAATTTGACCGAATAACGATACTTGTGTATACCATTTTCAAACTAAAATGAAAGTAGTTTATTGTCGTCCTTTTGACAAAATGAATATATCATTCGAAAGAGGAAAAAATAAGCTTTTAAACGATATATATATCGTTAACAAAAAATAAAAAATTGTTTAGATATATTTATTTAAACAAAATAAAAATAAAAAAACGTGGATTACTTTTTCACACACCTAATAGTTTTTTCAATTCATAAAGCTTCAGATGCAATCATCTATTAAGACAAAAATATTAGGTTGCCGGGAAAATAATGCGAACTCTTAACTTGTGCTCTTGGGAAAGTACTGGCAGAAAAACAGAGAAAACCGCGATAGTAACAGAGAAGCAGAGTGTGTTTGCTTACAAAATCATCATATTCGAAAACATTTGTTTATTTGTTATCAAAAATGATGGAACAAAAATTCCTTATTCGAGCTGCTTTACTCTATGACTTTACGCTTGGAAAATCTGCCCGAGAATCGCATAATTCTATCTCAAAAGCTTATGGCGAAGGTCAAACTATCATTAACAAGGACGAGGAACAAAAAATAATTGAGTTCTGCGAAGTCTTGGCGGTTCCCTACCGAGTCACCTTAAAGGTAGAAAATTAAGTAAAGACATACCTAAATTTACTCATTTCAGGGCCTGCAAAGAAGAAATCTGCTTTGTTCAATCTTACCGCCTGTGGCGATCCGCGGAAATTCAACTAGAGAACAACGCAATTCCCCTAGCTACGAAATTTCTTGAGCTTCTTCTACAAGCTATAGACTACAAGCTATAGACTTTGTTATAACCTCGATAATAGACGTAAAAAATTAGCTAATTTTTGACAAAAACCCATTATAGGAGGCATCATTCTTCGATCATCAAATACTATTCAATACAATGGCTAAAGACGAAACTGAATGGAACAAATGTGCTGATGAGCTAAAGCAAAGATATTAGGTTGGCGGGAAAATAATGCGAACTTTTAGCTTGTGCTCTTGGGAAAGTAATCGCAGAAAAACAGAGAAAACCATGATATTAACAGAGAAGCAGAGTGTGTTTGCTTACAAAATCATAATATTATTCAAAAACATTTGTTCATTTGTTATCAAAAAATGACGGAACAAAAATTCCTTATTCGAGCTGCTTTACTCTATGACTTCACGCTTGGAAAATCTGCCCGAGAATCGCATAATTCTATCTCAAAAGCTTATGGCGAAGGTAGTATTAGCGAAAGCCAATGTTATCGATGGTTTGTGCGATTTCGACGTGGAAACGAGAGCCTAGAAGATGAGCATCACGAAGGACGTCCTCGAAAGCTGGATGAGTCTCAACTTTTGCAATTTATCGAAGAAGATCCCACTTGCACCACTCGGGAGTTGTCTGAAATGTTCAATGTTCATCATAGCTCCATTGAAGAGCATTTACATTTGATTGGAAAGCGAAACAGATGCGGAAAATGGGTTCCACATGAACTGACCCTCAATCACAAAATTGCCCGTATGAACACTTGTTCAATTTTAATTCAAAAATCAAAAGCGCATGATTTTTGGAGGCCAATTGTTACTTCTGATGAAACGTGGATATTATATGATAACGTTAAGCGCAAGCACCAATGGCTATCACCAAAACAAGCCCCGGTTACCACGTCAAAACCTGGTCTGCATGGAAGAAGTTGATGTTGTGCGTATGGTGAAACTTTCGTGGATTGGTTTATTTTGAACTGCTCAAACCGGGTAAGCTCACAGCTGAACTTTACAGTGGGCAGTTAGAGCGTGTGAATCAAGCTTAATCGAAATCTCGACATGACACTTCAAAAATTTGGTTTTTGCATGATAATGCAAAAACCAAATTTTTGACACATTTTAGTGAAATACACTCTATTCTTAAGCGGTGAACCCTATGCAAAATCATGCGTTTTGTTTCATTTTATCAGGGTAAAAGCATCAGCATGATGAAACGAAAAACGAGACGATGAAACGAAGGCGACTGGCACACCAGGACAAGATTCACCGGCTGATCGATCGATCACCAGTCAAACAGAGCTCATGTTCTATTCTTTGAATGTTTCTCTAACGATTCCCCGAATGTTTCCCCGAAAATCGATCACCAAATCAAATGATCTAATGATCAAATTCAAATCTGACTATAATTCTTCCTTAGAGCCATTTTCGTTCTTTCTCACCAAAACTCACAGCTCAAACAATCTCATTCAAACAAAAGAATCAACTCTTTTTTAGCTTTTGTTTTCTCTTCAGTACATACCTACTTTTCACTTCCACAGTAACATTCTTAAAAGTCTAACCCCCAAGTCTAACCCCCAAGTCTAACCCAAAATTTAATCTACTTTGTACTCTCGTCCGTTTTGTGTTTTGCTTTTAAAAGATTTCATTGCTTGTTTCTTTATTCTTATAAAATAATTGATATTCAAATGTTTTATTATGACAAAATGACAGAATGACAAAGAAAAAGTTTCATAGCAAAATTGTTTCATGATCCAACTACAGGGTGGCTAATAAGTATTGTCGCGTGCTTGAACGCGTGTTACTCCTCGACGTTAGTTTCAAATCTCATGAGTAACGTACCAAAATGTTGCTAAGAGTCTAGGGAATCTAAATATATGGATGAATTTTTGAGACAATCACTGTGAAAGATTTAATTGCAATTTTGCTCTTCAAAAAAGGTACTTTGCTCGAAGGGAATTCTAAGCTACCCATACAAGTAGAATTTAGGGCATAGAATCGAAATTTTGGCATATCAGAGCTTGTGGAACCAATTTGAAAGACAAAACGGCTAGGTCAAATTACAGAAAATTGTTGATTTTTCTCTTTGTATAACTCCGTCCGTTCGCTTCCACAAGCTCTGATATGCCAAAATTTCGATTCTACGCCCTAAAATTACCTAGAAAAACAACATTTGGAATAGAAATTGGTTAATATTAGCTTTTAGAGCTTTTTTAAAACGCGAAAAAAGGTGCGCTAATGGGCTAAGTGCGGAAAAAAAAGGTGCGCAAATGTCCGGGTGCGCAAAAAAAGGTCGCATTTGTCCCACTCCCCATTTAACACAAAAATCTACTAATTGCACAAATTGCAAGAAATGGACCCAAAAAAAAATGAGAAATTTCCCTGAAAAACTCTACTTAACTCCCTCTGGAGTGAGCGAGAACAAGTGCGTTGTGATGGATGAAATCGGCTCAATCGGCTTCGTCCGCATCATTTTCATCATTTCCACAAAAGCCTTTATCATTTCTGAAATCAAGTTTCCATAAATCGTTTTTGAATTGTTGTTTGTTTTTGAATCAAATTTCTGAAGCAAGAAAACTGAGTGTAGTTTTTTTATGTCATGGAATTCTTATCGCAATTTTTAATTGGGAAAATTTGGTCGAAAAATTAGTTTTCAAGCATTATCGGGAGCATTTTGCCGATTTTTGACATTTTAAAAACTATATTTGAAGCTATATTTGGAGCTATACTTGGAGCTAAACATGTCCGAATCCAAGAAATTCTCGGATTTGAGGAAAATGTTCGAATCGGATAACTGTTTCACGGAGGAGAGTGCTGAGAAACCGGCAGTGCCTCGACATCGTCTTCTCAACTCAACCGTCAGCAAGTATTCAGTTCTTGTCGCTGAGACTTATGAAATAGCTGATCAATTCAGCGTTCAACCACAACAATCAGAAGATTTCACTCCACAGCCCGAACACTTCGCCTGGGAATCGATTGATCAATTGACGGGTAGAGTGAAGAAAAGTTCTCACTACGTCCAGAATAGATCGTCGTTCTCAAGGCCAGCCACTCAAAAAATCGATTACAGCAAAGAAGCAAAGCTGCTACCGATTGCTCCAAAACCGAAAATTGAGCAAAAACCGAAACTCCTTATGAATCAGTTATCAGATGCTCCAAAAGTAATCTTGGACTTAAATCTTCGGAAATACAATCAGAAGTTTTCTGGAGAAATCTTGGAATCTGTGAACATTTGCCAAGAGCAAGAAGAGCCAGAAGAAGATATTCCTTTGCCGATCAGAACCGCGAGTCGACCCAGCCGGAGTGTTATCTTCAAGGTAACTTCGCCTACTAAAACTACCATAATCCTAGCTCTATCTTTATCTAGTTATCTACAATCTATCCAGTTACCTACTATCTAGTTACCTACTATCTAGTTATCTACTATCTAGTTATCTACTGTCTAGTTATCTACTATCTAGTTATCTAACATCTATCCTTTATGAATCCTCACAAAATCAGAAGCTTAAAAAGATTGGAGACAAGATTACTGTAATGTAACAAGATTACGGTTATGAAAATAGAGAAAGATTACTGTAATGTGTTCCTTTTTGGTAATTCTAAAAAGTGTCAACTTTTGAAAACTAATTTTGCAAGAGGATTACGGTAGGCTTTAAAATATTGACAAATTTTAGAAATAGATAAAGTAGAGTTCGTTTAGTCTTTCCCGGAAATCTTTTCCGGCAGAAGTTCAAAAGATTTTTCAAGTCAAAGTCGAGAAGATCTCAAAGCAACGATTGAGTTGATGGTGGGTTTCAGGCTGGAATTATGATATCTATTTAATGGAGCTAATTCTGGACTCAATTTAAGCCAGCTATTAGTCTTTCTAAGCTTATAGTTAGACCAAAACGGCTAAATTCTTTACTAACAATTCAGCCATCTCCACCCTCACCGAAGCCTGATCAAGCCGATCATTCAATGGGACAATTGCCTCCAGAACAAGACTCAAATTGGGTAAAACAATCGTTATTTATAAAACAAACAAATATTTATAAAACAAATATTTATACAATTTTTAGATAAATCCCTCAAATCAAATCAATGATAAAATTGCTGAGCTCGACAATGAAATCAAGGATTTTGCTGATTATTTAGAGGTTCGGATCTTGTCCTCTAGTTATACTTTGAGCTGAAAATAGAAACGCACTCTTTCCGGTCCACTAAACTCTTCCTTTCCCTGGGAAAGAAGGATTCAGTGCATCAGAAGGGATGTGTTTATCAAGAATTCAGTGCATCAGAAAGAGTGCAACAGACAAAATTCAGTGCAACAGATTTCCTTTTAGCAACAAGTCGAGAAAAGTTGCACAGTTGATGCGATGACGAAACGAGTCGAGCAGTTGACTGAGAAACTTGGAGCAAAAATCTTTCTCCTCCCCGTTTTACCAAAAGAGAAATTTGAAGCAAACAATGTTGTCATCAAAAAAATTGATAATCTTCTCATTTCTTATAAAGGAGTCAATCGACGGGATCTCTACTTGCTCAAGGTTTTTCAGCTTACAAAAAATATTTCATAAACTATTCAGGATGTCATGATTACCTTAGAAAAAGAATTGAAACGAAAAAGCTTCATAAAAGTCGTGAGTTGATTCATAGTTGAAGTGTATTTTGCTTAAAAATGTCGAAACACACTTTTTCTGGTGCACTGAACGTTCTAAGAGATTTTATGAGGATTTTTGTAGCAGAAAGGGTTTGTTTAGACATTTTTGAACTTAAAATATACCTTGAGAATGAATTTTTAGTTTTTGTTCAGGTGGGCGCATTAAAGTACTCTGGGAAAAGATCAGAAAAAACATTTTTAGGATCACTTTTTTCAGAATATTGATAATATTTAGTTTGTTGAGGCTATGTTGACCTTTGACTTTTCGAAGTTTGAGAGAGATCTTGATCAGGTGAGCTCACTAAAAAAGATATTCAGCTGAGGGACTGAATATCTTTTAAAGAGGTTTTAAAGACGTTTTAAAGAGGTTTTAAAGAGGTTTTAAAGAGGTTTTAAGGTTCTTTTAAAGATCTTTTAAAGCTCTTTTAAAGTTCTTTTGGGAGTGGGACAAATGCGACCTTTTTTTGCGCACCCGCACATTTGCGCACCTTTTTTTCCGCACTTAGCCCATTAGCGCACCTTTTTTCGCGTTTTAAAAAAGCTCTAAAAAGCTAATATTAACCAATTTCTATTCCAAAAGTTGTTTTTCTAGGTAATTTGAGGGCATAGAATCGAAATTTTGGCATATCAGAGCTTGTGGAACCAATTTGAAAGACAAAACGGCTAGGTCAAATTACAGAAAATTGTCGATTTTTCTCTTTGTATAACTCCGTCCGTTTGTCTCCACAAGCTCTGATATGTCAAAATTTCGATTCTACGCCCTAAAATTACCTAGAAAAACAACATTTGGAATAGAAATTGGTTAATATTAGCTTTTTAGAGCTTTTTTAAAACGCGAAAAAAGGTGCGCTAATGGGCTAAGTGCGGAAAAAAAGGTGCGCTAATGGGCTAAGTGCGGAAAAAAAGGTGCGCAAATGTCCGGGTGCGCAAAAAAAAGGTCGCATTTGTCCCACTCCCAGCATTTGCTTTAAAGAAAACTTTGTTTCTTCGTCAAGATTTTCAGCTAATCGCCTTTCAGCTAATCAACTGAATATTTTCAATAGTTTGGATTTAAAATCGTATTTATTTAATCGGATTTATTGTATTTATTGTATAAAATCGTATTAAAAGATCGATCAATCTTGAAATTGATTTCTCAACACTTTTCAGCAACATTTCACAATTCCTAATACTTTCAAAAACGATTTTTCAGCAACTGATAACGAAAACTTTCAAGTTACAGATCTTCAAGAAACTCTGGCTTCTTTCTTCTCCAAATTTCTTCGATGCAGCACTTGAATTCTCACAAAATTATCTTGAGAGCATGAAATCTGACACCGATAAAGGTGAAGAAAAAGAATTGGAAGAGATTTACGTAACAAAGTGGATGAATTTCCTAATCACAAATCAGGTAAACGTAAACTTTCTTTTACGCAAACAACCAGGTACACTAGACTTTCTTGTCTACTTTGTGCTCAAAAAAATTAAACACAAACTAGCTGGCGCATTGAATTCTTTGATTTCCTTGTAGCAACAGTTGAATGTCAAGAGGAAATGTAATATTTTGTGTCCTAGAAAGAATGCGTTTCTATTTGTGTATATAGTACTGGACAATGAAATATCATATTTGAAAAACGATCGTCACTTTCGCGCGTAACTGTAACTCCCTTGTCTTTGAGTTTAAACTATTAGTGTTATACATTTTTTCAAGGCTCTTTTCAAGGGCTACACAATGGTAATATTAATATTTAGAAATATGGTAAAGACAAGGGAGTTATAGACGCGCGAAAGTAACGATCGTTTTTCAAATATCATATTTCATTGTCCAGTAGTGTAACTTAGAGATCGGTCTAACTCTTTGCGCTAGAAAGGATTCGTTTAAACTTAAATTTTAAACATAAAGTACAAAACAAAGAGAAGTTTTAGAGCGTTCAAGAGCACACCGCGAGCCTCATCTTTCGAAGAGCTACAGAAAATTTGAAGTGGAAAAATAAGGAAAAAGAACAAATAGTTTTTGAAGAGGCTCTCAATCGACGTGATCGACTTTTCGGAGCGCCAGCGAAGAAATGGAATGAAAAACTGAAATTGAGAGATTTGCGTTCAGAATAATGAACCTCTTATCGTCATTTATCTACATTTTTATAACATCGATTTGTTGCTGATGAAAGAAGCAAGAAAAATGCAATTGTAATTGTAATTGTAAGTATTGAATTGTAATGATTGTAAGTATTAAATTAAAAGTCAGGAGTTATGCAAAAAGTTACAAAAAGAAAGGAACAAAATTAAAGAACAAAATTAAAGGAATAAAACTAGAGGAACAAAATTAAAGAACAAAACTAAATCACAAAACTAAAGGACAAAATTAAAGGAACAAAAGCTAAAGGAACAAAGCTAAAGGACAAAGTTAAAGGAACAAAACGAAAGGAACAAAACTAAAGGACGAAATTAAAGGAACAGAACTAAAGGAACAGAGTTAAAGGAACAAAATTAAAGGAACAAAACTAAATGAACAAAACTAGAAACAAAATCAAAGTAAATTCTCATCTTGTTTTTCTTTTTGCATCAAAGTCATTAAAAGTCGATCTAGTTATTGAAATTTAAGCAATAAGTGAACAATAAAGACTCAAGAAACACTGAAATATTTTATTAGGAATGATTAGCGATAAGAATAACAGCATGGTAATACCCAATAATTTTTTCTACATAAGCCGACATGTTTCTTTTGGTTTTTCTTGAGCAGCGATAGCCTCTTGTCGACGACGCTCTTCAGCTTGGCGCAAACGTTCGGTTGCTTCTTGACGAATCTGAAAACTTGAGATTAAAGCTGAACTAAAGATTTCTACCTTAAAGATTTCAGTAGTACGTTCAAAAACCTTTATATTTACACACAGTTATATGAAGAAATATAAGCTGCTTCAAGATTGTAACAGATCTAGCGCGTAGTGGCTTAGTGGTTCTAAACTTATCGGCAGTTAGGGATGTTCCAAGTCATAGTCATAGGGTTTCCATTCGGATTGAGCGTGTAAGACAGAGCTGATCAGATCCAAGTTTAGCTTTTTGTCTTATTTGAAGATTCAAAGCTTACCCTATCCTCCGCACGACGGTGATTCTCAATTTCAGTTCGGCGAGCATCTCTAGCTTCCTCTCGGCGCTCCCTTTCCTTCCGCTCCTGAAAGACTTGGTTTAAGAAATAGAAAATAGAAAGTAAAAACATATTTACAATATCTGATTATCTGTTTTCTGATCTATTTCTACCTGTCTGAGCAGTTCCATCTCGACTTGACGCTGATGAGCGCGCTCGTCAGCAAGGTGTTGCTCCCGTCTCTCCCGCTCCTCACGATCAGCTCTCATTTGTTCCATTTGTCTAAAAAATGAAAGTCTTCCATTTCTATAATCTTTTAGCATTCATAAATACAAAAATAATCATTTCATAAGAAGCATTTCTTAAATAGAAAGACAAAGAGAGAGATGGAGAAATCCTATCCAAGTTCTAAAGCTGATTGTATCAATAGAGTTGATTGCAGAAAATCAATGACCTTTCCCTGCCTTCAATTTCACTATATTGAAGTCAATTCTAATCTGAAAGCTTTAGAAATTGAGCTCTTATTCTTACCTCATTGAGTTTTCATTCATCTCTTTCATCATCATGATCATTGGATGCATTGCCTGGTGCTTCTCGGTCGATTCGCGAGCCCGTTTCTCTTGATCTAAAATGGATCTTTTCCAAAAAAGAATAGCCCATTTACCCAGTTTCTTTTGCATTTCATTGAGCTCATCTTGTGTTTTTCTTTTCTCATCATTGAATTTCCGTTGTGTTTCTTGTTGTTTCGCACGGATTGCCTCCATTTTCGCCTTCAATTTCTCCATATTGAGATGCGTGCGTACTTGAGCCTCAAACTCGTTTTCGTGCTTCTAAAATCAAAAAAGTACAGTATGTTTTCTAAAAGTCATTTATTTAGAGAAACTACCGTAATCTTATCCCCAGTTTTCATTCAATTTTTGTATCATTGATTGAGCTTTGTGATTTCTCATCGAATGATTTCAAAATTTGACTGATTGAATGTTAATTAATGGTTTGATTACGACAGTTTGTCTAAAAAGGTATCTTTTAGAAATCGGAGTTATTCTTGGATATTGTTAAACAAAAAAGTATTAGTGATTACTACAATACTACAGTAACAAGAATTAGTACTTACTCTGAATTCAACGCTGACAGAATCCTTGTAATTGTCGAGCATTTGCGCAAGCATTTTTTGATCAATATTTGGCAAATTCATCGACGCTTCACTCAAAAATTCAGCCTAAAAATCAAAAAGAATTCATAAATGTTGTGAAGTTTCATTTTCCTTCAATACTAACCTTACTCAGCTCATAGCGACCTTGCTGAAGTACTTGAGATTTCTGCAAAATCCCATCCACATCTTCGAGTTTCTTTACGATTGAGATTTGCTAAAATTGTTTTGAATTGGATATAGGAGAAGTTCACAAGTGCAGTAGATTCCTTTCAGTCATTTATTTCAGTCATCCCTTTCAGTCTTGTAATTTCCCCTCACCTCTTTGAGCAATCTTGCATACTCTTCACCAAGTTGAGCAAACATTTCCCGTACTTTCACTTGTAACACCATGATCGCATTATCATTTTGCAGATCGGTGAAACGAAGCTAAATATTTATTAAGCTAACTTTCTTTTTGTTTTCATCTAAAATCATATTCAGCTTACCGTAATCATCTCTTTAAGCAATTCTCTCTTGGAATCGATCAGCCCGAGCTCGTTTTGGAAATCGCTCACGGCTGAAAGGACTTAAAGAGTAAAAACTTTGTTTGATTTAAAAGTCTTATATATTTTAGCCTCATTTACCATTTTCAAAGTTATCCATCGCCATTGGCAAAGCGTTTGCGTGGCGCTCATTGACGTAGTTGATCTTTTTTTCTCTATTGCCGAGAAGGGTCTCCAAGAAGTCTGGCTAAATAAGAATTTGAAAATAGGTGAGTTAAAGGGTAAGAGCCTACAGTGCCTGGCCTACAGTACCTACCACACTTACAGCCTGCATCAAACCTACCTACCCATCAACCCTATTCAATCATTCACAAACCTTCATCTCTTTCTCATAAATCTCATAGGATCCATTAACAGCATCGGCCATTTGCACATCTCTGTAGCGTTGCCGGTTATTTTCCTCTTTCTCGTCGCATCGGTCCTAAAAGTATCAAATTTAGAGTACATTTAAAGTTCAAAGTATCATATTTACAATACTTTTTGAATAATAAGTTTTGCTTCAAAAACAAACCAGCAGTGACCGTTGGAAATTCTCGAATTCCTTTGCTTTTAGCTCGGTTGAGCCGAAAAGCGGATGGGTTTGATACTCCTGAATGAGATTTTAGATAAGTAATGTAAATCTTCAATATAATAATCTTTTTTCTCTCTAAGACTTAAAATATATTATCTAGAATCAGTTTTGAATCTAGATTTTAACCTTAAAAGTCTCTTGAACGATATGCTGAATCGCCTCGTTGTACTCGCTCGGTTTGATCGGGCGATGGTTGTGTAAACGAACGAGCTAAATATAGAAAAGTAATCTGAGTTGTTAATTTGTAAATAGGTGAATTTTAATTTATCATAGATAAACTTGAACTTGACCCACTTGTTCGTAGAGTTTTGCGAAGGTTTCATTCGAGGCGGATCTCGCTTTCTCGAAGTAGAGCTGAGAGGTGGCCTAGAATAGGAAATTTATCGATTTTCTGCTCACTTTAGCTAAAAAATCTTGTACTGTAACTGTGGCATTGTGTAATTTATGCTTACAAGTACAAAGATTCTATACAAATAGTTAACAAGATCTCAGTTTCAGTCTAAAGCGATTAGAAGCGATCTAATGATCTAACGATCTGAAGTGATCTATCGCTCTAACGATTTAACGATCTAACGATCCACTAGATCTATTATTAGATCTATTAGATCTTACAATCTGAAGCTCTAAGATCTAAGAAAGATCTAACGATCGTAATCGAGATTTTGCAAACCATAGCTGTAGCCAAGTGGTTAGTGCGCTTAGCCTTGAGCTTTTTGAAAGCCTAGCGAGCGAGTGGTTCGAACCCGGACTTGGCCAAAAGCGATTTCCAAAACTTTTATTATTCTTGTAACTTTGTTTTGGATATTTATATTAAGCAAATCTATTACCTACATTTTTTTTCAGATTTATTCAAGTTCTTGTGACAATCATTGAGATCGGCCGGAGCACGTAATCGCGCGGCTTCTTTTTTACTTTTCTGTCTAGCATAAATTAGTGTTTACATGAATATGACTATGCTGTTTGCAAGATTTTTGACTTTAACAAGAATTTCTTTACAAAAACCAAAAGCCTTCGCCTGGTCCGGGCTTGATCCAAGCTCAGAAGACACAGAGCCTAGCGGGCTAACCACTTGGCCACGATGACAGATCTTTCAGGGACACAAAATCGCTTGTTACTCGAGCGGTCAAATAATTCGCAACACTCAAAAGCTGGCTTTTTTGACACAAACAAACTTCAAACGGATTTAAATGGAAAATTTGAATCCATTACACAAAAACGGCAGAGATATTCGGAATCAGCGAAAAATTTGCCACAAAATAGGCTTCAAAACTCGGTGGTAAATAAACAACGTTCCCTAGTTAGGCTTTGATACCAAAGCAAAAAACCCACTGCGAAAGCCGACCCAATCGCTTTGTGATGGTTGTCTCTGATGTGCTCGACGAGGTTCTGAAGAATGAAAATGCCTTACTCTAAGATAACTTTATTACTTCGTGAGGATAATGAAACTATTCTATTAGCTTGATCTATAAGACTAGTTTCTCTGCTAAACAATCACTCAATGCAAACCTCAACATATTGCTTCAGCGTACTCCCAGTCAACGGCGTTCCCATCACCTTTTTTGCTACGAGATTGTTGAGAACGTGATTAGCGGCTCCACAAAGACCCATCAAGAAATCGGATCCGCAATCTGAAAAGACTCAGTTGGATTTGATTCAACTGGAACTGGCTTCTAAAAGTGATTCAACTCGTTAAAGACTCGACAAAGCTGACCGCCCGCTCGAATCTCTCCACTCGCTCGAAGAACGTGCTCGGATGGACGGGGTACCATGTAACACTCGACGCTCTCAAATGCGTCAAACACTCCATCCATCAGACGAAGAAGTTCGGGAGCTCGACGAGTGCCAGACTAGAAAACAATCATTTTTTGATGCACTTATGGAAACACATGATTTCTGGTGCATTGAGTTCCTGTTAGTAAGACTTTCTAGAGCCCACTTACCCTCAAATAACTGATGTATTCTGGCTGAAGACCAGTCTCGAGCGCGTCTCTCATCATCAGAATGAAATGCTAAAAATGAAATTTAGAGTTAATGGATAATTAGCTCTAAATTTCAATATTTTAGGATTACCTGTCCAACTTTCTCATCGGTTTTTTGACTGAATGAGATGAAAACGTTAAGCGCGTCCAAATCCTGCGCGTCGATCTGGCTTTTTGTGTTGAAGATCTGGATAAAAAGTAATTTTTTGGTGCTTTAGAGATCACCTATTATCTATGCTATTTATCTGTGCTAGGAAAACCTATTATCTATGCAAACGTACCTTGATCGATGACATCAACAACGAGATCGCAAAAATGACGGCTGAGTCGGCGATGTCGCTGCATGTGTCAAATGTGCCTTGAGTGTCGATCAAAATGACGGCAATCTAAATGAAGATTTAGATTTGAATGAGTTTAAATTATAAGATTAGATTAGATTCTACCAGATCTATTAGATTCAAATGAATAAATCTACTAGCCAAGGTTCTGACTGGATTCAGAGTTCGGTTCAAGCCTCCTGCGGGCTCAGAAACTGGCCTAGCTACAGTAAAGCCAAGTCTCACTTGGTCTGGCTGCAGCTCTGACCAGAATCTGGTTTTTAAAAAAAAAAAACGTTTTAAACAGTTTAACTTAGTCTTACATCTTTCCCCTCTTTATCCTTCCTATCAAAGACTTTCGGCCAAACCATGATCCCTCTCGTGTGCCGTTCGTAGCCTGATTGGAAACGGATACCGCCGTGACCACTAAAACAAAATTTTATGTAAATTTGCATGTCTCGTTACTGATCAAAAAGATTTTTGATTGTAAAAGTTTATCTCGACAGCCTCAAGCACTGTATCTGTTACCAAAACTACACTTGCTTACCGTAGTCTATTGTAACTGAAGCTTACTGTAGCAATAGTATACTGTAGCCGAAGGATACTGTAACTAAAGGATACTGTAGCTGAAGGATACTGTAACTAAAGGATACTGTAGCTGAAGGATACTGTAACTAAAGGATACTGTAACAGAGCTCTAGCTAAGCATGTAGCTAGTTCTAAGTTGAGCTTAAAATAAGCTTAAGTTTAAGCTTAGCTAGCTGAAGTTTTCACCCAATGTGCTCATCGTCTTTATAGCCGGCTTGATCCTTTCGCAGTCCGTCGAGAAGCACATTTGACCAGAAAGTCTTTCCTTGACGAAATTTGCCAGCTGTGGAGATGATAGCCACCTGGATTTATATAGTTAAATATTTTCCATCCATATGACCGTCATAGCCGACTAGCTAGGAGCTCTGTATCTTCGTCGAAAGGTCAAGAGTTCAATCCCGCCGGCTAGATTACTCACCGGTCGCTTTCCAATTTGTGCACAAAGTGAATCGAGGTTTTCTCTGTGGAAGACCGTCTCTCCCTCTTCGGTGATGTCAAAAAGGGGAACTAGTCCTTGCGAAAAGATAGCCTATGAACGATAGCTGGGAAAGAATTGGTTTCGTTTGGACTTTGTGCTCATTTCGATCTAAACACTGTCTCAGCAAGAAACAAGAAGCAAAATAGCACTACGAGAAATGTTTCACAAAGTCCACACGATTTGAATAAGTTCTACTTACCTCAGTCTCATTCAATTGTTTGGATTCTGGATGCAAATCACTTTCTTCAAGATTGATAATCTCAATATCAGTTGAGCTTTCCGAGTGATCCGGTGAAGATGCACTGTGAGATGAATGAGTTTCGACCAATTCAACACTTGATCCAAAAACTTGACTCTCTCCAACCGAGACTTGAGTCTGAGTCAAGACTGGTGCTTTCTAAAGTATAAAGTAAAGTCTATTTTACATCTTAATCTTTTTAGCTCTGAAACCTGACTTTTTGAAGTGATTTAAAAACTAATAGCCTTGTACAAAGTGGACAAACAGATAAGAAACTTGCTAAAAGTGAAAGAATACAATTACATTCATAAAATAACCATATAATACTTTATTTAGTAAATGTAATAACATTATTACAGTATTGTATTTGTTATAAAGATGAGACCTGGTTCTCTAAAAGCCCGCGAATCCTCTCCATGGCTCGATCTGGATCGGAGAGTCGACCGATCTCAGAAAAGAGAGACTAAAGGTTGAAAATGATCTGGGTTTTTGCCAGTTTACTGTATGTTTAATGACAATTATCTAATCAATTTTTTGCTTCATTTCTCAAACTGATTCATGTAATGATCAGATGATTCGACCAAAACATTTCCTGTTTCGACAACGCTATTTTTCTTGCGGCAAGAGAATTGGTGATGAGCTGTTTTGGCTGGGGAAAAAGGAACAAAGAGCTAAAACTGATACAGTAATAAAAGAGAAGTAAACTTTGGAATTCAATGAACTTACAGTATCTGAAAGTTTCAATCAACTTAGCTGAGAATTGTAAGTTTACTGCTAATTGATTCTGGTTGAATAAATTCAAATGAAAGATTAGAATTGTGAAAGAATCTACTAGCTTTTCATAATCACGGAGTTCCAATCAGGTTCAGCTTCAGGCTAGCATTTGACAGAGCTCACAAAAATCAAAAAAGCAGGAGAACTTGCGAGGCTAGGACTCGATCCCGAGCAATCCCGAGTACTTTGTCAGGGACTTTTGTGGGTCAGATCAGAACAATTCAGCCAAGATTGAGCCTGGATTGAGCCTATCAATCTAGTGTGAATTGATCTGTACCTGATCTGTACCAAAAACAGCCCAAATCCTATTCCCGATCTTGATTTCAACCCACCTCTCGTGCCGCTTCTCGGCAATTCTCACGCATCTCGTCAGTGGCATCAGCGTAGTTTTCAAGGAACTGAAAAGTGGGAAATTTTGATGAAAATGTGATTTCTAAGCTATTTAGTTGGAAAACTTGTTTCAGAGACTGGATTTTTGGCATTGAGCACTTCTAACCAGGGATGTCCGGATCCGGATCTCTACACAAACATGCAAAAAACGAATCGACGACTACGCGACACTCCAATAGACAGTTCATAGTACTGTCGCGTCGTCATCTTTTTGTTCTTCGTATGCTTGCTTAGAGATCCGGATCCGGACATCCGATCGGATCCTTCTAACCTTTAGCTTCTCTTGGAACATTTGGTAGAGCTCGTCAACTTCTCGATCTTGAAGCTTAGCATCCTAAAAGAAATCTTAACTTTCTGACCGAGGAAAAGCTAAGAAAGGAAAAGCTACAATATTTACCGTAAAATTCGACTCGTAGTCATTTTCGGCGCTGGTGAAACGATTATGGGACATTCTCTTCAATTCTAGATACGTTTACAAGTTTTTCAAAGCACAAAGTATACAAAAATAGCTATTATCCTGTTTTAAAATGAAATAAAATCAAATGTAAAACTATTTTTCTTTAAATAAGAGAATTTTTTCACTCAAACGATACCAAAAATTGATCGGTTTTGAGAAAGAAAAGAGAGAATTTTGGATTTTTATTATGCAATAAAAGTCGAAGACAAATGATTAACAAAACTTTAAATTTATACAAATTTTACAAATCTTTTTACTAAATTCTGATTCAATTAGGAATTTTCTAAAAAAATAGAGCGATTTCAAACTTTAAATGCTATTTCAAAGTCGTTATCAAAAGAATTTTATCGAAAATTTTGTGTTGCAAGAAAATGAGTCGGTTTGGAAAGAAAGACGATTGCGAAAATCGAAAATGTCTTTTTGAAGTTCAATTTTTTTTTATTTTTATTACAAACAGTATTAAAAATATTAATTTAGATTCTAAAAGAAATTAAAAAGGAAATTTTGAAAGCTAAAATAAAATAAAGAGCATTTGTTTTCAAATTTTCATTTGAACATTTTTGTTGAGCAAGAAAATTGAATTTTTCTTCTCTTTTTGTAAAAATTCTCTTGCCAACTCAAAAAAGATATTGATTTATGAAATTTTTGAAAAAGAACATATCTATTTTAAATTTTTATAGACTTTTTATGTTTTTGAATGCATAATTGATTGAATTGCGTCTTTCTTTGAGCTTTTGTGCAAATCCGGATGTTTTTTTGTGTTTTCTATTTTGTTTCCTTTGTATTTTCTTTTCTATTAGCTAATTCGCTTTCTAAAAAGCATCTATTTTAGATAAAATATCGTAATTATAAAGTCAGTTTCCATTCAATTAGCCAAGATTTTTGTGGAAAGCCAAGATGGAAAAGGGAATGGTCTGGCTCAAAGCTCGGAATCGACTGGAAATACAGTTCCTGACATAGAAACGTAAATGGCGAACAAAATGCCACAAAAATTAGCCGCTAATAGCCACGGAAACGCGAGGAAACTAGCATGCAAAATCGCAATTCAAAACTGATTCCATTATAAGGCTTCACTTGCTGCCGACCAGAGATGAGCTTATGACCTAGTGGATAAAGGCTTAGCTCTGTGAAACGGCGGTCCCATTTTTGTCCTAGGCCATGAGCTCATCTCTGGTCGGCAGCGAGTGAAGCCTTATAAAGGAACCAGTTTTGAATCCCGATTTTGCATACTAGTTTCCTCGCGTTTCCGTGGCTATTAGCGGCTTATTTTTGCCGCATTTTGTTCGCCATTGCCGATTCTATTTTATGAACTGTGTTTCCAGTCGATTTAAGCCCACACCATTCCCTTGTGAGCCTTGATTCTTCATCGAATCTGACCAAAATTGAGCTGATTGAGTGTAAAGTGGCGGTTTGATTACGGTATTTTGTAAAAAAGACGTTCTTTAGAAAACGAATCAACTGATAGACAAGTACAGATCTTTGTTTTATGTTTTTTGTCAAATTTCAGATGTCCTATGAGGTACTCAATCGTTTACAAGACCTTAACGGGTATCAACCACTAAACTGCGTCAGTTCATTAAAAAAAACATTTATTGATACGAATAATGTGATAAAAACAATACACAAGCACAACCCTTAAGCCCTAATTGTAGAAAAATCAATACAGATGGGAAAAAGAACTAATAATCTAGCCGACGGGATTGAACTCTTGCTCTCCCGACTACGATACAGGGCTAGCCAGTCGGCCATAGCAGCAATCTGTCTAGATAATAAATCTAGTTAATAAGTTGAAGATCTAGATAATACAGCTAGAACGTATCTTAATATTCAGAACCAAGAAAACGTGCTTCTCCCTTTGGTGACTTTTGAGGAAGACGAGATTCACTTTGATGAGCAGATTGCAAGAGAAACTTTCGCGAATCAAGTTTATCATGGAAAAAAGGTTGGAAGTTGAACTTTTTCTAATTATAATTAAGAATAAGAGAAATTTTTACACCAAAAGTACAACAACACCAAGAATTTCTTTCTTCTCACGATTTTAAAAGATCTACTAACGATGAAAAGCTTACAGATTAGTCTCGTGACTGTAATGGGTCCGTCAAGGATGGGCAAGAGTTTCTTGATGTCATTTTTGACTGGTGGAATGAAAGGAAACAAAATTAGGTTTGTTTTGAACGAATATTTCACCTCTCATTCCTTCAGTGGTGCTTTTCAAAGCGGCTACGAGCGGTACACAGAGGGAATTCTGATCTTCGTCAATCCGATGATCTCGAAAGATGTGAGTTGCCTTGATTACAATTTGTTTGACCTGAATTGGTCCAACCCTGTCTTGGCTTACCCTTGGCTTGATCTAGTTCGGTTTCGTCCAATCAAAGCTAGATCAAGCCCTAGTTTTGATCTGGAGTGGCTACAATTGTTACTCAAACTCAGTCCTGTACTGGCCCAGTACTTGACCCAGTCAGAGCAGAGTCTGATTTCCAGGCCTATTCTAGACCTTTAGTCTATTCCCAGACTTTCAGGCTATCCTAGGCTTTCAGACTATCCTTAGGCTTCTGGGCCATCCAAGGCTTCTAGGCTATCCCTAAGCTGACCTAGTTCTAGTGATCAAGTTGAAGCATCTCTGGTACAGTCCGCACAATCCAGTTCTTCGTTTTTAACTTACATTAAGCATAAGATCCTGGCGGGAATGGGAGAATTGTCGGTATAGCTCATTGGTAGAGCGTTCGCCCGAAAAGCTACAGGTCGCGGGCTCGGATCCGACGATTGTTTGCATTTCCAACCCAGATTTTGTTCTGTTGTGTATTCCCAACCGAGTGTGTCCAACCTAACCAAGTGCATAGTGCAAGCATCTATTCTGAAATTCTGAAATTCTAAAATATTTGGGTTTTGAACTTTGTCCGAGCGCTCTTTCACAACTCTTTTCCAAAAGGCAGTTGTTTTTGTGTTGAAGTGCTGAGGGAAACTTTCCCCGGCTTCAATTTTACAGCTCTGATAAGACAGATTTGTGCACAAGAAATACTCAATAAAGCGCTTGGCAGGAAAGCTTTATGCAAACAAAACAAAAATGAATTTGAAATAAAGAAACATTTTCAGGGAACACACGTGATTTTCTTTCTGGACACTCAGGGGACATTCGATTTGAAAACGGCGAGGAATATCTCGGCGTGGATCGCTGGGTTTAGTCTACTCATCTCTGATGTTCAGGTTTTGTGAACATCGGAACAGTCTACTCATCTCCGATTGGAAAACTGTGAAAGTCACTATTGTAGACGTTGAGATCCAGCAATTATAGACCTTGAGAGAAGCCTTAAACTAACAAATTGTTATGTAAATTTCATTCTCGACAATGAAAATTCCTGAAATTTCAGCTTTATCTATTTTGTGATTTTGATTATTCAAGGAGCTTTTTTTTCACTTTTCAGATTGTTAATCTTCGAGGAAATATCGGCGGTGATGATCTTCATGATTTGAATATGTTTGTTGAATCAGCTGCGGCTTTTAAGGAAGGCTCAGTGGCAAAGGTAGGATGGACGATGGTATTTTGAGCGTACAGTCTAGTCGATTGTTAACTGTTTCGCTGATAACTTGGTGTAAACTCAAAGACAAACTATACGATTATAGTCGTTCAATAGCCCTGAATCTTCTCTTGAAAACTAGTACAAAGTTGCCGAGAACTTTCTACTTTAAGCAAAAGTGCTTAAAAGGAGTTGACACCAAAAGTAATCGTCATTAGTTATAAAGAATCATGAAAAATAATCATCATCATTATCGCTGTGAATGTGTGAACCAAATTTAGTGGGTAAGAATGTACGCGTTTACAATAAAACTTACAAGACCGTTAGTATTTAATAGTATTATAAACATCACAGCTACCGTAACCCATTTCCAAAAGCGTCACTTTGATGACACCATCCCGGTTTCATTACCGAACTCTAGCATGTCAGAACGACAGCCAGGATCGATGACAGCCACTATTAAACACAAATAACAGCCAGCACTCCAAGATTTGAAACTTTTAGCGAAAACTTGTACATTTTTAAAGGCTTATCGGACGTTTAATACCCGCCCCTCCTTTTCCCATCAGTAATCTAACTTTGAGATCAAATATCTTGGTGTTAGACTTTTCAATCTGTAAATGATTGGTATCATTGGATGCGCCAAGTATTTCTCTGTCGATTGGCACAAAAACTATTTATATTGAACAGCGAAACACCAAGAAATTTGAGCTCAAAGTTAGATTCCTGATGGGAAAAGGAGGGGCGCGTATTAAATGTTTCACAATCTATTTAGAGTCTAATTTTCGTGATTCGCGATGCGGCTGATTGGAAAGAGAGCGATTTTCTTGAGAAATTATGGGTATTGGGATCTCATTTTCAAATTTTAAAACGATAAAATTCCAGAAACAAAATGAGAAGTCGAAAGAAATGAAAGAAATCGCTGGGTCGTTGAAACATCGCTTTATAAATGGAATCGATTGCGTTTGCGTGGCGCCAGTTTCGGATCGGATTCGACGAGCTGATCGAACGATTGAGTTACAAGAAGAGGGTATTGTAGTAAAAAGCATTCTTTAGAAAATAGAACTAAGACTAGAAAATAGAACTAGCAGAGCAAAGTTTTTAGATCAAACACTGATCCAATGCCTTAAACGAGTTCAACAATTGATCTTTGAAAAGTGTCAGCTTGAGAGCAAAGCTCAACTACAAGCTCCTATCGAACTAGCCAAAGTTTGGTTAAGAAGAAATTTTGTAAAGCAAAGTTTAGAAAATCACGGCTTATCTCCAAGACGATGCACCGGAGCTGAGACCAACTGTTCAGGTTTTTCAGGCCAAGATTTGTACGTAATTGCAAGGTTTAGGTGATTCAAGAAGCCACCGTAATCCAAGCAGTAAACAAAGCATTTGATGTCTTTGCGAAAGCAATCAAGGTATTCTTAGCCAAAGAAAAATGGTTCTTGCTTTCCTTTCTGCTTTGAAAAAATGCTTTCCGGGTATTTTGAATGAATCGTCACACTTTAAAGGTCAATAATTTTATCCAGACCTGGAACTGGAGCTTGAGGACTTGAACTTAAACCTGGTCCTAAACCTGGAACTGGAGCTGGATCTGGTTTGAATCCAGAACAGGAACTGGAGCTGGAGCTGGACTTGAGCCTAGATCTAGTTCTAAGCCAGAAACAATATTATTCCTAACTTCTAATATCATTATATAGAAGATATTTCAGACTTTCAAATGATACCAAATACAGTTTATTTGGATAATCCAGTACAGAGAAATCAAAGTCCGAGGCCAATCTAACTCGAGTGCCTTGCCGCCTGGTTTTCATGGAAATGAAAAATCCAATCGAAATTTTTTTGGTATCATTCGAAAGCCTGAAATCTCCTTTATAAAACTATATATAAAGTTAGTTGAATAATATCATTTCTGGATAAAATTATAGGCCTTCAAGTGAGACGACTCAAACAACGAAATTTTCAACATACCAGGAAACTTTCAAAATAAAGCTTTACTTTCAAAACAAAGCCAAAGACTTTACTTTATAAAAATATTTCAGACTTCGACTCCGGAAACTTTGCCGATAGCTGAAGCTTTAGGGAAAGCTGAAGTTCATCGAAAATTGGAAACCCTGTTGCTGAAAAAGGAAAATCTCATTGCTGAAGCTCACGCTTTGTTGGATCCAAAGATTGAGGTAAGAGAAGGAAGTATTTCAGACCAAACATTGCTTTGTTCATTCTGTGACTTAACTGGGTAATTGAATGACTTGAAATGGCTTAGTTTACCCAAGTTTACCTGCTAAATTCAGTTTCCGTCATTTATACGATTTTTCGAATCTTTACCCAACTAGAGAAAAGGGGAATTTACATTTATTTTTTTAACGATGTAAAAGTATTTTGATAGTACCAAGAGATAAAAAAAAAAACAGTTTTTTTACAATAGGAAATGATTCTGGAGAAGAAAAACGAGTTTGCTCAACTGAAAAAGGAGAAAGACGAGTTGAAAGCGGCTGAGAAGTCTGCCCAAGAATTTAGAACGAAAATTCACAAGGTAGGTCTAAAAATTGATACTAAAATACTTATCCTAAGATAAAAATAATTTTCAATCAACATTTACAAACCTTTCAAACAGATTTCAACTCTAAAAGAGGCTTTGCACTGGGAAAGGGATGCAATTCTTGAGAAATACGGTAGCATTACAATTCCATCAACGACCATTAATTCAATGAAGGTAATTGTTCAATTTTAATCAAGAACTTTTTATCATTTGCTTTAGGATACGCTGAAAACAAAAATTATCACTCTTAAATCGCAATTCATTCAAACTCGACTCAATGAGCTGGACAATGAGCTCCGGGTTTACTTCCTCACGGTTTGTCAGCCTGTTTAGCTCTAAACTTTTCAATTCTTTACATATTTCAGACCAACTTTGGCAATGTTCCAGAAGAAGATCAGATCAAAGTTTACATTAAAAAAATGATTGAATCTTTCAAAAAGGAGTGCTTTGAAAATACTATCGAAAGTGCAGAGTTTTGCATAATCGAGGGAAAGATTCAAATCACTTTAGAGGTTTGAAATGGTATCAAATTACTGTAATCTTGTCTTGTTTTAATTCCTAAACATTCTTGATTAAGGTTATGTGAGGATTAGCCTCAGATATCGAAAGATTTGATAAAAACTAACAAGATTACGGTAGTTATTGCAAGTAAAGCGAGCTTGTGGAATGTTTATTCATCTAGCTAAACTGTTTCCTAAAATTTCTCCTTTATTTTATCTTTTTAGAAAACGGGTTTGATTTGCCGGAGCATGCTTGCCTCAAAGAAAATCGCAGAGATGAAAAAAGCTGAGCTTGAAGCTGAATTGGCTGCCGAGGTCCAGGTTTGAGACTAATTCTAGTGAAACTTGGCTCACTTTAGAAACACGATTCCGCAAATTATTCCGATATTTCTTCTGATTCGGAAAATGATCTAGAGGAAGAGTATGAAACTTGTAAAACGCAATCAAATGGTTCTCTAAATGTGCTGGATCTGATCAAAGAGGAAAAGGAAAAAGAAAGTGCTGAAACTTCTTTAGAACTAATGGAAAATCATCGACCACCGCCTTGTTCCAAACCTATTTCAAAAACCTCGCAAGAAGTTGAATTGAACAATCAAAAGAATACAGTGGATGTTTCGGGAATGGAAAAGATAAGACCAAGACTCGAAGCTAACCAAAAGGAAACAGCCTATGCTAATGAGGATCGAGTAGATGCACGAAGGTTTGTTAAAGCCAGAGCTTTAACGGAACTTCTACATCTTTGTCTCGCCAACGAATTAATATGCAAATTGATCTTTGACTTCTTACTCTATCATTGAATTTTAGCAGATTTTTCCTAGATTTTAGATGGTTTTTGAATAAATTCGAGCTAGAATGAATGAAGATAACCCTAATAAAGCCATTTATACTGTTTTCCGAGTACTAGAGAGACAACTAGAAAAAAAATTGGGGAAATTTACATTTATCTTGACGGGAAAGCGACGCAATAGTCCCGCTTTAGAAGATCATAGTGAAAACAAAACAAAAAGCAAAGTAAGTGGCCAAAATATTCTCTTCATTTAGTGCTTCATTGCCAATCAACTTGCCACGCCCTGACTCACCAGAATACGGTTTAATTTACAGCTAATATTGTCACAAACATACTTCAGATGAAATCTCCGACACAGAGATCGACCAATTTGTCTCGAAACCGCTAGATGATGACGCTGTCCGCGAGATGAACTTCAAGTTCGGCGTTTTGAAAGCAATTCTAGAGGTTGAGCCAATTTTGTGCAAAGAAAAGTCACGTTTCAGCAAATCGATGACGAAAAAGAAAAGCAGAGACATTTCAAAGAGATCTACCAGGAGTATGCGGCGTGGTGTGAGGCTCGAATCGACTCGATAGTCATGATGTACTTTGTGCGCAAATTTCACACCGAGTGCGCCCTGTACATGCGGGAACACCATGGAATTCAGGTCAATGTTCGGCAATGCGAGGTTTGTTTTCATTGAGAACTCAATGATTGGATGTTTTTGAAAAAAATCAAAATGTTGAACTTTTCCTCAAGTGAATATTGTCTATTATATCTTTGACTGTTTTTGGATTCGTTGTGAATCCATTTCCGAAAATTGGGTCATTTCAACCGGGCCAGGCCAGGTCTGGCTTTTAACGGGCTTACAGACAGGCCTGTCAGGAGATTTATGAGCTGGGTCTGCAGCAAGGCGAGATCCAGTAGCCAGTCCAAGACCTGGACCCGGGTTCACCATCACCAACTTGTGAGGACTTAGGACTTGCAACTTGCAACTTGCGAATTTGCGAATTTGCGACTTGCGAGTTGTGACTTGGGATTTGCGACTTGCGACTTGCATGATTTTTCGAAAACATATGACAATCATATGTCTTCGGGATTCTTGAGTATATAGGGTAAATGAGTATGCTGATCACGAATTTTAGGTCCGTTTTTAAAAAATATTACTTTTTAACGTCATTTTCAGTGTTTTTATGTATCTCAAGTCCCCTTATTGGGTGACTTGCAAAAGTCGAAAGATCTTGCAAAGTTTCGGAAGTTGAATCTGGCGAGATTTTGTTAACGAAACCGACTTGCGACTTGCGAACACGCAAGTTTAGTTTATGAACCAGACTTGTGTCCAAAATCTTGCGATCTTGCGGATGGTGAACCCGGACCCTGGCTTACAGTTGTTAGCTCATGAACCAATTTTTTTTATGACCAGGCCGGAGACAGACCAGAATCAAAGCCAGGACCTGGATTTTCTGCAGGCTCGCAATTTTGAAAAAACAAGGCTTAAAAAAGTCTAATCTAAAATCTGGATACAGTCATGTAATTTATCAAACGGAGCTGCTATATCAACTTTAGAATGAGATCATTCGTCGTACGGAGGACCCGAGATGGACGGGCGCGCAAAGGCTCAAGCGAAAGGTGTTGCACAGACGTCAAACGAAGGTGAATTGATCAGATTGGTTAAATAGAGAAAGCTGAATTTAGCCCACTAAGAAGAAAATTTGTGCGCAAAGGGTCGGAGATGTGTTCAACGAGTTGTTGGCTGAGGTTGGTGCGAGATTTGTCAACTTTATTGTCACTTACATCATGGATTTTCCACAAGTCAATAAGCCAGTCGAAAATGCTAGTGAAGAACATACTTTCCTGAAGTTATTTCAAAACTTTTCAACTTTTAGGAGTTTCGAAATGTGCTCGCGTGTGGCCCATTGAGCATTTCAAAAATCTCGGCACTCATCGAATACTCGAAAAGTAAACGCGACTTTTTCTCGAAGACTCTTTGCAAGTATGACAAATATGGGGAATTGCCTGGACTGCTCGAGAAAGTGCTCGTCAACAACTGGATCTGTTTCTTTTACGATATTGTGAGTCGCTAATTACCGGTACAACCAATCAATAAACCCATACCAGTCTGTATTCTAGCCCGAATTATTTCAAAGACATTTTCCGTTGTCACTTTTTCATGCTTACATGAATTAAGTCTTGATATAAAAGCGATTTTTCCGGGCCTGGCCTGGCTTGGTTTTGAGGACTCGTTGAGGCCGACATTGGCATAGCTTAAACCTGGCCTGGCCTAGTTTACAGCCCTAATGATAGCTTTTATATTCAAAAAGATGACAAGGACCTTGACCAAGAACCCCAATTTTCAGCCACACAAAGGCTTTGGCGAGAGGGACACGGTAAACGAGTACGAGCGAGTACGCAGAGATCTTCCGTTAAATGTTCCGCATGGGACCCACCTCACTTTACTTTGCGATATAAAAGAGTGGTTCATCGAAATGAAAAATGTTTTTTGTTTTGTAAAATAGTTTCCAAGAATTAAATTCAGAAGCGAGAACGGGAAGAACGGGAGCGAAGAGAAAATGAGGAGAAACAACGACAAGCCGAGATATTGAAGAGGCTGGAAGTTGGGAACCCATCGAGGAAAAGATTCTCTTTCCCGAATTTTCCAACCATCTGCAATTCAGGCAGGAAATTGCTTAATAACTAACATTGTTATTGGGTTGATGGGTATGAAATGTCGCTAAAAATAAACAACTGATTTATTCAGTCTTTTACATGCAATCATTATCAATATTTTCCATTATTTTGGATACTTTGAGATCATTTTACTGGCAAAGACCAGATGCCTTTTTTGTAGGAAATATTTTGGTTTTAATGCAAATTAATCCGTAAGCCACTTTTTGAAACATCATATTCAAAATCAAACGTTGATTGATCAAATCCTTGCTCATCACTCGGAATCAGTAGTTATCAGAAGGTGCAAGATTAGGGCTGTATGCAGGATTGGTCATCATCCCCATTGAGTTTAGTTTAAAGCGAGTCATCTTCGAAACGTGCGGTCTAGCATTATCATGTTGAGTTTTCTTTTTTGAGATCTTTTCTCTAGCAAAGATTTGACTGACTTGTCTAGTTGCTTTGACTATTTGATTGAGTTGAGTGTGATCTTGCTATTCAGTTCCCAGGAGATGGAGTTTTGAAATTCTAGAACACCGAGAGCATAAACTTTTTCCAATCCACATTTGGCATAACGTTCAGTTCGGGCTTTTCCCCCTTTTCCCATTGACGCTTTCACTAAAAGTTGAGAGTTAGAATTAATTTTCATCCTTTTTCACAAAGTAAAGAATAAAAACGATTTGCGCCCCCATCAAGAAAGATAAGCGGCGCTGATTGAAACGCGTTTTAATTTCTGGATATCTGGTACGTCTGTTAAGTCTTTTAAGTCAGTCTGTTGTTTGTGTAAAGTCATGTCGCATCCAAGTCTCTAATTTTGACCCAAGGTTATCCAAATTTTCGACGATGAACAACGAATAGCTTTTTTGCTACTAGGAAGGAAGTCTGTTGGTTTGAAAAATTTCTAGCAACTTGGTATTATCCAGCTGAATTGCTGGATGACTCCTCAGTTTGTCTTCGTTTATCCCCAGAACAAAATTTAACAAACCAGTTTGCACATGGAGCTTCTCCTTTCACATAAACATTTTTAATATTTGCTGAACACTAGAGGCCATTATGTTCTGAAATAATACAATTGTTAAAGTTCCAGACTTTAGCCAGTAAAAAATCTAAAAACAGTTCTAAAATTTAGCCAATAAACCAATATTTGATAAGAAAATCCCTGTAAATCATCATTTTATAGTTACCTCACTTGGAACGACCTCACAGTATCAAGAGCGTCCACAAGCCATACACCGTCACCAACCAGGGTCAGGATCGAATCAAAGAATTGACTCTGGCCAAGAAATGGAGAGATTGGGAAATCGAGCCGGGCAAATGCAGGATTTTCACCATTAAGCAATCTTTAATAAATTTTTGAGTTTACTGTTTTGGATGAGATTTCGATTCGATTTCATCGATTTGATGTTATTTTTCATGTATTTATTTTAGTTTTATTTCTGTTTTTAGCTGAAAATATTTCAAGATGAGCGATCTGGACAAGAATTTATCGGTAAATGACTATTTAAACAAAATTTGAATTCATTTTAGGTTTTGCCTACGATTGAAGATTTGGCTTTGATGATTGATGATGAGAAATTGAGACAGGAAACATTGTTGATGATTGAAGAAGTGATTTCGAGAAAGGATTGGAAAGATTTGAAAGATGGCTTTAGGAAATCATTGATGACCAGCCAAAGAAAGCTATGGAAATTGAGCAAGATGCGGAAAGAGACGAGTTGTGGAATAAAATTCCAACTCTTGGAGAAGTTTCAACGAGTAGAGACGCATCTCTTGGTCCTTCAACTGTGGTTATGAGGTAAAGCCTTGGAAATATAGTGAGATATCATCGGCTATAACTGATTAGGCTTGTTCTATCTGGACTCTGAAACCAGTCTGATTCAAAGACTAGGCCAGCTTAGGCATTGCATAGTTAAAACAAAACTTCAAAGCAGGTCAAAAAAGCAAAATATTGTTGTAATTTAGTGCCTCATTGCCAATCAACTTGCCACGCCCTGACTCACCAGAATACGGTTTAATTTACAGCTAATATTGTCACAAACATACTTCAGATGAAATCTCCGACACAGAGATCGACCAATATGTCTCGAAACCCCTAGAAGAAGACGCTGTCCGCGAGATGAACTTCAAGTTCGGCGTTTTGAAAGCAATTCTAGAGGTTGAGCCAATTTTGTGCAAAGAAAAGTCACGTTTCAGCAAATCGATGACGAAAAAGAAAAGCAGAGACATTTCAAAGAGATCTACCAGGAGTATGCGGCGTGGTGTGAGGCTCGAATCGACTCGATAGTCATGATGTACTTTGTGCGCAAATTTCACACCGAGTGCGCCCTGTACATGCGGGAACACCATGGAATTCAGGTCAATGTTCGGCAATGCGAGGTTTGTTTTCATTGAGAACTCAATGATTGGATGTTTTTGAAAAAAATCAAAATGTTGAACTTTTCCTCAAGTGAATATTGTCTATTATATCTTTGACTGTTTTTGGATTCGTTGTGAATCTATTTCCGAAAATTGGGTTATTTTAACTTTAGAATGAGCTCATTCGTCGTACGGAGAACCCGAAATGGACGGACGCGCAAAAGCTCAAGCGAAAAGTGTTGCACAGATGGAAATCAAATGTGAGTTGATCAGATTTTGACCATATAGTGAAAGCCGAATTTAGTCGACAAAGAAGAAAATCTGTGCGGAAAAGGTCGGAGACGTGTTCGACGAGTTGTTGGCTGGGGTTAGTGCGAGACTTGCTAGCTTTGTAACATTTAGAGTAGTGGTCAAAAGCTTGGACTCACCCATTCGCGACAGCTTAAAAGGCTGTCATCTCGCCGCTAGTTAATGTTATTCAACTAACTAAAAACTTATTCTGTGTTTTTTTTTAAAAATTTTAATTCATCCTAGTCTATACGTTCATTGTCTTTTCACTTTTTTTATTAGGGTGTCCCGAATGAAAATACCCTCAACTTCGATTGCAAGTTTTTCGGTGTAGCGAACAGCTTCGCGTCTGATTTTTGTTTTGTTTTAAAGTTATATACAGTACCGAGCAAAAGTCTTGCAACATCACTTTTTCAAAAAATCGATGAAATTTTTTTATAGAAAATGCCACCCGTTCGTAAAGCTTTTTTGTTTTTAATTAGAATAATATATGTACACTTTATTTACAAAAACAAATTTGAAGTTCAGCGTAAAACAAAAAAGTAAATGACAAAACTACTAAAAAATACCCTAAAAACTGGGTGCAAAAGTCTTGCAACATTTTACAGAAACATCAAAAATTAATATTCAATCGGTCCACCTTTTGCCAAAATCACTTCACTAAGTCGTTTAGGCATTGAGTCGACTAATTCGTGAAGAATTGCTGGGCGAATTGAGCTCCAAACTATCGTATGTAGAACCATAAGTCAACTTTTGTGTGAAAGTCTTTTCCTCGTAACTTTGCCTTCACGTAAGCCCATAAATTCTCAATAACGTTTAAATCAGGCGACATAGGGGGCACTTTGACTAACAAAACATTATTAAGGGCAAACCATCCAGGGAGATGAGCTTTTCCTCCATTTGAGAGATTCACGGTGCGACCCATCATGAGCTTGCTCTTGTGGACCGGCGAGTTGTCCTGGTAGACAAACCATTCAGGAGCCATGTGATCCTGAGCAAATAGAAGTAGACATCCTTCTAGTATTTCCATATACTGGCGAGCATTCATGGTTGACTGGACGAGGACGAGCGGACCTGCCACATTTTTTGTCATCGCCCCTAGAAAAAGAAAAATTAATGCATGTATTAGAAATAAGGCTTACCAAAACACATGATTGATCCTCCGCCAGCTCGCATTGTAGGTCGCACATATTTAAGGAGTATTCGCTTTCCAATGGGTCGTCTGATCAAGTGGTTGCCTTTTGGAGAAAAGATATCCACTTTTGTTTCATCGACAAAAATCACGTTGGCCCAATCCTGCTTTGTCCAACTTTGGTACGTCCTGGCGAATAGAAGCCGTTGTTTCCTATGGCCAGCGGTCATCAAAGGCTTTCGTACAGCCCGCCGGCTATACAGTCCTGCTTGAGTCAATCGTCGAGAAACGGTCCATCGAGAGATATCCTTGTTTGCAACATCCTTGATCAGCCGAGCTCCCTCAGTTGATGTCATGTTCGGATCCTTCTTGGAAGCCATCACAAGTATTCGATCCTCTTTTGCTGTTGTTCTTCTTGGCCGTCCTTTCTTCTTTCTTCGGTGCATAAGTCCAGTTGTTTTTGCTTTTGAAACAATGCGAGAAACGGTCGAAGGATCGCATTTGAAGAGATCGCAGACAACGGCTCGAGAAATTCCTTTTTTTCTTGCTTTCATGATTTTTTCTCTTTCGGGAGTCGTCAAGTAGGTACCTGGCATCTGAAAAAAACAAAAATTAGTGTAAATTAATAAATTTGAAAACAATAAAAATGAGAAACATAAAATGTTGCAAGACTTTTGCACCCAGTTTTTAGGGTATTTTTTAGTAGTCTTGTCATTTACTTTTTGCTTTACACTGAACTTTAAATTTGTTTTTGTAAATAAAGTGTACATATATTATTCTAATTAAAAACAAAAAAGCCCTACGAACGGGTGGCATTTTCTATAAAAAAATTTCATCGATTTTTTTGAAAAAGTGATGTTGCAAGACTTTTGCTCGGTACTGTATCTTTTCTAACTCTATGTTTTTATAAAAATTTACTGCCTTACCATTTTGACTTTTTTCGAATGGAAGATCAGAAGTACCGAATTCGGGTGTGGTTGCTCTACGACTTTAAACAAGGAAAAAGTGTCCGGGAGAGCCATAGTTCAATCTTGAAATTTTTTGGAGAAGCTGCTTATTTTGAGGAAGCTTGTAAAAAATGGTTTCAACGATTTAGAGGGGGAGACGAAACCCTACAGGATCGAGGACGTGGTCACTCCCTCCACGATGACGATCTTCGAGAAGCCATAGAAGATGACCCAACCTTGTCGACTCGGGGACTTGCAAAAATGTTTGCTGTAGGCCACACAACAATTGCGGACCATTTACACCGTTTGGGTAAAGCGAATCTCGTCGGAGAATGGGTATCCCATCAACTTAGTGATGGCTAATAAAGCTACTCGAGCGACTATGGTCGGTATTCTTCTTCGTCAATCAAAAAATCGAGGTTTTTGGGACACTATTGTGACGGCCGATGAAAAATGGATTTACTACGATAACCCATCGCGAAAACAGAAATGGTTAAGTCCAGGAGAACAGTCAAAAATCGACGCCACAACGTGATCCGGATGGAAGAAAGGCCATGTTATCTGTTTGGTGGAATTCCCGTCGTCTGATACACTTTGAGGTTCTACATTCTCGTCCAACAGTTACCTCAGATGTATATGTGCAACAACTGGAACTTTTAGACCAGGCTCTCAAGAATCAAGGTGTAAACGCATCGACTGTGAGATATCTGCAAGATTACGCGCACTCACACACAGCAAAGATGACGCAAGAAAAACTCGAGGAATTGAATTTGGGAATGTCTCCCGCAGCCACCGTATAGTCCAGATCTGGCACCCTCAGACTACAGATTATTTCGATCTATGCAGCACTTCCTGACCGATAAACACTTCAAGGATCACGACGAAGTCCGAATTTGGATAAGCCAATACTTTGACTCGCAGCTTCAGGATTTCTTCAGCAAAGAGATCCGAGATTTGAAAGAAAAATGGAGAAAGACTATTGCCAACAACGGAGAATATCTTTTGGATTACAGCGCCTTTTTTTCTTTTTGTGGAGATAGATTTGTTTTTCATTAAAAGGATATTTTCATTCCGGACAACCTAATATTATTCAACTAACTAAAAACTTATTCTGTGTCATTTTTTGCGTTTTCAACTCATCTTAGTTTATACGTTCAATGTCTTTTCACTTTTTTATATGTATTTCTTGAAATAACCTTCTTTTGGAGATGATCAAAAGTTTGCCCACGCTTTATGTTTACACTTTTGCTTACAGCTCTATGTTTATGTTTATGATTACAGATGTATCGCCTTTCTGATGAAAAAGAAAAACCTTTCTGATGATGTCAAGGGGCTTTTTATGGAATGAATGGTGGAATGAGCTGTCGGAAAGCTGCTGACATCTGTCGTCTTACTTACTCAGCTGCAGCCAAGCAAATGGAAAGATTAGGACCCGATCAAGCGTCAATCCATTTGAGGACCGCCAAAAAACGTCAAATAGACTTCGACCTTCCTCAGAAGCATCAAGAAAGCTCCTTGCAAATCTGCTTCAAATCATTGCAAAGCCGCCACTTCCTACTATGATCTTGCAATCCCCCAGAACACAACTTCAGAATTGGATTGGACAAGGACATCAGGATCAGTCGACCGATGATTGGGCACGTGTTTTGTGGAGCGATGAAAGCAAGTTTAACATGTGGAAAGTCGAGCCATTTTAAACTCAGATCTACTTTGACATGCTCGCAACAATTTGGCGGATGATTGGATTTTCATGCCAGACAACGACCCAAAACACACTTCTTGGATCATTCAGAAATGGCTAGAAGAAAAAGGAATCAAGATATTGAAGCGGGCAGCTCAAAGCCCAGACTTGAATCCATTTAAACATCTTTGGAGGTATTGGATTGCCGAATTCGCTTCAAAGCATGCACAAAAATATCAGAGCTGATGAAGGGAGTCCACGACGAACAATACGTTACAGATTTCATTCAATGTTTTCTAACAGCACGTTGGAGGGTTTAATCGAATTGATGCCGCGTGAATGTCAACAATTAACATTAACTGCGGTGAGATGACAGCCTTTTAAGTTCGCGCCGATGGATGTGTTCAAGCTTTTGACCACTACTATACATCATGAATTTGCCACAAGTCAATAGTCGAAAATGCTAGAACTTACTTCCCTGAAGTTATTTCAAAAATTTTCAACTTTTAGGAGTTTAACAATGTGCTCGAGTGTGGCTCATTCAGCATTGCGAAAATCTCGGCACTCATCGAATGCTCGAAAAGTAAACGCGACTTTTTCTCGAGGACTCTTTGCAAGTATGACAAATATGGGGAATTGCCTGGACTGCTCGAGAAAGTGCTCGTCAACAACTGGATCTGTTTCTTTTACGATATGGTGAGTCGCTAATTACCGGTACAACCAATCAATAAACCCATACCAGTCTGGATTCTGGGCAAAATTATTATTTCAAAGACATGTTCCGTTGTCACCTTTACATGCTTACATGAATCAAGTATTGATCTACAGGGTGACCAGAAATAACGTTGCGGCCTAATTTAGCCGGAGAAGAGCAGGCTTTTCTGTTTTTCAATGGCCCTCTAAAATTCTTTTCTGCTACCTAGCTACACCAAATTTACAAAAGCTCAAAAATGGGTGTGTGTTTTTTGGATTTTCATTCAGTTTTCGACGTCATTAAGCTTCTTTTAGTCTAGAACTATTACAGGGTGACCAGAAATAACGTTGCGGTCTAATTTAGCCTATTTTTTAAAAATCCAAAAAGATTTTCTAACAGAAACAATTTTCTATTAACAACATGATATAAAGAGAGCATAAAATCTACATTTCTTCAAAGCGGCCACCTTTGGCCAGATGTAGAGCCTCAGACGCTTGATGAAGTTTTCGGCGATGGGAGTGATTCGATCCCATTCCCTGGTCAACGATCGCTTAAGGGCCTCCAAACTTTTGTGGGGTTTTGCACAAGCCCTCGCCTCCAAAATTGACCAAACACTGTAGTCCAACGGATTGAGATCGCACGAATACGGAGGCCATTCCTGAGCCGAGATGAAATCCGAAAAGTTTGTCCTACACCAGTCCTGTGTGGATTTGGCTCGTTGAGAAGGAGTGGCGTCTTGTTGGCAGGTCCAAAATCCGTTACCAAAATGCTGTAGAGCCCATGGAAGCAAAACATCCTCAAGAATCTTTTTTTGGTACCCATCCTTATTGATTTTTACCCCAGAATCGACGAAAATGAGAGGAGTTTTGCCGGTTGCGCAAATTCCGGCTCATACCATGACCGATTTGGGATTTTGTCGGTGTTGAACAATCGCAGAGCTGCCTGGAGAGGACGTTGACTAAATCCGGTCGTTTGGGTGGTTGTAGCTTTGCTCCGCCGAGAAGAGCTTCTCGTCAGAAAACAGGATTCGCTCGCAGTGTGGAGTTGCGGCCCGCTCGAGAAGCTCTCGACATCTTCGAGTCGCCGAGTTGTTGCCCTTGCTTGAGCTTGTAAGGGTGAAGATTGAGCTCATTTTTGGCCATAAGTCGAACCGATTCGCGAGCGATTCCCGTCTGTCGAGTGATCTTTCTCATTGAGACCTCTGGATTCCGGCCCACGCGCTTCTGAATCACTTTGCGATTTATGGAGGTATTGACTGTTCTTTCTCTGCCTCTTCCTGGACGATCTCCATCGTTGCCAAGCACCTTGTATCGCTTAATCGCTTTTGAGACGAGCTGATGAGAAACACGTAGCAATCGCGCGATCGCACTCACGCATTGACCTTGACGATAAAGCTCCAGAATGGCAGATCCCTTGTTTGTCATCCTATAAAAAACGAATAGACTTGAAACAAAGTAAACAACAAAGAAACCAATAAAAACAATCACAGAGAATAGGTTAAAAATAAATTTGTCTCCCAAAATTGAAACTTTGAGGAATTTAGGCTGCCGAAAATCCCGCAACCTTATTTCTGGTCACCCTTTAAAAGCGATTTTTCCGGGCCTGGCCTGGCTTGACTTTGCTACGTTCTGAGGAGTTGTTCAGGCCGACATTGGCATAGCTTAAGCCTGGCCTGGCCTAGTTTACAGCCCTAATGACAGATTTTATATTCAAAAAGATGACAAGGATCTTGACAAAGAACTCCACTTTTCAGCCAAAAAATGGCTTCGGCGAGTCGGACACGCTGAACGAGTACGAACGAGTGCGCAGAGATCTTCCGTTAATTGTTCCGGATAGGACCCACATCACTTTACTGAGCCATATAAAAGAGTTGTTCATCATCAGGAAAAATGTTTTTTGTTTTGTAAAATAGTTTCCAAGAATTTAATTCAGGAGCGAAGAGAAAATGAGGAGAAGAAACGACAAGCCGAGACATTGAGGAGGCTGGAAGATCCGAACAAATCGAGGAAAATATTCCCTTTTCCGAAGCTTCTAAGCATCTGCAAATCAGGCAGGAAATTGCTTGATAACTAACATTGTTATGCGGTTTATGGACATGAAATGTCGCTAAAAATAACTGATTTATTCAGTCTTTTACATGCAAGCATTATCAATATTTTCCATTATTTTGGATAGTTTGAGCTCATTTTACTGGCAAAGACGAAATGCCTTTTTTGTAGAAAATCTTTCGGTTTTAATGCGACTTCGTCCGTAAGCCACTTTTTGGCACATTATATTCGAAATTAAACGTTTATTGATCAAATCATTGCTCATCACTCGGAATCAATAGTCATCAGAAGGTGCAAGATTAGGGCTGTATGCAGGATGGGTCATCACCGGCATTGAGTTTAGTTTAAAACGAGTCATCTTCGAAACAGGCGGTCTAGCATTATCATGATCTTTTCTCTAGCAAAGATTTGACTGGCTTGTCTAGTTGCTGCTAGTATTTGATTGAGTTGATTGTTATCTTGCTATTCAGTTCGCAGAAGATGTTTTTCCTAGATTCCCAGTCGTTTTCAAATTCCAGAACACCGAGAGCATGAACTTTTTCTTATCCACCTTTGGCATAACGTGGAGTTCGGAGTTTCCCGCTGCGCAACCCATTGACACTTTCACTAAAAGTTGAGAGTTAGAATTCATTTTCATCCTTTATCACAAAGTAAAAAGTAAAAACGATTTGCCCTCGCATCGAGAAAGATAGGCGGCGCTGATTGAAACGCGTTGTCATTTCTGGATGTCTGGTACGTCTGTTAAGTCTTTTGAGTCTGTCTGTTGTCTCTGTTAAGTCATATCGACTCCAAGTCTCTAGTTTTGACTCAAGTTTATGCAAATTCTCGACGATGGTCAACGAATAACTCTTTTGCTATTAGGAAAGAAACCTGTTGGTTTGAAAAATTTCTAGCAGCTTGGCATGATCCAGCTGGAATGCTGATTTCCAAAAGATTTCCAAAAGCCTAAAGTTGACAAAATTTCGAAATAACAAAAAGTGAGGAAACCCGGTTTCATTGTTTTTAGAAAAGTGTTCTTGACTTTATTTGTTTACGAGTTTCAAGAATCGGAAAAATAGTGACATTTCATACCAATCAAACCATTATCTAAACACCAAATAAGCTTGCCCTTAGCTTTCTGTTTGGAAACAATTCTTAAAGTGTAAACTTTAGCCAGTAAAAAATCTAAAAACAGTTCTAAAATCTAGCCAATAAACCAATCTTTGATAAGAAAATCCCTTTAAATCATCATTTTATAGCTGGCTCATATGGAACGACCTCACAGCATCAAGAGCATCCACAAGCGATAACCTGTCACCAATCAGGGTCACCATCGAATCAAAGAACTGACTCTGGCCAAGGAATGGAGAAACTCGGAAATCGAGCCGAGCAAATGCAGCCTTTTCACCATTAAGCGATCTTTAATAAATTTTTTCAACTCTAAAAGAGGCTTTGCACTGGGAAAGGAATTCAATTCTTGAGAAATACGGTAGCTTTACAATGCCCTCAACGACCATTCATTCAATAAAGGTAACTGTCCAATTTTACTAAAGAATTTGTTATCATTTGCTTCAGGAAGCGCTGAGCACTAAAATTATCACTCTTAAATCGCAATTCATTGAAACTCGACTCAATGAGCTGAACAATGAGCTCCGAGCTTACTTGCTCATGGTTTGTCAGCTTATTTAGCCCTAAACTTTTCAATTCTTTAAATATTTCAGACCAGCTTTGACAATGTTCCAGAAGAAGATCAGATCAAAGTCCACATTAAAAAAATGCTTGAATCTTTCAAAAAGGAGTGCTTTGAAAATGCTATCGAAAGTGCAGAGTTTTGCATAATCGAGGGAAAGGTTCAAACCACTTTGGAGGTTTGAAATGGTATCAAATGTTGAAATGTTACTGTAATCCTGTGTTCTTTTAATCCCTGAACATTCTTGATTTTGTAAGGATTAGTGTCAGATATCAAAAGATATTGAAAGGTTGGATAAAAGCTAACAAGATTACGGTAGTTATCGAAAGTAAAGCGAGCTTGTGGAATGTTTATTCATCTAACTAAACTGTTTCCTAAAATTTCTCCTTTATTTTATCTTTTTAGAAAACGGGTTTGATTTGCCGGAGCATGCTTGCCTCAAAGAAAATCGCAGAGATGAAAAAAGCTGAGCTTGAAGCTGAATTGGCTGCCGAGGTCCAGGTTTGAGACTAATTCTAGTGAAACTTGGCTCACTTTAGAAACACGATTCCGCAAATTATTCCGATATTTCTTCTGATTCGGAAAATGATCTAGAGGAAGAGTATGAAACATGTAAAACGCAATCAAATGGTTCTCTAAATGTGCTGGATAGGTTTCAAAGCAGGTCAAAAAAGCCAAAATATTATTGTCATTCAGTGCTTCATTGCCAATCAACTTCCCACGGCCTGACTCACCAGAATACGGTTTAATTTACAGCTAATATTGTGATAAACATACTTCAGAGGAAATCTCCGACACAGAGATCGACCGATATGTCTCGAAACCCTTAGAAGAGGACGCATTCCGCGAGAAGGACATCAAGTTCCGCGTTTAGAAAGCAATTCTAGAGGTTGAGCCAATTTTGTGCAAAGAAAAGTCGCGTTTCAGCAAATCGATGACAAAAAAGAAAAGCAGAGACATTTCGAAGAGATCTACCAAGAGTATGCGGCGTGGTGTGAGGCTCGAATCGACTCGATAGTCATGATGTACTTTGTGCGCAAATTTCACACCGAGTGCGCCCTGTACATGCGGGAACACCATGGAATTCACGTCGATATTCAGCGATACGAGATTTGTGCTTATCGAGCACTCAATGATTGGATGTTTTTGAAAAAACTCAAAAATGTTGACCTTTTGCTCAAATGAATATTGTTTATCATATCTTTAGCTATTTTTGAATTCGTTGTGAATCCATTTCCGGAAATTGGGTTATTTTAACTTTAGAATGAGCTCATTCTTCGTACGGAGAACCCAAATTGGACGGACGCGCAAAAGCTCAAGCGCAAAGTGTTGCACAAACGAAAATCGAAGGTTGATCAGATTGGTTAAATAGAGAAAGCCGAATTTAGCCGACAAAGAAGAGGATTTGTGCGCAACGCGTCGGAGATGTGTTCAACGAGTTGTTGGCTGGGGTTGGTGCGAGATTTGTTGGCTTTAGTGTCACTTACATCATGGATTTTCCACAAGTCAATAAGCCAGTCAAAAACTTACTTAAGAACATACTTTCCTGAAGTTAGTTCGAAACTTTTGAACTTTTAGGAGTTTCACAATGTGCTCGAGTGTGACTCAATGAGCATTGCGAAAATCTCGGCACTCATCGAATACTCGAAAAGTCAACGCGACTTTTTCTCGAGGACTCTTTGCAAGTATGACAAATATGGGGAATTGCCTAAGCTGCTTGACAAAGGGCTCGTCGACAAATGGATTTCTTTCTTTTACTGTATGGTGAGTCGATAATTCCCGGTACAACTAATCAGCATTATTTCAAAGACATATTCCGCTGTCACTTTTTCATGCTTACATGAATAAAATATTGATATAAAAGCGATTTTTCCGGCCCTGGCCTGGTTTGACTGGCTACGTTCTGAGGACTAGTTGCGCCTGACATTGGCCTAGCTTAAATCTGGCCTGGCCTAGTTTACAGCCCTAATGACAGATTTTATAGTCAAAAAGATGACAAGGATCTTGACAAAGAAATCCACTTTTCAGCCATTCAAAGGTTTTGGCGAGTGGAGCACGCTGAACGAGTACGAACGAGTACGCAGAGACCTTCCGTTAAACGTTCCGCCCGGCACCCACATCACTTTACTTTGCGATATAAAAGAGTGGTTCATCGAAATGAAAAATGTTTTTTGTTTTGTAAAATAATTTCCAAGAATTAAATTCAGAAGCGAGAACGGGAAGAATGGGAGCGAAGAGAAAATGAGGAGAAACAACGACAAGCCGAGATATTGAGGAGGCTGGAAGATGGGAACAACTCGAGGAAAATATTCTCTTTCCCGAAGCTTCCAAATCTCATCTGCAATTCAGGCAGGAAGTTGGTTAATAACTAACATTGTTATTGGGTTGATGGGTATGAAGTGTCGCTAAAAATAAACAACTGATTGATTCAGTCTTTTACATGCAATCATTATCAATATTGTTCCATTATTTTGGATCTTTTGAGCTCATTTTACTGGCAAAGACCAGATGCCTTTTTTGTAGAAAATCTTTTGGTTTTAATGCGACTTAATCCGTAAGCCACTTTTGGCACATCATATTCGAAATCAAACGTTTGTTGGTCAAATCATTGCTCATCAGTCGGAATCAGTAGTTATCAGAAGGTGCAAGATTAGGGCTGTAGGGTGGGTTTGCTTCAGGGTGGGTCATCACCCCCATTGAGTTTAGTTTAAAACGAGCCATCTTCGAAACATGCGGTCTAGCATTATCATGTTGATTTTTCTTTGAGAGCTTTTCTCTGGCAAAGATTTGGCTGACTTGTCTAGTATTTGATTGAGTTGAGTGTTATCTTGCTATCCCAGTAGATGGGGTTTTTCAAATTCTAGAACACCGAGAGCATAAACTTTTTCTTATCCACATTTGTCATAACGTTGAGTTCGGGCTTTTCCCCCCTGCTTAACCCATTGACGCTTTCACTGAAAGTTGAGAGTTAGAACTCATTTTCAACCTTTGTCACAAAGTAAAGAATAAAAACGATTTGCGCTCGCATCGAGAATGATAAGCGGCGCTGATTGAAACGCGTTTTCATTTCTGGGTGTCTGTTACGTCTGTTAAGTCTTTTAAGTCAGTGTGTTGTTTCTGTTAAGTCATGTCGAACCCAAGTCTCTAATTTTGACCCAAGTTTATGCAAATTTTCGACGTTGTTTAACTACTGGTTAGTATGAAAAATTTCGGTCGGTTCTCATCCCCATCACCTTTCCCTTTATCGTTCTTTTGCGAACCGTAGGGTTTGGAATAAGCTCCCGTTTGGTATCTTGTCGTCTGTAGGAAGATTTAAAGTACCGTATTTTCTGTAATAGTAGTGCAGTCTGTAATAGTAGTGTTGTCTATAATAGTGGTGCAGGCTAGAGTGGGGTTGAAAAACTAGTAGTGCGCACTACTATTACATAAATACTGTATCTGTAAACGAGTTAGATCTTATTCCCATGTCAAATCTATCAATTTAAATCTTTTTGTACCCGTGTTTCCTAACGTTAGTCTTATTGTACTATTTTTAGTCTTTTTTTGTGAAAGTCTTGTAGCAATATGTTAAAGCGGTTATGATTATCTATTTTCCATCTGAATAAAGCATATATATATATATATATATATATATGTCGTAGCCGTTTACGAAATTCAGCAGTTAACGAATGATTCGTTAACGGTTAGTCGACAACGAACGAAATTTTTTTCACTAGCCGCGTACAATTTGTAATCGGCTTCTGCGAACATGGCTCGATTCAAATGAGTTTTTGATTTCAAACTATTAGGTTGGTGCAGATGAAACTTCCGTTGGAACCATAAACAAAATTTATTATAAAAATCCTAATACAGAATCTCAATCCAAAAGATACTCACCATCATTATCAATCACTCTTTACCATCTTCCACGCAGAGAATGGATGCCCTTTTCGAAAAACTCGGGCAACCGCGTCTCGAAGAAGTTGGACACCCAGATTTCAACTTCTCCGCGGTTTTTGAATTTTTTTTCCTGCTAAAGAGTGCTGCATGGGCCGAAACAAGTGGTAGTCGGATGGGGCCAAGTCCGGGCTATATGGCGAATGAGGCAGAACTTCCCAGCCCAATTCCTCGATTTTCTGCTGAGTGATCTTCGCGGTGTGGGGTCGAGCGTTGTCGTGGAGGAATTTTGTAGTCGCCGTGTTTATGCCTTGACGACGTAATGCCTGGTCCACGCGGCTCAATTGGGCTTTGTAGAGATCCGCCGTGACTCTTTGGCCCAAATCTAGCACCTTAAAATACACGAGATCTTTACTGTTCCACCAAATACAAGCACCAAATACGTTTTTTTTCGTGGATATTTGGTTTTGGAGTCGGTTTTGGCGGTTCACCGGCGCCCAACCACTGCCGTTTTCTCGTTGTGTTGTCGTAACATATCCACTTTTCATCTGACGTAACAATGGAGTCGAGAAAACCGGCGGTCTTTGCGCGGCGGACGGTCCAGCCATTGTAACTCGAGCTTGTTTGCGTCGCTGAGCTGATGTGGCACCCATTTTCCACACCGATTCGTCTTACCAGTTGAGTGCAAATGGCGGAGAATGGTTGTATGGTCGCAGTCAAACGGCTCTGCAAGCTCCCGAGTTGTTTGGCATGGATCCGATTCGATAGCGTTTTTCAACTGATCGTTGTCGATAATTTGAGGCGGATTCCCGCGTTTTTCGTCTTCCAAACTTTCATCACCGTCTCGGAAGCGCTCCGGAATCAAGTCCGGAAAAAACGCTTGACGTTCGGACAACACGTCATCGCCGAATGCTTTGCACAGAGCACGATGAGATTCCGCAGCCGTTCTGCCTTGTTTAAAATCATACAACAAGCAAACCCGCACACGAAATTTTTGGTTAACCATTTTCTAGAAGCTAAAAAATACTTCAAATTAATTAAAACGCATGAGTCCTAGATATCAAAAGGCGCGCAAAGAGACGCTCTTCCAGATAGACAAATATATTCAATAAAAACTTGTATTAGGTTCAAAATATAAACAAATAAGTGTGACGAAAGATTCACCTGCACCAACCCAATAATACAATTGTTAAGGTTCTAGACTTTAGCCAGTAAAAAATCTAAAAACAGTTCTAGAATTTATTCAATAAACCAATAGTTGATTAGAAAATCCCTCTAAATCGTCATTTTATAGCTAACCCATCTGGAATGACCTCACAGCATCAAGAGCATCCACAAGCGATAACCTATCACCAACCAGGGTCACGATCGAATCAAAGAACTGACTCTGGCCAAGAAATGGATCAATTCAGAGATCGAGTCGGGGGAATGCAAAGCGATTTTCACTCTTCGACGGTCTAAATAAATTTTTGATTTCATTATTTTGGATGTGAGAAAACGTTAGTCGATTCGATCCATTTCATTTTTCTTGTATTGCTTTCAAATGTTTCAATTCTGTTTTTAGCTGAAAATATTTCAAGATGAGCGATCAGGACAAGAATTTATCGGTAAATGACTATTTAAACAAAAATTGAATTCATTTTAGGTTTTACCTACCATTGAGGAATTGGCTTTGATGATTGATGATGAGGAATTGAGACAGGAAACATTGTTGCTGGTGAGGGGAAAAGCGGATTCAAATAAAGATTGCTTCAGGAAATCATTGATGGCCAGTCAAAGAAAGCGATGGAAATTGAGCAAAGTGCGAAAAGTGACGAGTTGTTGAATAAAGTTCCAACTCTTGGAGAAGTTTCAACGACTAGAGACGCATCTCTTGGTGCTTCAACTGTGGTTATGAGGTGAGGCCTCAGGAAATATAGTGAGACATCATCGACTATAACCGAACAGGGTTGTTCTATCTGGACTCTAGGGTCTGTAAAACCAATCTGATTGTAAGACCAGGCCTTTGGGATTGCATCGTTAGAACAAAACTTCAAAGCAGATCAAAAAAGCCAAAGTATTCTCGTCATTTAGTGCTTCATTGCCAATCAACTTTCCACCGCCTGACTCACCAGAATACGGTTTATTTTACAGCTAATATTGTCATAAACATACTTCAGATGAAATCTCCGACACAGAGATCGACCGATATGTCTCGAAAACGCTAGTTGGCGACGCTGTCCACGAGATGGACATCAAGTTCGGCGTTTTGAAAGCAATTCTAGAGGTTGAGCCAATTTTGCGCAAAGAAAAGTTGCGTTTCAGCAAATCGATGACAGAAACGAAAAGCAGAGACATTTCGAAGCGATCTACCAGGAGTATGCGGTGTGGTGTGAGATTCGAATCGACCCGATAGTCATGATGTACTTTGTGCACAAATTTCACACCGAGTGCGCCCTGTACATGCTGCAACACTATGGAATTCACGTCGATGTTCGGCGATACGAGGTTTGTGTTTATTAAGCACTCAATGCTAGGTTTTTTTGAAAAAATCAAAAATGTGAAACATTTGCTCAAATGAATATTGTTTATTATATTTTTAAATATTTTTGGATTCGTTGTGAATCCATTTCCGAAAATTGGTTTATTTTATCTTTAGAATGAGCTCATTCGTCGTACGGAGGACCCAAATTGGACGGACGCGCAAAAGCTCAAGCGCAAAGTACTGCAAAGACGGAAATCAAATGTGAGTTGATCAGATTTTGACCATATAGTGAAAGCCGAATTTAGTCGACAAAGAAGAAAATTTGCGCGAAAAGGGTCGGAGACGTCTTCAACGAATTGTTGGCTGGGGTTGGTGCGATATTTGCTAGCTTGGTAACATTTAGAGTAGTGGTCAAAAGTTTGGACACACCCATTGGCGCGAACTTCAAAGGCTGTCATCTCGCCGTAGTTAATGTTATTCAAAAAAAACAGTTAATGTTATAACTAAAAACTTATTCTGTGTCATTTTTTTGCCTAGTTTTTCAACTCATCGTAGGTTATACGTTCATTTCGCCTTTTTTATATGTATTTCTTTTCATTTGTGGAGCGACGAAAGCAAGTTTAACATGTGAAAAGTCGAGACATTTTAAACTCAAATCTACTTTGACACGCTCGCAACAATTTGGAGTTTGAATGGATTTTCATACAAGACACCGACCCAAAACAGACTTCTTGGATCGTTCAGAAATGGTTAGAAGAAAAAGGAATCAAGATATTGAAGTGGGCAGCTCAAAGCCCAGACTTGAATCCACTTAAACATCTTTGAAGGCATTGGATTGCCGAATTCGCTTAAAAGCATGCACAAAAATATCAGAGCTGATGGAGGGAGTCCACGACGAACAATACGGTACAGATTTCATTCCACTGTTTTCTAACAGCACGTTGGCGGGTTTAATCGAATTGATGCCGGTGAATGTCAGCCTGTAATCGCTGCTAAAGGCTTCCCAACTAAATATTAAGACTTATTATTTTTAAGGCAATAAATTTCGTTATTTCATATTTCATAAACGTGTTCAAACTCTTGACCATCTCAAAAACAAGGTTATTTGAAGAAATACATATAAAAAAAGTGAAAAGTGAAAAGTGAAAATGAACGTATAACCAAAAATGAGTTGAAAAGGCAAAAAAATGACACAGAATAAGTTTTTAATTAGTTGAATAACATTAACTAGCGGCGAGATGACAGCCTTTTAAGTTTGTGCGGATGGATGTGTTCAAGCTTTTGACTACTACTATACATCATGAATTTGCCACAAGTCAATAGTCGAAAATGCTAGAACATACTTTCCTGAAGTTATTTCAAAAATTTTGCACCTTTAGGAGTTTAACAATGTGCTCAAGTGTGGCTCATTCAGCATTGCGAAAATCTCGGCACTCATCGAATGCTCGAAAAGTAAACGCGACTTTTTCTCGAGGACTCTTTGCAAGTATGACAAATATGGGGAATTGCCTGGACTGCTCGAGAAAGTGCTCGTCAACAACTGGATTTCTTTCTTTTACTGCCTGGTAAGTCGATAACTACCGGTACAACTAATCAATAAAACCATACCAGTCTGTATTCTAGCCAGAATTATTTCAAAGACATTTTCCGTTGTCACTTTTTCATGCTTACATGAATAAAGTCTTGATATAAAAGCGATTTTTCCGGGCCTGGCCTGGTTTGACTTCGCTACGTTCTGAGGACTAGTTGCGGCTGACATTGGCCTAGCTTAAATCTGGCCTGGCCTAGTTTACAGCCCTAATGATAGATTTTATATTCAAAACCATGACAAGGAGCTTGACAAAGAAATCCACTTTTCAGCCACTCAATGGCTTCGGCGAGTCGGACACGCTGAACGAGTACGAACGAGTACACAGAGATCTTCCGTTAAATGTTCCGCCCAGCACCCACATCACTTTCCTGAGCGATATAAAAGAGTGGTTCATCCACATGAAAAATGTTTTTTGTTTTGTAAAATAGTTTCCAAGAATTCAATTCAGAGGCGAGAACGGGAAGAACGGGGGCGAAGAGGAAATGAGGAGAGACAACGAGAAGCCGAGATATTGAGGAAGCGGGAAGATGAGAACAACTCGAGGAAAAGATTCTCTTTGCTGGAGCCTGGAAGTATCTTCTACAGGCTTCTACAGGCTACAGGCAAGGGTTTGGAGGAAATGACTTAATAACTAACATTGTTGTTTTATATAAAAAAATCAAATAAGCCTGCCCTCAGCTTTTGTTTTGAAATGACACAATCGCTGAAAAAATCTGCAGACAGTTCTAAGCCAGTAATCCAATATTTGATAAGAAAATCTTTGTAAATCAACATTTTATAGCTAGCCTCTTTGGAATGACCCCCGCCGTATCGAGGGCATCCACAAGCGATTAACCGTCATCAACAAGGGTCACGATCGAATCAAAGAACTGACTCTGGCCAAGAAATGGAACTATTAAATGATCTTTAATAAATTTTTGAGTTCATTTTTTGTGGATGAAAGAAAACGATGGTCGATTCGATTTTTCTTGTATTTATTTCAAAGTTTCAATTCTGTTTTTAGTTAAAAATATTTCAAGATGAGCGATCAGGACAAGAATTTATCGGTAAATGACTATTTAAACAAAAATTTAATTCATTTTAGGTTTTGCCTACGATTGAAGAATTGGCTTTGATGATTGATGATGAGGAATTGAGACAGGAAACAATGTTGATGATTGAAGAAGTAATTTCGAGAGGCAATTGGAAAAATTTGGAAGAGGAGATAATGGTGCGGGGAAAAGTGGATTCAAATAAAGATTGCTTTAGGAAATCATTGATGCCCAGTCAAAGAAAGCGATGAAAATTGAGCCAAATGCGGAAAGTGACGAGTTGTTGAATAAAGTTCCCACTCTTGGACAAGTTTCAACGACTAGAGACGCATCTCTTGGTCCTTCAACTGTGGTTATGAGGTAAAGGCTTGAAAATATAGTGAGATATCATTGGCTATAACCGATTAGGGTTGTTCTATCCGGACTCTAGGCTCTGTAAAACCAATCTGATTGTAAGAACAGGCCAATTTTGGCATAGCATCGTTAGAACAAAACTTCAAAGCGGATCAAAAAAAGTTTTCTGTTTTCTGACGAGAAGCTCTTCTCGGCGGAGCAAAGCTACAACCACCCAAACGACCGGATTTAGTCAACGTCCTCTCCAGGCAGCTCTGCGATTGTTCAACACCGACAAAATCCCAAATCGGTCATGGTATGAGCCGGAATTTGCGCAACCGGCAAAACTCCTCTCATTTTCGTCGATTCTGGGGTAAAAATCAATAAGGATGGGTACCAAAAAAAGATTCTTGAGGCTGTTTTGCTTCCATGGGCTCTACAGCATTTTTTTAACGGATTTTGGACCTTCCAACAAGACGCCACTCCTTCTCAACGAGCCAAATCCACACAGGACTGGTGTAGGACAAACTTTTCGGATTTCATCTCGGCTCAGGAATGGCCTCCGTATTCGTGCGATCTCAATCCGTTGGACTACAGTGTTTGGTCAATTTTGGAGGCGAGGGCTTGTGCAAAACCCCACAAAAGTTTGGAGGCCCTTAAGCGATCGTTGACCAGGGAATGGGATCGAATCACTCCCATCGCCGAAAACTTCATCAAGCGTCTGAGGCTCTACATCTGGCCAAAGGTGGCCGCTTTGAAGAAATGTAGATTTTATGCTCTCTTTATATCATGTTGTTAATAGAAAATTGTTTCTGTTAGAAAATCTTTTTGGATTTTTAAAAAATAGGCTAAATTAGACCGCAACGTTATTTCTGGTCACCCTGTAATAGTTCTAGACTAAAAGAAGCTTAATGACGTCGAAAACTGAATGAAAATCCAAAAAACACACACCCATTTTTGAGCTTTTGTAAATTTGGTGTAGCTAGGTAGCAGAAAAGAATTTTAGAGGGCCATTGAAAAACAGAAAAGTCTGCTCTTCTATTAGAATGTTTACAGTAGGTTTAGGTCACCATCTAGAAGTACCACTACCACTACTTCACTGTCTATGAGAACTTTATCAGTTTCCGAGCGATCTCCCTCTCCAAAATATGGTAGCATTCAGCTTTGAATGGGAAAAAGGAAGTTTTAGATGAGATTTCCAACACAGAACTTGATGCGATTGTGGAAGATCTGAATAATGAAGCGCTAACTGAAATGAATCACAAAATTGGGGTGTTGAAAGTGATTTGTGAGGTGAGTCAAGTCTTGTTCTAGACCTTGTAACTAAAATTTCAGCAAGTGTCCGACAAAGACGAGAAACAAAAACATTGCATTGCCTTGTACGAAGAGTACATCACATGGTGTGAAGCTCGAATTGATGCCCAAATGGTGATCCACTTCGTAAACAGATTCCATGACGAGTGTTCTGCATATCTGCTGCTATACCATAAAATTGAAGTCAACATTAAACGATATGAGGTTTCATAAAGCTTTTATAGAGGTTTATTCGGGTTTTGGAAAGTTCTCAAATCTAAAACAGATTTAAATGAACTATTTGATGGTTGGGAAATTGAAATCAGTAACAAATTTAACTTCAGGATGAGCTTCTTTGTCGAAACGATAACTCGCAACGGACAGATGCACAAAACCTCAAGCAAAAAGTGTTACGAAGAAGGAAATCAAATGTGAGGTTCAAGAAAATTTCCCAAATTTCTTAATTCATATTAGGATTTGATCTAAAAAGTTAAGTTTAGCCATTAAAGAAGTGCCTCTGTTCGCAGAAAGGGGAGCGAGTGTTGACAGAGCTTTTGAAAGAGGTTTGTCAATCGATCTCTTGGTGTAAGACGGAAAAATTTAAGGATTTCGAAAAAGTGATTGGATCGAAGAGAATCACAGATGAAGAAATTGCAAAACTTATTGAATTGTCGAAGAGTCGATGGGAATTCTTCTTCTCAACTCTGCAAAAGTATGACAGATATTGTGAGCTTCGCGAATTGATGAATCGAATCTTCGTAAAACAATGGATTGACGTCATTTCTCTGCTGGTGGATTCAAAGTTTTTCGAAATCTCAACTTACATATTTAGCCAAATCAGGGCTTTGCTCAAGCGGACATTTTAAATCACTATCGAAACGCGTGTGATACGTTGGAGCTCTCCATTCCAAACGAAAAACATTCGACTTTGATCACAGTTTTGGAGGAGTATTACAAGCACAAGGTAAACTAGATTTTGCTGTACTCTGTGCTGTTTTGCTGGGTTGGTGAATTGAAAACTGCGGGACTTTGAACTAAAATTTATTCAACATAAAACCATCAATTCATTCCAAATAATTTCCATTATTATTGACGACTTCTGTCCATTTTAGAGGCAATTGGCGGATGCCTCTTTCGTGGTAGGATTTTGGTTTGTGTGTGAGACAAGTGTGAACCTCTAGACAGAGAAATCTATTAGTCTAAACGGTGTGAAGAGTATTTTTTTGTATTTTTTGTGAAGTTTATTACCCGTGCCTAGTTCTAGAAACTATTTCTACCCAGAAATGTATCTAGCAATTTTTTTTAAAGAATTTAAGAGAAAGAGCGAAGAACTAAAAAGAATCTAACGAATACGATTGCAGGAAGAGGAAAGAGTCCTAGAAGAATTGCTAAAGAGAGCTACAACGAGTCAAGAAGCCAGGAAAAGCCAAACTTCCGAGTTTTACTATTAAACAATGAATGTTTATTTACTTCGTTTTCGAAATTCCAATTACAGGGTGCGGTCAAAATATTCGGTGGGACATATTAGCACAAATCTCTTGGGCATAAATCCTCATCTGAAATCTCCTGGGGTCGTGCACGAGTGCACGAGGTGTTGTTGTGTTTAGTCAAAAGGTTCACTTGAAAACTGGCGAAGCACTTGGAAGACGATTGATCAAGTGATTGAAAAAAGACCGCATAAAATGGTCAATCAAGAATGGCAGCAACCAAAGGAGAGGAGTTATTCGGTGAAATATGGCAGTCCAACCGTTTAGCACAACGTTTTTCATTAATAGATTTTGACTCTGTGATCAAATTTTGTAATAAAGTGTACAGTTTCAGAGTTTCTATTGTTTCAGAAAAGCAAAGTTTATACACGCATTTATATCAGCAAAGTATTTCGATAAGAAAACTTGGGTACACCAGAGTCATAGATTTTTCTAATCATTGTTAATCCAGATTTTCACCTCCATCCGAATCCTCGCCTCATTCCTTTCTTTCTTTCAGTTCGTCACTTTTGTAGAATGTCGATGTCTAGAATGAGAAACTTCTTTGCTAATGAAAAAAAGCTTTAAAGCAAAGCCTTAAAGCAAAGACTTAAAGCATTTTAAAGACTCTACCCTCTCGGCTCCTCGTTCATTTCGATCCTCTTCGCGGTTTCTCTCTTCTCTCTCGTTGTCAGCTCTTCGTTGCTACAATTACATTCAATTTATTGATGCAAAATTGCATATAAATGCTTTTTCTAATCATTGTTAATCCAGATTCTCACCTCCATCCGAATCCTCGCCTCATTCCCTTCTTTATCGATTCGATTCGCCTCTTCTTGTGTTTCTCTCATTTCTTTTCGTTGCCGCTCTTCACGCGCGTTTTCAAGTTGTCTAAAAGCGTTTAATAAAAGCGTTTCATTTGTTTAAATCAAGTTTTACTTGAGTTTTCTGAAAATCGCCTACTGTTGCGTCTGTTCATTCATTTGTTTAAACAGGAAGAATATTGGATTCAAATCGTTGCTCTTCGCAGCTGCTTCTCGTTTGCGTTTTTCTTCCTCTGAAAGAAAACTTCTAATCAAATTTAACTGATGCTGCAGAAAAATGTTCAAAATTTTGTTTTTGATCAAATTCTCCCCAAATACCGTTGCATCACGCAAAATTCTTCTTTTTTTCGCAAAATTTCAAATTTTATGGAAATATCGATTTCTTTGTTAAAAATTATCATTTTGGAGCTTTTTTTTATTTGTGATCGCTATTGCACAAGAAAAATACCCTTTTTCCTTTTTTTTCTCAATTGATGACCTTGAACTGAGTTTAAATCCTATTTTTTGTTTTGAAAAAGTTTCAAATTATGCTTTTGATTTACTATTAATTAAACTATTTATCTAGTTATCTATTATTTAATAATTTTATTTGGTTTACTATCTATTTTTCTATTATCTAATAGATAAATTTGGGCTCTTGTGTAGTTTCCGGGTATTTTGAATGGGTCGTCTGACTTTCAACGCCTATAACTTTATCCAGAGATGATATTATGGCTAACTTTTTATATCATTGGAAAGAAGACATTTCAGGCTTTTAAATGATACTAAAGAGAGCTTGGCTAGATTTTTCCTTCCCATGCAAACAGGCGAAACGACACCGGAGTCGGATAGGCCTCATTTGCTCAGAGTTGGCTTTGATTTCTCTGGACTAGATTATCAAATCAAACTGTATTTGGTATCATTTGAAAGCCTGAAATGTTCTCTGTACAATGATATAAAAGGTTAGCAATAATATCATCTCTGGATAAAGTTATAGGCGTTCAAAGTCAGACGACCCATTCAAAATACCCAGAAACTACGGAAGAGCCTAAATTTGTACTTAGAATTTTTCATGGTACTTTTCAGTTACACTAAACTCTAAGCACACTCTTTCTAGGGCACCACAGTAAATTCAGCGCGCCAGGAAGGATGTATTTAGGGATATTTCGAGCACAAAATACAATACAGTTAAAGCCTTTACTTTCGGTTAAAATAGTTTGACTTTCACTGCTTCTGGTGTACTTTGTGCTCAACAGAATGTAAACGCACTCTTTCTAGTGCACTGAGCTCTTTAATTCACTTTGCATTAAGCTTTAAGATGCTAAACTCAAAAATAAGTCAAATTCCAGAATTCAATGTGAAAAATGGACACCAAAAGATCACAAAATGAACACAAAATAAATTCAATTCGTTTCCACTTTGATCAAGCAAGTTATTGGACGTTAAATCGAATAAATAATAAAATTAGAATAGAATTTAATCAATTCAATTCAATGAATAGAATAAAATGAATAGAATTCGATTTCTAGATGGAAGAAAACGAGCTGAAACCCTTGGTGACTTTCAAAAACAATCGGATTCAATTCAACGACAGTATTGCTCGAGAGACTTTCGCCAATGAGAAATTCAGTGATAAAAAGGTTTTCGAATTGACTTTTTCAGTGTTTTAAGAAGGTGAAAGATATCAGGATTAGCATTAGAGCAAAGACTGATAGCCTCTCTCGGAAACGAGACTCTTATCCACTACACCATCAGATTCCGAGACGGTGAAAGAAGCCTTATACAGGGAAAGAAGTCATTTTTGAGCTCTAAGGCAGGTCCAGGCCTAGCATCTAGCTTTGACTAGCCTGGCCTAACTTTGACTAGCCTGGCCTAACTGTAGACGCAAGGCTCCTCCGGCTCCTCCGGCTTTGACTATACAAAGTATAGAACCCAGGCTTGGACCAGCCAATAGTAATATTAGCTTCTTCTGGAAGACACAATTGGACCATTCCTAGTTGTAACTCCAAAATCATTGCTTCAGATCACTCTGGTCAGCGTAATGGGACCATCGCGATCCGGCAAAAGCTTTCTGATGTCAATTTTGACTGGTGGGCGACAAGGAAACACAGTCAGGTCAGCCTTTAGAGTGCACCGTAATCTTGGCTATAGTTTAGCCAGTTCATCTTCTTTTTTCATCTTTTCAAATCCTTTGTGTGAAACTGCAGGATTCGTCTAAAAGTAGAGAGATTAGTTTAAAGCTAGAGACAAGATTACGAGAATTAGCTGGATACAATCTACAAGAGTTATCTACAAGCTAAGAGGTTTTCTTGTGACTTCCACACTTTCCTCAGCAACTTTGCATTTAAACTTCCCCACTTTGCCCTGCATAATTTCCGTCCAAAAGAAGCTATTTCCATTTAATTTTATGACCTTATCACAAAGAATAAATGAGTCTAACTCGTAAGGATGTAGTGGTATGACAATAGTGATCAAAAATGAGTGGCGTAAGAGTCAAAAGTTCGCCATAGCATACTTATGACTCTTACAACACTCATTCTTAAATGCAAATTGATTTTCAATACAAAGTGAGCAGCGTAAGAGTCACACGAATACCAGTTAAGAGCCATTTTTGATTTATAGAGGACCCTTCAAGACCGGGTATGAGCCGTGCACGAAGGGATTCTCGTTTTCACTCAACCGATGATTTCTGAAGATGTAAGTGAGACTTAGATTTAGAGTAAGGTCGATAAATCAAACTTTGAATTGTGGATTGCGCTTTTGCAAAACTTTTGAACTTTCGACTTTCTGAAAAAAAAAAGAACTTTCGACTCTGTAAACTTTCAAATAAAACGCAAGCGTTCTTTGTTTACCACTTCTCAATGATGAGTGAACGTCAAGGAATGATAAGAATGTGTCAAGAAATTCGTTCAGAAATGAAAATTCTGGCGTTGAAATGATTTCTGAGCCAAGGAAATGGATAAGAGAGAAATTGTGACGATTAAAATTACATAGATTTCAGGGAAATCATGTGGTTTTCTTTTTGGATACTCAAGGGACATTTGATCTACAAACAGAGAGGAATATCTCTTCATGGATTGCTTGTTTCAGTCTGTTGATCTCGGATATTCTGGTAATGCTTTAGGGAATTGACCAGCCCAGGTAAAACCGTACTAATTGCAAGCCAGGTTGGATTAGAACAAGTCAGGCTCAATTTAGAATTAGATCAGAACCAGTTCCATGTTACTGTAAGTCATGTGAAGACTAGCTCAGGTTAAAGCCAGACTAAGACCAGACCAAAATCGGATCATGCTTTGGCTTAGGCCTAAGCCTAGCCTTTAGGCTTAAAGCCTAAGGCTAGGCTTAGACCTTGACTGGCCTAGGTCAGACCAAACCAGGCCAGACTAAATCTAGATAGAACACAAAGCTATTCAATGGACTAGAATCAGGATCAGGCAAGAATTAGGCTCAAGACTGGCCAAGTGTAATCCCACCAACTCGACTCGACCAGGTTAGAGGCAGGCTAAGGCCAGACCAAAGTCGGACCATGCCTTGGCTTACGCTTCGGCTTAGGTTTGACCAAACCTAGATAGGACTCAAAGCAGTTCAAGGCTAGGATGGGCCAGGCTAGAATCAGACAATGACTGGCCAAGTTTAATCCCGTCAGCATTAAGCCAAGTCAAAGTTGTGATTCATAATCTTTTACACTTTTCAGCTCGTGAACTTAAAAGGAAACATCGGCGGTGACAACCTTCACGATTTGCATTTGTTTATCGAAATGGCTGGAGCTTGTCCAAAGACTGAACTAGCAAAAGTATCTATATAAACATCGCTGTACCTGGCTTTTTAGAGTTTAACTTTCGTGATCAGAGATGCACCAAAATGGCCAGAGAATGGTTTTCTCGAGAATCTTTGGGTGAGTGATCGTGAATATTCTCGAATCCAGAGATTTAGATAGAATGCCAAAAGTCGAGAGATCTTAAAGAGATCTCTGAATCGTTGCAAAAACGTTTTGAGAATCGAATCGATTGTTTTTGTTGCGCGACCGCATCAGATGGGATTCAGCGGGCAACGGGGACGATCGAGTTGACGGATGAGGGTGAGTAGCTGCAGGCTGTTTCTGGCTGTTATTTCTTGCCATATTATTTGTATTTAAATTAATTATAGACTGTAATTTCTTGCTAGATAATTCGTATTTAGATTAATGAGTTTATTTAGATCAAAATTTCATTGACTGTCTTGAGAGAGTTGTTGGCTTTGTTCAGAAGAACGCTTCCCGATTTTACCGTAACCATTTCGATTACAATGAAGCGGCAAAGGTATGGGGAAAGTTGAGCTTGAAAAAGCTATCTATCTTTATTTTAAAATGTATAATAGCTAGAAAAAAGAAATTTTTAAAAACTGTAAAATTTTGGACAAACTCACTTTTCAGCAAATCGTCTATTATCTTGAAAACGAAGCACCGAGACTTGAATCAACCGTAAAGGTTAGAAAAGCTTAACCGTTTTTTCGTTTGTTTAGATTTGATTGATTTCATTTCATTTCGTTAGTTTAGATGACGAAAGAAGCGAGCATCTCTTTTGCTGTGAATAAAGCCTTTGATATCTTCCAGAGCGCTTTGAAAGTAATAATTGAGATTTTATTAAATTTTAGTGTTTTGAGGGAACAACCAGTGATAATATTGAAGCTGCTGAAAAGTCTGGTCGAAATTCTTCAGAAAAAAAACTGAAAGAACTTTTGAAAGAGGCGAATGTCGGTGAAGCGAGAGCACTTCTAGAGCCAAAAATTCAGGTTTAGAAGTGACAATAATATGCAATAAAATTTAGGCATTGTTAGATGAAAAGCAAAGAGAATTCGAAATTCTTCAGGAAGAGAAGGCTTTCTTGGAACGAGTGGAAGCTTTCGCGAGGAAGTGGAGAGCCGAGATACCGAAGGTAATGGAAACTAGAAACACTCTTTAGATTAATCTCTCCTTAGATAAACTGGGTAGGATAGCTGAGGAGTACAGTAGCTGAGGACACAGTAGGGTTACTGTAGGGTATCGTAGGGTACTGTAAGAGTACTTTTAGATTCACGATTTGGACAAGGCACAGCTCTTGAAACGAAGCTTTTCTCTCAGAAGTGAAGGTGAATTGAGCTCGATCTCTGATCCAACGATCAAGTCCTTAGAGGTGAGGAGTTTATTCTAATTCGAAGTAATTGCAGTTATGTACATTGACTAGAGGTACATAAAGATGAAAAAACATTGGCTAAGTCTCAAAAATAAGTCCCTCTGAAGCATCTTTTTCTGTTATAGGACAAGTTGGAAACCCGAATCACAGTGCTTCGAAGTGCCCATATTGAGAAATCGATCTCAAAATTGAAAGCCGAGTTTAGTCAACAGCTACGAGAGGTAAGGTTTCTTAGGTTACAATTTGGATAAACCAGTTTCAGACAAAATTCGACTCTCTACCAAGTTTGGAGGATGGTCAAGCAAAAGTCAAATTGATGATCGGAAAATTAAGAAAAACTTTGGATACACAAGAGTTGACGGAAAAGGAATGGGGATTAATTGAAGAGAAATGCCAGATAGAGCTGATGGTTGGTAGCTAAACTTGATGCAAATTGCAATCAATCGAATATTGAATCAATCAAATTCAATCAATTATCAATCTACTTATTCAGAAGATTTACATCCAATCTCTTGATCTTATCGAAAAAAATCTCGCGTTGAGGCGCGAAACGGAACGAATGAGAGAGCTGAACACAAAAGCCGTTTTGGATGATGCCATTGAGCGCTTTGAAACGACTGTAAAGGTAAAAAGTAGCAAAATCTCATTGCTGAAGTTCACGCTTTGTTGGATCCAAAGATTGAGATGAGAAAAATAGTATTTCATTGCTTTGTTCATTCTGTGACTGAACTGAGTAACTGAACGACTTGAAATGGTTTAGTTTAAAAAAGTCACCTGTTAAATTCAGTTTCCTGTAAATTTATACTATTTTTTGGATCTTTACCCAACTAGAGAAAAAGGGAATTTACATTTATTTTCTTTTGGTTGGCGAGAAAACGATGTAAAAGAATTTTGATAGTACCAAGAGATCATAAAAACATTTTTACAATAGGAAATGATTCTGGAAAAGACAAACGAGTGTGCTCAACTGAAAAAGGAGAAAGAACTTTTTATCATTTGCTTTAGGAAGCGCTGAGCACTAAAATTATCACTCTTAAATCGCAATTTTTCCTTCACTATCTTTTTAGAAACCGGGTTTGATTTGCCGGGACATGCTTGTCTCAAAGAAAATCGCAGAGATCAAAAAAGCCGAGCTCGAAGCTGAAGTGGCTGCCGAGATCCAGGTTTGAGACTAATTCTAGCGAGTCTTGGCTCACTTTAGAAAAGCGATTCCGCAAATTATTCTGATATTGCTTCTGATTCGGAAAATGATCTGGAGGAAGAGCATGAAATTTGTAAAACGCAATCAAATGGTTTTCTAAATCTGCTGGATACGTTCAAAGCGGAAAAGAAAAAAGAAAGTGCTGAAACTTCTTTGGAACTAATGGAAAATCATCGACCACCGCCTTGTTACAAACCTATTTCAAAACCCTCGCAAGAAGTTCAATTAAACAATCAAAGGAATATAGTGGATGATTCGGGAATGGAAAAGACAAGACCAAGATTCGAAGCTGACCAAAAGGAAACAACCTATGCCAATGAGGATCTAGCAGATTCACGGAGGTTTGTTAAAGTCAGAGCTTTAACGGTACTTCTACATCTTTGCAAGAAATTAATATGCAAATTGACTCAAATTGTTGGCAAATTGATTTCTTACTCTATCATTGAATTTTAGCAGATTTTTCCTAGATTTTAGATGGTTTTTGAATAAACTCGAGCTAGAATGAATGAAGATAAACCTAATAAAGCCATTTATACTGTTTTCCGAGTACTAGAGAGACAACTAGAGACAAAATGGAGAAATTCGCATTTATCTTGACGGGAAAACGACGCAAAAGTCCCGCTTTAGAAGATCATAGTTAAAAAAACAAAAAGCAACGAAAGTCACCGAAATATTGTTGTCATTTAGTACTTCATTGCCAATCAACTTCCCACGCCCAGACCCACCAGAATACGGTTTAATCTACAGCTAATATTGTCATAAAGATCCTTCAGATGAATTCTCCGACACAGAGATCGATCGATATGTCTCGAAAACGCTAGTTGACGACGCTGTCCACGAGATGAACATCAAGCTCGGCGTTTTGAAAGCAATTCTAGAGGTTGAGCCAATTTTGGGCAAAGAAAAGTCACGTTTCAGCAAATCGATGACGAAAAAGAAAAGCAGAGACATTTCAAAGAGATCTACCAGGAGTATGCGGCGTGGTGTGAGGCTCGAATCGACTCGATAGTCATGATGTACTTTGTGCACAAATTTCACACCGAGTGCGCTCTGTACATGCTGGAACACCATGAAATTCACGTCAATGTTCGGGGATACGAGGTATGTGTTCATTGAGCACTCAATGATTGGATGTTTTTGAAAAAACTCAAAAATGTTGAACTTTTGCTCAAATGCATATTGTCTATTATATCTTTGACTGTTTTTGGATTCGTTGTGAATCCATTTCCGGATATTGGGTTATTTCAACCGGGCCAGGCCAGGTCAGGCTTCTAACGGGCTTACAGACAGGTCTGTCAGGAGCGTTATGAGTTGGGTCTGCAGCAAAGCGAGATCCAGTAGTGCAACTTGCAAACTTGCGAACTTGGGACCTGCGAGTTGTGACTTACGACTTGGGATTTGCAACTTGCGACTTCACATAGGCATTCGAACTTGCGAACTCGCAAGTTTTGTTTATGAACCAGACTTGTGTCCAAAATCTTGCGATCTTGCGGATGGTGAACCCGGACCCTGGCTTACAGTTGTTAGCTCATGAACCAATTTTTTTTATGACCAGGCCGGAGACAGACCAGAATCAAAGCCAGGACCTGGATTTTCTGCAGGCTCACAATTTTGAAAAAAAGGCTTAAAAAAGTCTAATCTAAAATCTCGATACAGTCATGTAAATTATCAAACGAAGCTGCTATATCAACTTTAGAATGAGCTCATTCGTCGTACGGAAGACCCAAAATGGACGGACGCGTAAAAGCTCAAGCGAAAAGTGTTGCACAGACGGAAAACGAAGGTGGATTGATCAGATTGGTTAAATAGAGAAAGCCGAATTTAGCCGACAAAGAAGAAAATTTGTGCGAAAAGGGTCGGAGATGTGTTCAACGATTTGTTGGCTGAGGTTTGTGTTAGATTTGTTAGCTTTAGTGTCACTTACATCATGGATTTTCCACAAGTCAATAAGCCAACGGAAAATGCTAGTGAAGAACATACTTCCCTGAAATTAGTTCGAAACTTTTGAATTTTCAGGAGTTTCCCAATATGATCGAGTGTAGCTCATTCAGCATTGCGGAAATCTCGGCACTCATCGAATGCTCGAAAAGTAAACGCGACTTTTTCTCGAGGACTCTTTGCAAGTATGACAAATATGGGGAATTGCCTGGACTGCTCGAGGAAGTGCTCGTCAACAAATGGTTGTCTCTCTTTTACTGCCTGGTGAGTCGATAATTACCGGTCCAATCAATCAAGAAACCCATACTAGTCTGGATTCTAGCCAGAATTATTTCAAAGACATGTTCCGTTGTCACTTTTTCATGCTTACATGAATAAAGTCGTGATTTTTCCGGGCCTGGCCTGGCTTGACTTCGCTACGTTCTGAGGACTAGTTGCGGCTGACATTGGCCTAGCTTAAACCTGGCCTGGCCTAGTTTACAGCCCTAATGACAGATTTTATATTCAAAAAGATGACAAGGATCTTGACAAAGAAATCCACTTTTCAGCCACGCATTGGCTTCGCCGAGTCGGACACGCTGAACGAGTACGAACGAGTACGCAGAGATCTTCCGTTAAACGTTCCGCCCGGCGACCACATCACTTTCCTGAGCGATATAAAAGAGTTGTTCAACATATGGAAAAATGTTTTTTGTTTTGTAAAATAGTTTCCAAGAATTGAATTCAGGAGCGAGAACGGGTAGAGCGGGAGCGAAGAGAAAATGAGGAAAGACGACGAGAAGCCGAGACATTGAGGAGGCTGGAAGATGGGAACAGATCGAGGAAAAGATTCTCTTTGCTGGAGCTTCCAATCATCGGCAATTCAGGCAGGAAGTTTCTTAATAACTAACATTGTTATTGGGTTGATGGGTATGAAGTGTCGCTAAAAATAAACAACTGATTTATTCAGACTTTTACAGTAATCATTATCAATATTTTCCATTATTTTGGATAATTAGAGTTCATTGTATTGGCAAAGACCAGATGCCTTTTTTGTAGAAAATTTTTTGGTTTTAATGCGAATTAATCCGTAAGCCACTGTTTAACGCATCATATTCGAAATCAAACGTTTATTGATCAAATCATTGCTCATCACTCGGAATCAGTAGTTATCAGAAGGCGTAAGACTAGGGCTGTATGCAGGATGGGTCATCACCCCCATTGAGTTTTTTTTTCAACCCCATTAGCCATCCTTTCTCAGACCGTCCCTGCCAGTCTTGTGGTCCACCTCGTTGCTGGTCTTCCGATGGGCCTCTTCTGGTCTCGTGGTAGCCACTCTGTCATCCTTATCGTCCACCTGTCGTCTGTTCTTCTGGCTATGTGTCCGGCCCATCTGAGTCTTTTTCTCACGATCACTTCCACTGGATCTCTGAGTCCCAAGAGCTGGCGCATATCCGTGCTTCTTAGGTCTTGGTCGAGCTGCGTCTTCCTATTGTACCCGAGGAGGTTCCTTTCAAGGGCTCGATGCGTCGTTCTCACGGCTCGTTCGGTGGTCTGTGTCGTGGCCCAGGTCTTTGTCCCGTAGCAGAGTGCCGGGAGGACGGTGCTGTCAAAGAGGTGTGCCCGGGTCCTCTGGTGGTTCTTGAGTATCTTTGTGACTTCTTTGATGCTTCCTAGTGCTGCCCAGGCCGCTCGTCTTCTTCTGGCGACTTCTGGTCTTAGGTCTCCCTCCATGTTGAGGCTTCTTTCGAGGTAGGTGTAGGAGGTGACTTATTCTAGTGGTTGACCTTCCAGCTTGATCTCTCCAGGTAGGCACCATGCGTTCCTCATGCTCTGAGTCTTTTTCTTGTTCATCTCGAGGCAAATCTTCTTGCTGACTCGGTCGAGGTCTTCTAGCATCCGTTGGGCTTCTTTTGGTGTCTTGGCGCAGAGCACAATGTCGCCTGATGCACTCGAGGTCTTTCATGGCATACTGGAGAACCGTGGTGAAGAGCTTGGGCGAGATGGTGTTTCCTTGGCGGACCCCGCGCTTGATCGGGATGGGGAGAGCTACTCCTTCCACATTTTTAATATTAGCTGAACACTAGAGGCCATTATGTTCTTGTAGAAATTCGTACAATATAACGTGTCACAGATGTCCAAGTGGCCGAATTCCAATAGCCAAAAGTTGACAAAATTTCGAAATAACAAAAAGTGAGGAAACCCGGTTTCATTGTTTTTAGAAAAGTGTTCTTGACTTTATTTGTTTACAAGTTTCAAGAATCGGAAAAATAGTTACATTTCATACCAATCAAACCATTATCTAAACACCAAATAAGCTTGCCCTTAGCTTTCTGTTTTCAAATAATACAATTGTTAAAGTTCTAGACTTTAGCCAGTAAAAAATCTAAAAACAGTTCTAAAATTTAGTCAATAAATATTTGATAAGAAAATCTTTGTAAATAATCATTTTACAGCTGACTCATATGGAACGACCTCACAGTATCAAGAGCATTCACAAACGACAACCTATCACCAACCAGGGTCACCATCGAATCAAAGGACTGACTCTGGCCAAGAAATAGAGAAATTCGGAAATCGAGCCGAGGAAATGCAGGATTTTCACCATTAAGCAATCTTTAATAAATTTTTGAGTTTATTGTTTTGGATGAGATTTCGATTTGATTTTATTTCTCTTGCATTTATTTCCAAGTTTTAACTCTGCTTCTAGTTAAAAATATTTCAAGTTGAGCGATCAGGACAAGAATTTATCGGTAAATGACTATTTAAACAAAAATTGAATTAATTTTAGGTTTTGCCTACGATTGAAGATTTGGCTTTGATGAGTGATGATGAGAGATTGAGACAGGAAACAGTCTTGATGATTGAAGAAATCATTGATGAGAAGTCAAAGAAAGCGATGAAAATTGAGCAAAATCCGAAAGGAGACGAGTTGTTGAATAAAGTTCCAACTCTTGGAGAAGTTTCAACGAGTAGAAACGGAGCTCTTGGTCCTTCAACTGTGGTTATGAGGTAAAGCCTTGAAAATATAGTGAGACATCATCGGCTATAACCGATTAGGATTCTTCTATCTGGACTCTAAAACCAATCTGATTGTAAGGCCTTTGGCTTTGGCATAACATCGTTAGAACAAGACTTCAAAGTAGGTCAAAAAAGCCAAAATATTGTTGTCATTTAGTGCTTCATTGCCAATCAACTTGCCACGCCCTGACTCATCAGAATACGGTTTAATTTACAGCTAATATTGTCATAAACATACTTCAGATGAAATCTCCGACACAGAGATCGACCGATATGTCTTGACACGGCTAAATGACGACGCTGTCCGCGAGATGGACTTCAAGTTCGGCGTTTTGAAAGCAATTCTAGAGGTTGAGCCAATTTTGGGCAAAGAAAAGTCACGTTTCAGCAAATCGATGACGAAAAAGAAAAGCAGAGACATTTCAAAGAGATCTACCAGGAGTATGCGGCGTGGTGTGAGGCTCGAATCGACTGGATAGTCATGATGTACTTTGTGCACAAATTTCACACCGAGTGCGCTCTGTACATGCTGGAACACCATGAAATTCACGTCAATGTTCGGGGATACGAGGTTTGTGTTTGGTTTGGTTTGTTTATTGAGCACTCAATGATTGAATGATTTTGAAAAGACTCAAAAATGTTGAACTTTTGCTCAAATAAATATTGTCTATTATATCGTTGACTGTTTTTGGATTCGGTTTTAAACAAATTTCCCAAAAACTGGGTTGTTTTAACTTTAGAATGAGATCATTCGTCGTACGGAGGACCCAAATTGGACGGACGCGCAAAAGCTCAAGCGCAAAGTACTGCAACGACGGAAATCAAATGTGAGTTGATCAGATTTTGACCATATAGTGAAAGCCGAATTTAGTCGACAAAGAAGGAAGTTTGTGCGCAAAAGGTCGGAGACGTGTTCAACGAGTTGTTGGCTGAGGTTTGTAGGGATTTGCTAGCTTTGTAACATTTAGAGTAGTGGTCAAAAGCTTGAAAACATCCATCGGCGCGAACTTAAAAGGCTGTCATCTCGCCGCTAGTTAATGTTATTAGTTAAAAACATTCTGTGTCATTTTTTGCCTATTTTTTTAATTCATCTTAGGTTATAGATTCATTGTGACTTTCTACCTTTTTATATGTATTTTTTTGCAACGACTCTTTTTGCGATAGTCAAAAGTTTGACCACGCTTTATGTTTACGCTCTTGCTTTTGTTTATATTTATGATCACAGATGTGTCGCGTCGCTAAAAACATTTCTGATGAGGTCAAGGAGCTTCTCGTGGAATGAATGGTGGAATGAGCTGTCAGAAAGCTGCCGACATCTGTCGTCTTACTTGCTCGGCTGCAACCAAAATCTATCACAAATGGAAAGGTTCGGGCCCGATCAAGCGTCAATCTATTCAAGGACCACCAAAAAACGTCAAAGAGACTTCGATCTTCCTCAGAAGCATCAAGAAAGCTCCTTGCAAATCTGCTTCAAATTATTGCAAAGCCGTCACTTCCTACTATGATCTTACAAACCCCCAGAACACAACTTCAGAATTGGATTGGACAAGGACATCAGGATCAGTCGACCGATGATTGGGCACGTGTTTTGTGGAGCGATGAAAGCAAGTTTAACATGTGGAAAGTCGAGCCATTTTAAACTCAGATCTACTTTGACATGCTCGCAACAATTTGGCGGATGATTGGATTTTCATGCCAGACAACGACCCAAAACACACTTCTTGGATCGTTCAGAAATGGCTAGAAGAAAAAGGAATCAAGATATTGAAGTGGGCAGCTCAAAGCCCAGACTTGAATCCACTTAAACATCTTTGGAGGTATTGGATTGCCGAATTCGCTGAAAAACATGCACAAAAATATCAGAGTTGATGGAGGGAGTCCACGACGAACAATACGGTACAGATTTCATTCCACTGTTTTCTAACAGCACGTTGGCGGGTTTAATCGAATTGATGCCGGTGAATGTCAGCCTGTAATCGCTGCTAAGGCTTCCCTCCTAAATATTAAGACTTATTATTTTTAAGGCAATAAATTTTGTTATTTCATAGGCGTGTTCAAACTTTTGATCATCTCAAGCTGGACTAGCACTTATATCCGGCTCTAAACTAGCAAAAAACAGGGTGCGTCTATAATCTTTGCAGAGTGTATAAACATAAAGCTGTCAGCAAAAGTGTAAAAATAAAGCGTGGCCAAACTTTTGATCATCTCAAAAAGAAGGTTATTTCAAGAAATGCATATAAAAAAAGTGAAAAGACAATGAACCTATAAACTAAAATGAGTTGAAATAGCAAAAAAATGGCACAGAATAAGTTTTTAATTAGTTGAATAACATTAACTAGCGACGAGATCAGAGCCTTTTAATTTCGCGCGGATGGATGTGTTCAAACTTTTGACCACTACTGTACATCATCGATTTGCCATAAGTCAATAGTCGAAAATGCTAGAACTTACTTTCCTGAAGTTATTTCAAAAATTTTGCACGTTTAGGAGTTTAACAATGTGCTTGCGTGTGACCCATTGAGCATTGCGAAAATCTCGGCACTCATCGAATACTCGAAAAGTAAACGCGACTTTTTCTCGAGGACTCTTTGCAAGTATGACAAATATGGGGAATTGCCTGGACTGCTCGAGAAAGTGCTCGTCAACAAATGGTTGTCTCTCTTTTACTGCCTGGTGAGTCGATAATTACCGGTACAACTAGTCAATAAACTCATAACAGTCTAAATTCTAGCCAGAATTATTTCAAAGACATTTTCCGTTGTCACTTTTTAATCCTTACATGAATAAAGTATTAATATAAAAGCTATTGTTCCGGGCCTGGCCTGGCTTGACTTTGTTACGTTCTGAGGACTTGTTCAGGCCGACAGTGGCCCAGCTTAAACCGTAGTTTACAGTCCTAATCATAGATTTTATATTCAAAAAGATGACAAGGATCTTGACAAAGAAATCCACTTTTCAGCCACGCAATGGCTTCGGCGAGAGGGACACGCTGAACGAGTACGAGCGAGTACGCAGAGATCTTCCGTTAAGCGTTCCGACCGAGACCCACATCCTTTTACTGAGCGATATAAAAGAGTGGTTCATCGTAAAGAAAAATGTTTTTTGTTTTGTAAAATAGTTTCCAAGCATTCAATTCAGAAGCGAGAAGAGGAAGAACGGGAGCAAAGAGAAAAGGAGGAGAAACAACGACAAGCCGAGACATTTAGGACGCTGGAAGATGGGACCAGGAAAATATTCTGTTTCCCGAAGCTTTCAAGGAACTTCGACAATTCAGGCAAGGGTTTGCAGGAAATGACTTAATAACTAACATTGTTTTTTTATATTAAAAACCAAATAAGCTTGCCCTCAGCTTTTGTTTTGAAATAACACAATTGCTGAAGCTTTTGCAAAAGTCTGCAAACAGCTCTAAGCCAGTAAACCAATATTTGATAAGAAAATCTTTGTAAATCATCATTTTATAGCTGACTCATATGGAACGACCTCACAGTATCAAGAGCATTCACAAACGACAACCTATCACCAACCAGGGTCACCATCGAATCAAAGGACTGACTCTGGCCAAGAAATAGAGAAATTCGGAAATCGAGCCCAGCAAATGCAGGATTTTCACCATTAAGCAATCTTTAATAAATTTTTGAGTTTATTGTTTTGGATGAGATTTCGATTCGATTTCATCGATTTGATTTGATTTTTCTTATATTTATTTCAAAGTTTTAATTCTGCTTTTAGATATATTTCAAGATGAGCGGTCAGGACAAGAATTTATCGGTAAATGACTTATTTAAACAAAAATTGAATTCATTTTATGTTTTGCCTACCATTGAAGAATTGGCTTTGATGAGTGATGATGAGAGGTTGAGACAGGAAACAGTGTTGATGATGGAAGAAGTGCCTTCGAGAGGAAATTGGAAAGATATTAAAGAGGAGATAATCGTGAGGGGAAAAGTGAATTCAAATAAAGATTGCTTCAGGAAATCTTTATTGGCCAGTCAAAGAAAGCGATGAAAATTGATCAAAATGCAGAAAGAGACGAGTTGTTGAATAAAGTTCCAACTCTCGGAGAAGTTTCAACGAGTAGAAACGGAGCTCTTGGTCCTTCAACTGTGGTTATGAGGTAAAGCCTTGAAAATATAGTGAGATATCATCGGTTATAACCGATTAGGGTTCTTCTATCTGGACTCTAAAACCAATCTGTAAGGCCAGACCAGCGTTGGCATAGCGTCGTTAGAACAAAAGCTTTTTGTCCATTATAACAAGGACTGCCCTAGAACCACAGGATCACTTGGCTTCACTTTTTGTTTTTCTTCCTGCTATTGGTTTATAGCTTTCATTTCTTGATGGTATCGGTTGTTTTCCTGTCTTTTTGATGGTAGTTTTTTCAATCCAAAGCATTTTATCAATCAAAACATAACATTTTATTCATAAAAAAATAACGAATAACATATATTGAAAGGAAAGCTAAAAGCAACAAAGCGAGACAAGTAACAACTAACGTGATGCAATATGAGGCAATAATTGAGACAAGTGTAAAACATGGGCACTATTGTTTCTATCATTTAAAACAGCGTGAAAACGTTGATCTTGGCGAAAAATAACCTTTTTACTCTGAGGATATTGTTGTACCAACGAAAGGTTGCGAGTCGTAGCAAGCGTCAAGCGATTAAAAGCATTCATCGTTTTCTCATAAAGCCGACACACAACGTAACCAGGATGTGGTCTCTTTGGTCCGGAGTAAAGATAAATAAAAATTATACCGAAATTACCAACAAACCTTCAATAAAGAATTAAACGCCTCGTGTGTTGCACTACCAAGTTGCTGAGATTGGATAACACGACTGTAAACATTCCATTTATCAACAGGAGACGTGGGTGGCCGGCGAAAGTTCCCATTGACAACTTTTCCAATGTAGTTTTTGTTTTTGTAAAATTTGTAAGGAATTTGTAAAATTCTAAAGAAACAAAGTATAAATAAGGCAATAAAGACTAACTTTTAACTTTTAAGCCATGTTGACTTTGGGTGGCGTTGCATTCCGCGAAGAAACAAGGAGGGCGTCAAAGTAATCGGCAACTTCTTGAGGATCAACTAACGACAAGGCCATTGTCGAGTGCAGGTGCATTTTTCCATATGGAGCTTGCAGTTGCGAATTTAGCCCATATCTCTAAAATTGTTATTTGTAGAAAAAGCTAAGAAAAAAAACCTTTAAATTTCGAAGTATATTCTGGTAGAAATGAAAAACACAATACTTGTGATGGACAGCACCTCCGTACACTTGTTGGAAGCCTTGATAGATGCCTCTTTCAAAATCTAAAAGAAAATATCGTTAAAATCACATACAAGCTTCAAACCTGTCATTAAGCAATTTGGTGAAGCAATATTCTGTGAAAGGATAAATCGAAAAACTCTCCTAACACAAACTCGCTTTTCCGCTCAACAAAGCAAAGGCACAGGGAATAAAAAGATGCCCGATCTAAAAAAAAAAACAATTTATTGGGACATGCAAAAACTTGCTTGAACACCGACGATGAATAATCCGAGGGACAAGCGTAGAAAGTGCCGTCGGCCGTCCAGGTCCGATTCTGTATTAACTTGTTACAGTATTTTACAAAAGCAACTCACATTTCTAAGTAGATCCAATCCAATATCATGCGCATAGGTTTTGAGCGCGTTCAAATCTCCTTTTTGATATCCAAGACACGTATCAACTCGCCCGAATGTTGCACCTAAAAACACAATTATCGGCAAAGACTAAAAGCAAACCAAAAGACGAGCAATCAATTTTATGAGGCCATGTAGTCAGAGCTGCTTTCTTCGCCGAACGTTTTGCCGCCTTTGTTAAAGCTTTCTCATTGATAAACGGTTTCAGATGATCGTCGGTTCCTCGAATGTCTTCGCGAACAATTTCTCGTATCTGCACGCCAACTGCCGCGTGATGTTTAACCATTTTCTTCACACCACGTATCTATTAATAGAGCGATTAAGGATTAAGGATTAAGGATTAACGACCAACCTCTTTTCCATAGTTCGGGACCATGTGTGCATGATGACCTTCGCTGATAATGCATCCGCCTTGAGCTGAGTATTTGCCAAGAAGACCACATTTTTTTTTTTGCAAGCACCTGTAAGAAACAAGAATTTTCACTTTCATAAACTTTAAAATTAAAAGCAGCTTTTTTGCGCACCCGGTAGCGCACCCTTTTTCACGTTTTCAAAAAGCTCTAAAAAGAATCCAAATTTTGACATACCAGAGCTTATGGAATCAATTTGAAAGACAAAACGGGTAGGTAAAATTACAGAAAATTGTCGATTTTTCTCTATGTATAACTCCGTCCGTTTGCTTCCACAAGCTCTGGCATGTCAAAATTTGGATTCTACGCCCTAAAATTATCCAGAAAAACAAGTTTTGGAATAGAAATTAATCAATATTAGCTTTTTTAAAACGCAAAAAAAGGTGCGCTAATGGGTCAGGTGCGCAAAAAAGGTTGCATTTGTTCCACTCCCTAGCTTTATAGAAAAAACGTAAAACGCAAAAAGAAAGTGCACCTTGATCAATTTAGTTGCATCTTCCGAGCTTCTTGAAGTCGATTCGTCGATTCGCAACTAAAAAAACAACAATTCTAGCAAGTCCACCAACAGAAAAACAAAAAAAAGAACTCAAAAAGTCGACAAGTGGGGCTAAAAAATAGTGAGTAACCAAATCCCTTACCTAACACACACTTAAACAGCAAATATGGGCAAACCATATACAAAGGAGAGAACGAACGAGGGGGGAGAGCACTTTAAAAAAGCGCGACAAAAACATAATTGATTTCACGGAGGGAAGAAAACTCGGCATAAATTTGAACAAACAGAAAGTTTCCGAGTCCATAATGAAATGAAAAAATGAAAAATATAGCAAAAGGAAAAATTTTGGGCGGGGGTACGGTAGCGCATCCACGCTTTGGAAAGTGCATCACGCCGCTTTCGCGCCAATCCCTTAAAACTACACGTTAATAGTAATCTAACAAAATGATTATATGGGTCTAGGGCAGTCCTTGTTATAATGGGCGAAAAGGTGCGCAAATATCCCGGGTGCGCAAAAAAAAGGTGTGCAAATGTCCCGGGTGCGCAAAAAAAGGTAGCATCTCCCTTGTCTTTGAGTTTAAAATATTAGTGTTATATTAGTGTTATACATTTAAAATATTAGTGTTATACATTTTCTATAAGCTCTTTTCAAGGGCTACACAATGGTAATATTAATATTTAGAAATACGGTATTTTTTTTTGACGCATTTCAGCGCGCACAAGTTGGGATACTCAGAATTTTTGATTTTTAAAGCTGTTTTTCTTTATGATAGAGTGCTGGAATCGCTCTGAAACTACGATTTTTGGAATCTACGCAAACATTTACCATGGAGCAAAGCTAACAGGGATATCAAATCTAGAGAGATTATTCGGTGAAATACGGCAGTCCAACCGTTTGGCACAACGTTTTTCATTAATAAATCTTGGCTCTGTAATCAAATTTTGTAATAAAGTGTACAGTTTTTGAGTTTCTATTGTTTCAGAGAAGCAAAGTTTATACACGCATTTATATCAGCAAAGTATTTCGATAAGAAAATTTGAGTACACCAGATTGATCGTGTTTCTATATTTTTTAGAATAAAAGAATAGTGGTTATATTGAAACGCTACCGTTAATAATACGAAATGAAATAATTTTAACAAAAAGAAGGCCCAACATTGTGATAAGTTCAGTTGAAAAGTTTACAATAACAGCAAAAAGTGAATCAAATAAAATCCAAGTAAAAACACTGTAAAAGTGGTTAAAGCACAGTTTAAAACAACCTCCGAAGACAATTTCTTTAATAAATCCATCCCCAGACTCTCCGAATGAGTCCTTTTTCTCTTTCAGCTCTTTCTTTTTCCTCTTTTTCTTTCTGTTCAGCAGCCGCTTTTTCTTGTCGTTTTTTTGTCTCTTCTAGTCGATCGTTGACTTCTTTGCGAACCTGGAATTGAATGGAATAGACATTGGCACTAAAAACTATAAACGTAAACTAAAAACGCTTCTAAGTTTCTTCAAATTTGCCCGATTGAGACGCTCTATAGCTTTAAAAAAAGAGAATTCGAAGATCTTTCGAATGGACTAAAGTAGACGCAAATATCTCAATCCTAAAGAAAGTTACGATGGTTTGTAGCCTGACTTAATCGTTTCGACTACGCGTGAGTGAGTACGATCCGTTTCGAGTCAGGACTATAAATCACTGTAACTTTCTTTAGCGTTGATGTTTTTGAGTGTGCTTTAGTCCATTTGAAAGCTCTTGAGGTTCTCTATTTTTTGAGCTATAGATAGTCTCAATCCGGTAGATTGATAGCAAGTTACTTAAGTTACAGACACACACTTAAGGTGACTCCCAGTGCACTGTGTGACGACTTTTGTCGGAACACCAAGTGCACTGGGAGTCACCTTAAGTGTGTGTCTGTAACTTAAGTCGCCGCCAGGAAAGACCTGTTTAAAGCAAAGCCTTAAAGCAAAGACTTAAAGCATTTTAAAGACTCTACCCTCTCGGCTCCTCGTTCATTTCGATCCTCTTCGCGGTTTCTTTCGTTTCTCTCGTTGTCCGCTCTTCGTTGCTACAATTACATTCAATTTATTGATGCAAAATTGCATAGGAATGCTTTTTCTAATCATTGTTAATCCAGATTCTCACCTCCATCCGAATCCTCGCCTCATTCCCTTCTTTCTCGAGTCGATTCGCCTCTTCTTGTGCTTCTCTCATTTCTTTTCGTTGCCGCTCTTCACGCGCGTTTTCAAGTTGTCTAAAAGCGTTTAATAAAAGCGTTTCATTTGTTTAAATCAAGTTTTAATTGAATTTTTGTAAAATCACGTACTGTTGCGTCTGTTCATTCATTTGTTTGAACAGGAAGAATATTGGATTCAAATCGTTGCTCTTCGCAGCTGCTTCTCGTTTGCGTTTTTCTTCATCTGAAAGAAAACTTCTAATCAAATTTAACACATTACGGTACTCTAGAAGAATTTTATGACCTATAGTGCATGCTAGAAGGTGCACTGACTACAGTAGGACATTCTGTAAGGTGAGCTGACTACAGTAGGGCATTCTGAAAGGCGCATTGACTACAGTAGGCCATTCTGAAAGGCGCATTGATTACAGTAGGGCATTCCGAAAGGCGCACTGACGACATTCTAAAGAGTGACCTAGTCTACCATACTCATTTCTCTGTCTACTGTAGCACCAAGTTTTCGTCGAAATGCTCACCCAATTGTTGCTGTGTATCGGTGAGTTGTTCTTGGATTCTCCCCTGTTCCGCTTGCAATCTTTTCTGTGCTTCGTTTTGTCGATGTCTCATATCGATCATCTTGTTCCTCAGCTTTTCCATGTTGAAATGCGCACGAACCTCGGACTCAAAGTAGTCCTCGCATCGCTAAAACTGACATCTAACACTCTACAATCAATCTTTACCTGAAACAGCGGTCTCTTCGCATCCTTGAAGTTGTCAATCATTTGACGGAGCATGTTCAAATCAATTTTCGGCATTAGTTGAGAAATGTCGATGATGAATTGAGCCTGAAATGTAATAGTCTAGTTATAGGCTAGACATGAGCACTACAAGCTACAAACCTAGCCACAAAATCTGTCGGTAACTATAAACGTAAACTAAAAACGCTTCTAACTTGCTATCAATCTACCGGATTGAGACTATCTATAGCTTAAAAAATAGAGAATCCCAAGAGCTTTCGAATGAACTAAAGCACACTCAAAAAAATCAACGCTAAAGAAAGTTACAGTGGTTTATAGTCCTGACTCGAAACGAACCGTACTCGCGCGTAGTCGAAACGATTGAGTCAGGCTACAAAACATCGTAACTTCCTTTAGCATTGCTATAGTTAGTAGCTTGACTACGCTCGAGTACGGCTCATTTCAACTTCAAACCATTGTAACTTTCTTTAGGATTGAGATTTTTGCGTATACTTTAGTCCATTCGAAAGCTCTTGAGATTCTCTATTTTTTGAGCTATAGATAGTCTCAATCCGGTAGATTGATAGCAAGTTACTTAAGTTACAGACACACACTTAAGGTGACTTAAGTCGCCGCCAGGAAAGAGCTGTTTAAAGCAAAGCCTTAAAGCAAAGACTTAAAGCATTTTAAAGACTCTACCCTCTCGGCTTTAAGCTATAGATCGTCTCAATTCGGCAGATTGATAACAAATTAAAAGAGTTTCTAGTGTGTTGTTTTTGTAGAGCAAAGTCAGCAAGGCTGCCAATTCCTGCAGTTTACCTTGTTTGCTTCAAAATTTGTATTCAAAGCGTTCATCCCGCGTTCGATAAACAATCCGATTTCGTCTAATTTCTTGACCAATGGAACTTGCTGAAATTGGGTGAATTAGGTGCCCAGAAGGTGTGCGTTTGCAAAAGCAGACAGCTAGCTACCTCTTTCAAAAATTTTCCGTAATTGTCTGCAAGCGCGTTGATCATTGAATCCAAAGATGTGTTGAGTTGAACGACGAGGTTGTCACTTTGGAGATCCTCGAAACGAGTCTGAATTCATGACTTGAAATCAGTTTAAAAGTACCATCACCAGTAAACATTTACAAGTTCTAAGATTTCTGCATCAAATTCTAAACCAACCAAAATCATCTTAGTGAGAAGATTTCTCTTAGACTCGATCAAATCCACTTCATCGTTGAAAGGCTCAACAGCTGAAAAAACCCGGATAATTGTTAGGAAAAGAAACTAAAAATGTACTTTGCGATTAAACCTGCAAAATACCATCTCTGGTGCACTAAAATTGGCAACTTTCAAGTGCCGAGTTGGTGAGCTAGAAAAGGTGTGTTTCCACCACAAAGTACTCCTCAATTTGGTCAACTTTCTGGTCAATTTTCAATGCTTTAACACCAATAACTGCTATAATTGGAAATCAGATGTGTACTTTGTGCTTAAATCTGTAAACACAGCCTTTCTGGTGCACTGATCCTTCCTTAAAGCAAGTTATTTCGATAAAAAGAAAACAAGAGCGCTAGATTGGTGGTGTTTCTATATTTGTAAGAAAAAGTACACTTAAATCTTTAAATCTAAAGCTATAAATCTTAAATTTAAAGCTTAAATCTAAGTCTATAAACGACAAACCATTCTCAAAAAGTGACATTGCTTCAGGAAAGGCTTTCTCGTGTCGATCTTTCACTTGTTCAACGGTAGCTTTTCCAAGAAGGGAATCCCCGAAGTCTGGCTGAAGACTAAATTTCAAGAAAAGACAAATTCATTTTCATACCTTCATCCCTTTCTCGTAACACTCTGAGCTTTGATGCACCGCATCGGCCATCAAAAAATCGCGGAAACGGCTCCGATTGCTACGCAGCTTCTCTTGGCATTTTTCCTAAAACAAAAGCTAATAATCAGAGATACTATCCAGTTAATTAATATCCAATAATAATATAAGTTAAATGATATTCAGTTAACTAATATTCAGCTAACTAATATTCAAGGCTTAAGATCATATAAACCCATCTCATATCTGACGATTGTTTTGCATTAGCTCAGCTTTGCTTTACTTGCTTTAAGGATAGGTTCGGATAGAGCTAATCCAAAGTTATTTAAAGATTCAATAGTAGTATTTCTAAAGATAACAATAATATTAGGAAAATATTTGATAATTCTTTACTTATAAAATTCTTTCCTAAATTTCAATACCAATTCCACTCCACTCACCTCTAAAGACTCCTTCAACGCCAAGAAAGTTTTCTCTTTAACTTCTTGAGTCCCAAAGAGTGGTTTTGAACTGTATTCCTGAAAATATTAATGAATATATTTCTGGTTTTCGGCTGTATCCTAAATCTTTAGATCAAATTTTTCTCTTTTTTTATGCTGCTTTTTTTACCTGAAGTGCTTCATCGACGAATTTCTTGAGTGTCTCTTCGTACTCTTTTGGATTTATTGGCTGATGCCCGGACTCGCGCATCAGCTGAGACAAGTTATAAGATATTTAATAGTATAAGAATTACTGTAAAGACAATCAATATAAGGATTACTGTAAAGACAAGGCTTAGATTACGGTACTTTTTAAGGCATGAATCGGTGTTTGAAAAAGTTCGTAAACCCGAAAAAGCTTGAAGTTACCTGATCGTGTGCTGCGGCGAAGTACTCAGCTGCGGCTGCTTTGGCTTTTTCGAAGAAGAGCTCGGAAGTAGCCTATAGATGATTTGAATTGACTATGATAATGGTATAAAACCTAACTGATGACTTGTAGCTGATCAAAGATAGTGAAACTGACCTGGAAAGCTGAGCCGATCGCCTTGTGATTGTTCTCTTTGATGTGATCGACGAGGTTCTAAAAAAGCTAGTAGATAATCAAGCTTTAAGCTATTCTGTAAAATAGAAGCTTCGCCAACCTCAACGTATCGCTTTAACGTGTTCCCTGTGAGATGATTTCCCATGAACGTCTTTGGGACCAAATTCTCAAGCACATGATTTGCGCATTCGCAGAGATCTCCCAGGAATCGATCACCGCAATCTGTAATCGTTTATTGAGAACTACGGTAACCTTAACCCTTTGGTCTCTGGATCGGCTACCATAACCTTAACCCTTTAGTCACCAAATCGGCTACCGTAACCCTAGCCGTTGCTTAAAATTTATTCGATACCTTGAGCTTTAATCTCCCCACTCGCACTCAGCACATGCTCACTCGGGGTTTTCGCCATGAAACACTCGACTTTTTCGAAAGCCGAAAAGATCCCCTCAAGTAGCTTTTTCAATTCAGGAGCTCGTCTCGTTTGAGCCTATAAAACTTTAGATTTATTTTCAAACTTCCTGAAATTTGAAGCTCGACTCACATGAAGAGTCTCGATGTATGATGGTTGAAAACCGGATTGGAGTGCGTCTCGGATCATGATGATGAAGTGCTGGAAGATTATTGATAAAGATTAGCAGGTCAGAACCGGGCCAGGATCGGCTTTAGAACTTTTAGAGTCAACTCGAGCTGAGCGAGGCTAAGAACTAATATTAAGCTGAAGGTCATAGTAAGCTAGAACCGGACTAGGTCAATGGGCAAGTTTGGGCAACGGTAGGGTCTAGCTAGGCCAGACCAGGCCAGGGACAAGCCGTCTTAAGACCAGTCCAGTTCATGACAGTACCAGGCCATAGCTAGCCTTATTGGGAATGAAATTTCTATATTTGAAAATAGTAGCTGATTTTTAGATTTAATATTTACCTGTCCCGCCCTTTCATCGGTCCTTTGGCTGAAGGCAAGGAAAAGATTCAGCGAATCCAGATCCTGGGCGTCGATTTGAGTTCGAACATTGAAAATCTTTAAACTTCTTTGAAACTGAAACCTCAAAACAAGTTCTACCTTGATGGAAGACATAAGGAGTGAGATCGAAAAGATAATCGCCGAATCGATCATGTCACTCGTCGTGTCAAATGTGCCTTGAGTGTCCATGAGGATGACGGCCAGCTAGAATGTCAATGATATCATATTTTAAATGGAAATTATCTATATTTACCTCATTTCCTTCTTTATCTTTTCTGATGAAAACCTTTGGCCAAACCATGATCCCCTTTGTGTGCCGAATGTATCCAGATTGAAAACGGATACGGTCATGACCACTAAAACAAAAATTTACATATAACTAATGTCTCGTTAATGAATTTGTTGTACAATTTTACCTCGACAGCCTCAAGCACTGTACTTATCTGTTTACAAAACTACACTAGCTAACCGTATTCTATTGTAGCTGGAGGATACTATCGCTAAAGAATACTGTAGTTAAAGGAAACTGTAACAGAAGTATACAGTAGCTGAGGTATACTGTAACTAAAGGATACTGTAATAGAGTACAGTACCTAGCTAAGCATGTAGCTAGTTCTAAATCTAATACCCAATATAGTCAGTCGGTTTAAAATCGGCTTTTCCCTGTTGAAGCCCTTTCAACAAAACATTGTTCCAAAAGGTTTTCCCTTGTCGAAATTTTCCGGCTGTTGAAATGATGGAAACCTGAAAAGTTTTATATTTTTAATTAGTTTGCAAAGTATCTAGGTTTTCAAAAGCATCTAGTTTTCACATTTTCCTCTTCATTTTCAAGAACCAACCGGTCTATCACCGATCTGATCACAGAGATCGTCGAGGACTTCTTTATTGAAGATGGTTTCCCCGTCTTCAGTGATATCGAATAATTGAACGAGATTCGTTTCTGGCTGAACTTTTGTATTTGTTTTGTATGTAAACGTTATTTATATTCAAAATTGTGTGTCATTTATCAAATGTAAGATTACCTCAATATTTGGCTCCTTGTCATCTCCCGGATTTGGCTGTGGATCTTCGTTTCCTTCGGCTGATGTCTCCTGAAAGCAAGGCTGAATGTACTTTGTGCTTTAAACGTAAACACACCGTGTCTTGCATACGCAATTCTTTATTTAACATTCTTTAGTAGGTTCCTTGTAAAGAAACTTTGTGCTTTATGATACTAGATTCAGTAAATGCTCAACTTTTAATCAAATCAAATCAAACCAATCAAATCCAAGGTCAAACCAATATCTAAAGCTTTTTAAAACTCTTTTCTAAAGACTTTTATCTTATAGAAGTTTTTCTAATCTATCTAAAGCTTAAAATTTACCGTAGCCGTGTCATCGAGTACTTGAATCCTTTCTTCAATCAATTCCACACTTGATCCCTCCAATTGTTGCTGTTGCTCAAGCTTCAATCGGTGCACTTCTTGAAGAATTTGTGGACTCAAATCGGTGGATCTCTAGAATTATATAAATTTTTAAAAAACCTTTTTATTTCCGATAAAGCAAACCTTTCTCTGCAGCAAATAGTTCACTTTTTCCAGCGCCTTGTTCACGTTGTCGAGTTTTCCGACGGCTGAGAAGAGATCCTAGACCAAATTTCAATGCTAATTTTAGGAAAATGTAAGATAAAATCAGTAATCAAGATCTCTATTTAAACATTTTTTATTTCGTATCCTTGCAAAAGTTCGCCCATCCGTATTTTCCTTTCGAAAAATATTGTTTTGGGGAAATGATAAGCGTTTTATGATCTTAATCTTTTCCAATTTCATTTCTCATATATTTACTAGATCACAAATTTGTTGAGGAATTGAAAGCACTGAAAAAGAGAACAAAAATCGATACCTCTTGCGCTTGATAGCGGTAGGCTTCTCTCGTTACCTCACTTTCGTTAGGGAAATGGTCGATCACCTAAACAAAATGATCAAGAAATTACTTTTCATTTTAAAACTTGAATTCTATACTTTCTTCATAGCTTTTTATAGACTACACTTGGAAAAAGTTATGCAAGCAAACAAAAATACTGTAGCGGGACTCGAATTCAAGTCTCTTGTCTCATATTCGAGCACTTTACCAATTGGCCACGGCTGCTTAGACAGGCCGGCTTGAGTTAACCTCTTAAACGGACCCCTAAAACGGCTCTTTATACTTGATCAATTCTTCAATTCGATTCAATGCGATTGTCTACTGTAAACTGCAATAAAGTAAAGAAATGAATGGCAAAGAATTTGAAACCGAGGGGACTGGAACCCTCGAACTTCTGTTTACCGGGCAGATGCTTTACCACTGAGCTATATGTCAGAGAAGAAAGAGGAAATACATGAGGGAAGAGAAAGCAAGAAAGAGACGGAAATACTCGAATCTGCACAATCGTGGGCAGAACACGGGCATTAGTAATCAAGCAAAGTAAGGAATGGCAAAGAAAGAGTGGGCAGAACTGAACTAAAGGCCTCCAATTCATGCAAGTTACAATACTCCTTCAGTTCATTTATAAAGATTTCGATTTAAGCCTCTAACTCACTTTCAATTGATCTAAGTAATTCCCAAAGAGCAAATCCACGTCATCGGTTATCGGCGCTTCTCTCTCGACGCCATTTTCCACTTCCCACTCGCTGCTCGAGCTCTCGGATTGGCTTCGAGGCATTCTAGAAAAAAGCTTTAAAACATTAAAACATTAAAAATATCAAAGTGTAAACAAATCTCTCAAATTTCTTGAGATATGAGTATTCTATCTATCAAAGTAAAGATTACGGTAGCTATTGTAGGAATTGGTTACGATAGGGCAAACTAGGCTACGATAGCTTTTGTAGATCATAGAAAAGATATCATAGAAAAGAAGAATTGGACAGTTTATACTGGACAAGAATTTCTTGTCCAGTATAAACTGGGAAGCATTTTCAAAAGATCTAACTAAAATAAGCTATGAAGTTGGCAAGAAACTTGAATACCAATAAAAACTCAACATTCAGGCAAAGTAGACTACGAAAGCTTTTGTAGATCATAGAAAAGATATCATAGAAAATTCTAGCTTACCTAATCTAGTTTACCGTATAGAAAGTCAATAGCAGTACAGTAATCAAGGTTTAAGAACGAAGATTCTTTATCGACGGAGGTTTAGCTTAAAATTTAAAGCCAGTAAAGGATACTATAACTTGAAAAGGATGAAAATGAATTTAAAACGTGTTTAGCCTCACACAGATATCAAATTCTATGGCAACAGGAAAATCGCTTTGTGCCGAGTATTTAAAAACTTGCAACATTAAAAGACTCACAAATTGGACTGTAATTGGCAGGTGTACTTTGTACTCGAAAAGTTTCGAAACACGCTCCTTCTAGCTCACTTAATGTTGTATTTCTAGCTCAATGTCAAGAGAAAGTGAGGAATCGAGTGCACCAGAAAGGGAGCCTAAAAAGGAGCACAAAGTACGAAAAAATGGGACCAGTTGATTGGGGAAACCAATTGACAGTTGACAGTTGACAAAAGCAACTAAATCAGGTGTACCAGAAAGGGTAAGTTTACACATTTACACAAAGTACATCCGAAGAATCAACTGATGCTGCAGAAAAATGTTCAAATTTTTATTTTTGATCAAATTTTCTCCAAATACCGTTGCATCACGCAAAAATTTTTCTTTAGCAATCAAATTTGTCGCTGAGCTATCGCTATCGCTGAGCTGAGAAAAATAGCTGACGAAAAATGTGTTGCAAGGAAATTTTCTGAAGAAAGTTGAATGAAAAATTGATTTTAAAAAGATCAACAATAGTTTAAATTAATATTTTTTTGTTTTTAAATTTTAAATTTTATTGAAATATCGATTTCTTTGTTAAAAAGAGTCGTTTTTGAGCTTTTTTTTCTTTTGTAATTTCTATTGCGCAAGAAAAGTAGGCTTTTATTTCCTTTTTTTTCTCAATTGATGACCTTGAACTGGGTTTAAATCCTATTTTTTTATGTGAAAGAGTTTCAAATTTGATTTTAATTTGAACTTTCACTGCTTCTTGCGCTTTCTAGCGTACATTGTACTCAAAAAAAACAATGTAAACACTTTTTTTCTGGTGCACTGAATTCTTCAATTCATTTTGGATTGAGCTTTGAGATGCTAAACTGAAAAATGAGACAAATTATTGGGTTGGTGGAAAAGTCCTTTCCGATTTTTTGGGAGAGTACCTTAAATTTGTCCACTTTTGACGTTTTATAGCTCATTCAACCCAATAGAAGAACGAATTGTACTTTCCTGAATTCCAAGCCCTGTACTTTTTATCCAATCAAAAACTACCGAATTTAAATGAACATTGAAAACCAGAAACTTGGGTAATTAAACCGGGGAGGGGAGGTTTTCCACGGTGTTTAGCCGGGGCAGTGTCTCAACCCAATACATAAATGTGCCAAGAATGTTCCAAATGGAATCTAGAATCTTGAAACTTGAAAAGATAGCGCAGAAAACTATGCGAAATTCAAAAAAAGAAATTGCGTCACCATAATTTTTGAGATATCCTTTACATTGTTACTATTGGGTTGGTGGAAAAGTTCTTTCCGATTTTTTGGGAGAGTACCTTAAATTTGTCGAATTTTGACGTTTTATAGCTCATCCTAAAGCTGAATTCAAGACGGATCGATTGGTAAAAACCGTTTTGAGATATCTCTTTTCTAAAAGTTTTTACAGCTATTTTAGTAAAGGCAATAGAATAGAAAAGAAAAGTCTGGTCTATTCATTTTTAAGGCAAAAAATGACAGGCAAAATGATTATGAAATTGAAGAGAATTTAGAAAAACGATGAGGAATTCCTTTAACCAGAATTAACAAATAAAGTGGAATTGTTTTATTGATCTTAAACAGAAAACAGGAAATTTAAAAAGCAAGAATTTATTGTCCAGTATAAACTGGGAAGCATTTTCAAAAGATCTAACTAAAATCAACTATGAAGTTGGCAAGAAACTTGAATACCAATAAAAGACTCAAAATTCAGGCAATGGTAACTGTTCAACAATAGTTTTTCTTAGGAAAAGTCCGATTGGATTGGTAATAAGTGTTAGATCGGAGGGTGGTCGAGCAAGAATTTATTGTACAGTGTCCATTTTGTGATCTTTTGGTGTCCATTTTTCACATTGAATCCTGGAATTTGTCTCATTTTTCAGTTTTCAGACCTGAAAGAATAAAAATGAATCTAGAAAATCCTTGGTCAACGCTCATCGGAGTGACGAGAGAACGAGTGAACGTTGTTCGAGATTGTGGACAGGCGAATGGTCTCAAGGTTTCAAATTTATTCAAACTTTTGAACTTTTTAAACTTTAGAATAACACAATTTGATTCTGTTTAGATGACGAAAGAAGCAAGCATTACTTTCGCTGTGAATAAAGCCTTTGATATCTTCCAGAGCGCTTTGAAAGTAATAATTGAGATTTTATTAAATCTTAGTGTTTTTAGGGAACAACCAGTGATAATATTGAAGCTGCTGAAAAGGCTGGTCGAAATTCTTCAGAAAAAAAACTAAAAGAACTTTTGAAAGAGGCGAATGTCGGTGAAGCGAAGGAACTACTAGAGCCAAAAATTCAGGTCCAGCACTGACAATGAGCGCTTAGGCTAGATTTAGCACTGAATTTATTACTAGATTTGCAATAAAATTTAGGCATTGTTGGATGAAAAGCAAAGAGAATTCGAAATTCTTCAAGAAGAGAAGGCTTTCTTGGAACGAGTTGAAGCTTTCGCGAGGAAGTGGAGAGCCGAGATACCGAAGGTAATGGAAAATAGAAACACTCTTTAGATTAATCGCTCCTTAGATAAGCTGGATAGGATAGCTGAGGAGTACAGTAGCCGAGAACACAGTGGGGTTACTGTAGGGTATTGTAGGGTACTGTAATAGTACTGTAAGAGTAATTTTAGATTCACGATTTTGACAAGGCACAGCTCTTGAAACGAAGCTCTTCCATCAGAAGTGAAGGTGTATTGAGCTCGATTCCCGATTCAACGATCAAGATCTTAGAGGTGAGAAGTTTATTCTAATTCGAAGCAATTGCAGTTATGTACATTGACTAGAAGTACATAAAGATGAAAGAAACATTGGCCAAGTCTCAGAAATAAGTCCCTCTGAAGCATCTTTTTCTGTTATAGGACAAGTTGGAAACCCGAATCACAGTGCTTCGAAGTGCCCATATTGAGAAATCGATCTCAAAATTGAAAGCCGAGTTTAAGTCAACAGCTACGAGAGGTAAGGTTTCTTAGGTTACAATTTGGATAAACCAGTTTCAGACAAAATTCGACTCTTTACCAACTTTGGAGGATGGTCATGCAAAAGTCAAATTGATGATCGAAAAGTTAAGAGAAACTTTGGATTCACAAGAGTTACCTGAAAAGGAATGGGGATTGATTGAAGAGAAATGCCAGATAGAATTGATGGTTAGTAGCTAAATTTGATTGCAAATAGCAATCAATCGAATATTGAATCAATCAAATTCAATCAATTATCAATTTACTTATTCAGAAGATTTACATCCAATCTCTTGATCTTATCGAAAAAAATCTCGCGTTGAGGCGCGAAACGGAACGAATGAGAGAGATGAACACAAAAGTCGTTTTGGATGATGCTATTGAGAGCTTTGGAACGACTGTAAAGGTAAAAAGTAGCTTTTTTTCTAATCTAACTATAAAATGATTAGTTAATGATAATTTCTTTTGTAATTTTAGAGAAGCAATGAAGATTCTTTTGAAAGGACTGTTCATCGAGCAAAGCAAAAAGGTATCTCAAATGTAGAGAGATTGCTCGATGCGGAGAGTTTCCCTAACGCTATTGAGGAGTTTAACGCCAGAGCACAGGTCGAAAAAATTGCAATTGTTAGAAAGATTTTTAGTCTAGTTATTCTAGAATCGAAATTATCTTGAAATTTAGATCATTTCTGATCAGAGAAAAGTGGAGCTCAACAATGAAAGAAAAGCCAAAGAGGATCGGGAAAAACGATTGAAAGAAGAAAAGGAAAAAAAAGATTTGAAACAGATGAATGCAAAGGTTTATAAATTTCAAAATTTAGGTCAAAGCCATGATTTAGTCGAACCAACAAACTCCAAGCGTTGTAGAGGTGATTCCACCAACTTCGACACTCGAGACGTACAACAACAGCAACAGCATTAACAACAGCAAGGTATAAAGCTGTTAACAGATAGGAGGAAAGACGAAAAGAGACAAAAAGACTTTCTGAAAAGCCTAAATCTAAACAATTTCTTTCAGCTAGACAAGAAAGTGGCTCAAAAGTGGATAATTTGACAAAACCAAAGCCAAAACCTATCAAAACTGTCGATTTCTCTGCTCCCAGTCCTTCCTACATCCATTCATATGCCGAGACCGAGTTTATTGTTGAACTTGGCGTATTCCGGAGCTTGTTAAAGGTTTGAAAATTATTTTTCAACTATTTTTGAATTATTTAAAAAATTATTGGAAAGATAGTAAGGCTAGAAAGTTGATAAAATTCTACTTACAAGCTTTTCTCCATGACTCTGTAAGCGCTTTTTAATCTGACTTTTGAAATTTGACCATCATCTGACAATCTTACGGTAAAGCAGTGGTCGGTAGATTACCGTAATCTTTAGGTTACTGTAGCCCCTCGATTACCGTAATCTTTAGGTTACTGTAGCTCTTCGATTGCCGTAACCTTCAAGTTACCGTAACCGTGTACTTAATCTATTAGGTTGATGCAAAAGTCTTTTTCATTTTTTTCGTACTTCTTTTGAAAAATAACAAAGTCATCAATTAACCTATGGTTTGCTCTAAATGAAAAGTGTTTATTGTTGAATTTCCCATCTTTTTAAGTCAATTTGGGTTCACTTTCAAGCAAATTCGAGAGTGAAAACGGGTTTTTCATAAAAATCTATAAAAACCTCTATAAAGAAATCGGCTGAATCAATTTCTCTGAAAATCTGAAAAAATATCTAACTTTTTGTGCTCTATCTTTTATTTATTAACATCAAGATTGGTTTCCTTAGCTAAAGCGTCTAAAATGCATCATCGAGCCGTCGCCTTTTTTGACTACCCGACTTCAGGCTCTCAAAAAAATCTAGACATAAGACATTTTAAACTCGTTTTAATGTCATTTTGCAGAAAAATAATTGGCCTTTCCAATGCAATAAACCGTTGTTCAATTGGTGCATTTGTTACTTTTTAACGGAAGTACGAAAAAAATGAAAAAGACTTTTGCATCAACCTAATAGTTAATAAATCCTAGCAACCTCGTAGATTACGGTAAAATAAAGTAGGAAACGCGAAAAGAGCTAAAATTAGAGCTCTAAGCCAGCTTACGGTAACTTGAGCATAGATTGGAGCTTTATTCGGGCCACAAAAATCATAACTAAAACCAAATATCATCTTTACAATGTGAAATGGATAAACAAGAAGCTGGGTTTAGATTTTAAAGGAAACAGCTTATAAAACAGAGCTTAAGAGGAAACAAAGCTTATAAAGATCAAAGCAATTATTTCTAGAGAGGACTCAACAAAGCAAACGCTTTTGAAGAAAAGGTGGCGATTGAGAAAGAATATAAAATGCGGTTAGAAGCCAACAAAATAGCTGACGAAGAAATCTTTCTTTATGTAAACTCACTTCGATATGAAAACGATAAAGTTTTGCAAGAAAATGGAATTCGCAATGAAGTTGGCGAAGAGGTAATAGAGAAGTCTAACAGTTAAATAGCACAATTTTAGGGTTACACTGATAGTTTCACTCTGAAAAGTCATCTTTCTGACCCAATCCAACTTTATCGAAGACTTGTACGGAAAGAATGGAAAAATGACGTAAGTTTTCAATTAGATTAAGGAAATTCTTTAATTAATCTAGTTCTTTTATCCAATCCTTTTCCTAATTTCTTAAACTTATCAAAAATTCAGCGTTTCGGTGACACTCTTGCAATCAATTATGAAGATGTTCAAAAAGAAGTTGGCAATCTATTCAAATCGGTAATGTCGAAAATAATGTCAGTTACAACTTTTTTTTTCCAGAAATTCCTTAAATCTCAATTCCTTGCCGAACAAATTATTGCTCTAATCGATGAAACGAGAGTGATCCAAGAGGAATTTTTCAACTTGACACAAGAACATGATGACGAGAAACGACTGAAGAATTTGCTTGCTTTGACTGCTGAAACTTGTTGGACTGGGTTCTGGAATGAGATACAGGTGAGTTGGCTATTTAAGAGCTTTGCGATACCTGATTGTGAATGTCAATGATTCATCAGTAGGGTAGATAGACAAGCAGAGTTACGGTAGATAGAGAAGCAGAGTTACGATAGATAGACAAGCATAGTTACGGTAGATAGACAAGCAGGGTTACGGTAGATAGAGAAGTAGGGTCACGATAGTTTTCGAAAGTTGAAAGTTGAAACTTGTTGGACAGGGTTCTAGAATGAGATACAAGTGGGTTGACTATTTAAAAGCTTTAAGATGACTGACACTTAAACCAAATCAACTCCAACTTGTGCTTTCATTACTCCATAAATTTATTATCATTTGAAAGCTCTTGAGTTCCACTATCTTTTGGTAAAAATTTATAGAAAAATGTTTAACAGGAAGAAAGTTACGATCGTTGTTAGTTTAAGAGTAGTCTTTGTAGTTTATAGGCGTCAATATCTAGTGTCTGTTGTGTCTTTTGACAGGATTTCACGTTTTAGGAAACAAGTTTTAAATGCTAAATGGTGGATGTAACGAGAAATCAAATGTTTAAGCACAAATTAGCAAACGGAACTTGTTTTCCGATCCACAAATGATGCTTGACTAAAAGTAGTGAACTAATGAAACTTTAGAGTCATTCTTCAACAAGAGATCATCAAGAGATTCGGCAACATCTAAAGAATCGTTTCCCCAATTTGAAGTTGGTGAAGTCAGAAGCTCAAAAAAAGCTTCAACCTTCAACTCCACCACGTCTCTCACTCGATAATCGGATGTCAATCCCACTCATCTTGATCCTAGGTGCTCTTTGCTTTTTATTGTACAGGGCGGGCCAAAATTACCGTCACATATAAAAAAGTCTCTGTATAAAAACAACTCAAAAAGTCAAAGATTTTTCATAAAAATAGCTTTTATTGTCTCATAACAATTTATAAAAACTATTTCTTTTCAAACAGATCTCCATTAGCTTTTACACAGGCGTCCAAAAGTCGTGGAAAAGCCTCGACCGTGGCTCCAGCGAGATCCAGCTCTTCCCAAGCCTTTTCGAGCGCTTTTTTCAAACTAACCACAATTTTGTGTGGTTTTGAACCTGCTTTGGCTTCAAGGACACTCAAGACAGAAAAATCCATCGGATTAAGATCCGGACTACTTGGCTACTCATTGAATGAGATAAAATCTGGGAGATTTTGGCGGCCAAAGTCTTGCACTTTTTTGGTCTTGTGTGCCGGCGAACTGTCCTGTTGAAATGTCCAAATCCGGTTTCCAAAATGCTGATTTGCCCAAGGAAGAACATCTGCTTTTAGAACATCCAGATAATTGTCAGCATTGACCTTGACACCCTGTGGAACAAAGTCTAGCGGAGTCTTTCCTGTGGCAGTGATACCCCCAACGACCATGATTGATGCAGGATGAGAGCTTCTTGAGATTGTGCCTTTTGTTTGAGATTTTGCATAAGTGCGGCCATTTTGTTTGTTCAGAACCGTTTTAACAGTGAATATCTTTTCATCTGTAAAAACAATGTTTCGGTGTCTGTTTCGACTGAATCGAGGCAGCAATCCTTCTGAACAACTTTTCCTTTTTCTTTTTCCGTCAGCTCATAGCATTTGTGATTTATTTTTCTTGTAGGCCTTTAGCTTGAACTTGTTTTCGATGATTCTTCTAAGGGACGTTCGCTTAATCCCCATTTTTTGTGACATTTTCCGCACCGATTGGTTTGGCGTTTTTAACAGGCGATCCCTCACCTTTTTGACATTTGCTGAAGTTGTTACCGTTCGCTGGTCTATCAGAATCCGTTCCCCAAAGTATTGAAGCGTGCGATTGTTCGATGCACAAACATTCGATTCACTTTGAGACGTTTTGCAATCTCACTCGCTGAGAGTCCCTGTTTGCGCAGCGATCGATCCTCGATGCGATGATGCTCGAACCATTCTAAAAATAAACATTCTTATGACATGTTTTTCTTGTATTAATATTGAACAATAAATAATATTAACAGAAAAATCAGAAAATAGCACAAGTTTGAAGATATGCCCATTTGCGCGCGAGTGAGCATCGTAACGGTAATTTTGGCCCACCCTGTACAGTTTTTCCGTTAAAAAACCAATAGACAGTCCTTTGCAAAAAGCTCATAATATTGCTACAACTGTTTCCCCAGATCTCAGATCTGCAAGAACTGAATGCAACTTGGGAGTACTGTAACTCATGCAAACTTGCAGTAGACAAGTACCTGCAAATTCATAGAATCCCTGCAATAAATCTCAATTTAAAGTTAATCAACTATGAAGATCTTTTGAGAAATCATACAATAATGTCAAAAGTTGGATGGAGAAGAGTCAAGAGGGAATTTTCGGAGTCTGTTTTGCAACAACATAACTTTGTTGAGACTCCATGAAATTCATAAAAAAGCTTTACCAAACTTGAGATAAAGGTTCAATTGTTGAGGTCCAGATAAAGGTTCAATTGTTGATGAAAAGCATGAAACGAAGCAGCCAGTGATTAAAGAGCCTCCAAACAAAGTCGTTGAATACAATAATGATGTAAAATCTCGCAAAATCTCCCAATGGATCCTGCAGTGATTCAAGCAATTCCAGAAATTCAAGCTAAATAAGTCAGGGGCATAAAGGGAAAAAACTCGTGACCCTAACGACTAATGAGCATTGAAAAGAGTGTCTATTGAGTCTTGAAATCTTTATGTCTTTTGCTTGTGTGAAATGAAAGTTCTAAATAAATTCACTCCAAAATGAGACCCAAAATGTAGAGCCATGAATTCTTTCCAGTTTTGTCATAATGCCATTTAGAACCTCAAATTTCTAGATTTTTACTCGTTTTAAGAATTAAAGCATGGCATCTACACAAACGATTGTCGAATAGAAGAATTTTGGAGGAATCAAGAGAACCATTCAACTTCCAAGCAATGGTCCGTACGGTGGTTGCAGGGTTCATCAAACGGTTGGTAAACTTAAGCTTTAAAAGTGAAAGTTCTTAACGATAGTACTTTCACTACGACTTTAGGTTACTGTAAGTGCATTTGAAGTCAAATCATACTAGTTTCTTAATCAAAACCAATAATTTCAGTTAGCCAGCAACCCCTGCCAGCCTCATCTCGACCACCCTCCGATCTACCACCGATTACCAATCCAATCGGACTTTTCCTAAGAAAAACTATTGTTGAACAGTTACCATTGCCTGAATTTTGAGTTTTTTATTCGTATTCAAGTTTCTTGCCAACTTCATAGCTTATTTTAGTTAGATCTTTTGAAAATGCTTCCCAGTTTATACTGTACGATAAATTCTTGCTTTTTAAATTTCTTGATTTCTGTTTAATAACAATAAAACAATTCCACTTCATCTGTTAATTCTGCTTAACGAAAGCCGATTGATTATTTTCGGAATACGCTTTTCAACGAGTGTAATGAGCTCGTATCTATGGCTATGAAATCTGTTTGGTCTGAAATCGAAGAGGCAAGTGAGAGGGTCAAACATTCGTTTTCTAAAACGTATCAACTTTCAAAAATTACCGTAATCTTGTCTGGATTTTTTGTCCAATCTATCTATTTTTGCAGCCTTCGATATCCTTTCTACTTACTGATAGAAGAAAGCTGCTTACCCTAGGCTATCATATCCTACATTTTCTAAGCGAGAGAGTATGGGTGTGTCTGTGTGTGGGTCTGTCTCGTATGCTATTTTAGTTCCATTCCGTTTTGGGAATATTCAGCTGTGATAAATTTTTCGTATTTGGTTTTGAAAAGTTATTCAAAAGTTTTATTGGGTTAAAAATTGTAGAAAATATTTCTCAAACATAAGAGGATTTCTGAAGCTGATGTTGAGCTGGGTTTGGGCCTTGGTGCCCAAGTGGACCGTGTTGAAATGAGACATTCTGAAAATCTGTTCTGGTTTGGCTTCAATTTTTCTCAAAACCTGATGGTGTTGCACAAATATTGGGAAATTCTAATCCAAATATTGCATCAATGACGGATGATGGAGTTGAATCGACAACCGATGCGCGACTTTGTAGGCAAAATCTTGCGTCTCCTCGAAACACAAATCGTTCCTCTGAAAAAGCACTGTAGATTATTGAATGCTGAATGCTAAACCGTGCCCCACGGCGACCGTAGGCCCCCACTTGTCTTTTTTTCCCTGGCATTTCAGTCTAATACATGCCCACTTTCCGTAATCTAATGTGAATATCTATTCCTAGTTTTATCCAATTCAACTTTGTCTGATTTGGCGAGCATTCAAAGATTCTGGTACTTGGATACTAACGAAAACGAAGCGAAAATTGTGCCGACGAATTTGGCGCAATTTTTTTTGCGCCGGTGAATTTTCGCTTTTGGCTTGCGGCGCAATCTTCACGGCGTAATCATCATGGTCCCGTTTTTGTTTGTGTCCGCAAATGACGTTGCGCAAAAGACTTGTGCGCAAAAATACGTGCGGAAAAGACGGTTTTGTGGGTGCGCAAATGGCGGTGCGGTATTGTCATAGTCCCGAAAATCTCATGGTTGTGGCGCTATTTTCTTGCTTCTAATTCTTTTAAACACTCGCTGATTTGCTCTGTATCTAAGTTTAACTCTGAAATTATTGTAGTGTATGTTTATCTTGCCAAAAAGACCCGCTTTTTTTATTATTTATTGCCCTCCTGATGTAAATTTAGCAGACACATCTTCTCTTTTTAACCATCGATCAACGTTTTTAAATTCTCCTGAGTTAAACATTCTACTAGGTGTTTTTAATTTCCGTGTGGCTTTTTCAATGATTCTTTTGCATTCGATATAAGTATCATCATCCCACTATGTCACTTGAAAGTTTCCTTATTACGAGCTCTGTTTTCATTTTAAATACATTTCCTATTTTAGGTGATTTGTGACTGTCCAGACGACGTAATCGATCTGCAAAGGTTGTCGCCTCTCCCGGACGCTGACCATCATTCAATCAGCTTCAAAATTGGTTCAACCTGTTTTACTCCGAAGGAAAGGGATCAAGTCTGTTTGCATTTTGATTGATTATGACAAAGCGGCGGTGTGTATACTAGATTCTCTAAATCGATCAGATTTTTGTGCCTCCTCAAATTCTATTGACAAAGATTTGTGACATCTTTTGCGCTAGTCTCCTAAAATCGATGGAATTAGCTTGTGGTCACTCTCCTTAAATGACCCAGTCGCACTTCTTGAGAGCCAAAAGTAGACTAGCCCAATGTTTCCGTCGTTCCTATTTGAAAACCCTTAAACGACCCTCTAGTTAGTAGGGAACTGAATAAGCTGTTCAAATATTATCGTAAATTTGAGGAGAATATGGAAAGAAATCCCATTAAATCGAAAAACGGGAAGTCTTTTTACACATTTATTAATTCTAAAACTAAGGACCAAACCAAGCATCAAATTCCTTCCTTGATCCATCCAATTGCTAAATTCTTTCACAGCGTTTGCAATAACTAGAAACCTAACAAACCCTTTCTGGCTTTTCCCCCTAAACACATCCCACCATAAGCAAATTTTCTTCTTACAGCCAGCAACATCGAAGCTGCTTTCAAAAAGTTAAGGCCAAAAAAATTGCTTAGTCCAGACAAAATTACTGCTTTTGCTCTAAAGAGGCTGTGGAAAATTCTAGTCTATCCTTTTGCCTAAATGCTTTAATAAAATTTTACTTATCTCTGAGGTCTCAACTTCCTGGAAACAATCTCTTGTGTCGTCTCTTCTCAAAAAAAGACCCTCCAAGGACATATTCGCTAATTACCGTTCCATTTCTCTAACCTCCCCTATGTCAAAAGTTTTTGAAATCATCATAAAAGATAGAATTTTTCCTCATCTTGACAAATACAACCTTTTCTCTGACCAACGGTTTGGCTTTTTTAAAAATAAATCCACCATTCTCAACTTATTTTAGCCTATCAATCTTTTCTCAAAGATCAAAAAGAAAAATTCAGCTCACAATTCGAAGCCACCATGAGATTGAATTTGTTTCCTTTTAGGAACTGCCTCCAGTGGAAAATCGATTCAATGCCAATCTCAAAGTTCAACTGCCTCCAGTAAACAAGCATTGGACTAAGCTTCAGGAATCGAAAGTTTCAGATGATCAACCAACTATTTCTGCAAGTCCAGGTCAGTGTTTTTTAAACTTTAACTAGTTTTGTTTAACTAGCTAGTTTTGTATTTTAAAGGAAAACACACTCAATCTGGCGCACTCAATTCTTCATTCTACATGAAGTCAGTCTTGGACTTTGTGCTCAAAACGCACCCCTTCTGGTGCACTGAATTCTTCATTCTTTGCAATCATTGTCGCAAGTTCAAAGAAGCATTGAGTACACCAGATAGGGTGCGTTTACAAGCGTAAGTTACGGTGAGAGCAAGGGTCACTGTATTCCTTTTTGTAAGTACCACTTACGGTCACGGTAAGTGAAGAAAATGCAGAATTGAGTGTACTAGAAATGGTGTGTTTCCATTTTTCAACCCGAAGTACTCTCTTTCAGACTACAGCGCTGCCGAAAAACTGATGAAACATGAACTAAAAGTGTTCGAAATGGTAGTAAAGGTGTGGAAATTCTTCTCAAATCTAGAAAAACCATTAAATTTAGGGAACATCGATCGCTCAAAGCAGATTTAAAGCCTTTCTCAAGCACGAAATGAATCTAACTTTAAAAAATCTCATTGTCAAGTACAAAAAACAACAGCTTCCCGAAAGGGATCTGAGGAAATTCAAGGATTTATTGATCACAGATGGGCTAAGATTTGTGAGGGAAAATTTGCGGATCGAGTTGACCGCAAATGAGATTGAGGTGAGTTTAGCCTGCTGCAGACGGGTTCTTTGTGCTCGAATGGAAACACATCCTTTCTGGCGCACTGAATTCTTCATTTTTCAAGTATTAACGACTTGGAAAAGAGGTATACAGTTCACCGGGCAGAGTGCGTTTCCATTTCACTCCACAGCACACCCTAGTCAATCATTTGGTGACGAACTTTTTAGAACGCATACTTTCTGGCGCACTGAATCAGCTAAAAAGTTAACTTTAGAATCCAGTCGAGAGAGTCATATTCACTGAAGAGGAAAGAAATGTTTTGAAAAATCAGGCTGAAAAACCAAGAGGATTGCTGATGGTGGGTTGAGAGGAGTTGAGAAAAGTTACAAATCTGAAACTTATACACTAGTGATTTAACTGTTTCACCGCTGAATGTTTGCCATATTGTGTTCATTTTCAGGGGAAAGAGCTCGACTACCAGGTAGTTCAACAGCAATTCGCACATCAACAACGGCAGGTTGGAAAGTTTGAAGCCTGTGCATTGTGCATATATTTACACTATGTTAAGTTCAGCAACCTGACTGAATTTTCGTTTTAGGACTTCGAAAAAGTGACCAATTTGAATAGTGCCACTTTGGAGATTCTGATCGAGAACTCGAACTCGAGACGAACATTTTTCCTTCGAGCTTTGGTGAAAGATGGTTACGATCAAGAATTGACGAATGTGCTCAATCGGAGTCTCGCAGAAGAGTGGATGATGTTCTTCGAGAAAGTGCCGGTAGGTTGGGAGATGCTGAGCCGAATCGTGTAGACGAAAATTAAAAGGACTAAAAGTAGATGACTTTAACGTTATTCAAGTTTAATGCTTTGAGCTGGAGGTCGGCTCGCTTGGACTAAAGTGCTTTCTAAAATGGGTCAACTTTTCTACTAACATTTCTACTAGTGGGTCAATTTGAAACCTTTGAAAACTATCGTAGTCTTGCCTCGTTGGTATCCAACTACCAGAATCTTTGAATGCTCGCCAAATCAGACCAAGTTGAACTAGGAATCGATATTCACATTAGATTACGGAAAGTGGGCATCTATTAGACTGAAATGCCGGACAAAAAAGACAGGTCGGGGCCTACGGTAGCCGTGGGGCACGGTTTTGCATTCAGCATTCAATAATCTACGGTGCTTTTTTAGAGGAACGATTTGTGTTTCGAGGAGATGCAAAATTTCGCCTACAAAGTCGCCGATCGGTTGTCGATTCTTTTTCCATTATCCATGTCTATGTGTGTCAACTCATTTTAGCTAGATCTTTTGAAAGTGCTTTCGAGTTTATACTGTACAATAAGTTCTTTCTTTTTAAATTTCTTGATTTCTTTGTGTTGATCGCGCTGCGTGATTGAGGAAACATCAAGTTTTCAACGTTTATCAATTCAATTTGTGCTATGGTGCTGTGATAAATAGTTTTCGATTTATTTTCCAGCTCAAAATTTTGCGAATTTTGTGACACAAAATTTTGTGTCAACAATCGAATCACAATACTTCTAAGTGCCCATATTGAGAAATCGTTCTCAAAACTGAAAATCGAGTTTAGTCAACAGCTACGAGAGGTAAGGTTTCTTAGGTTACAATTTGGATAAATCAGTTTCAGACAAAATTCGATTCTCTACCAACTTTGGAGGATGGTCATGCAAAAGTCAAATTGATGATCGAAAAATTGAGAAAACTTTGGATTCACAAGAGTTTACTGAAAAGGAATGGGGATTGATTGAAGAGAAGTGGCAGATAGAATTGATGGTTGGTAGCTAAACTTGATTGGAAATTGCAATCAACCGAATATTGAATCAATCAAATTCAAACAATTATCAATCTACTTATTCAGAAGATTTACACCCAATCTCTTGATTTTATCGAAAAAGATCTCACGTTGAGGCGCGAAACGAAACGAATGAGAGAGATGAACACAAAAGTCGTTTTGGATGATGCCATTGAGAGCTTTGAAACGACTGTAAAGGTAAAAAAGTAGCTTTTGATCTAATCTAAAAATAAAATGATTAGTTAATGATAATTACTTTTGTAATTTTTAGAGAATCAATGAAGATTTGTTTGAAAGGACTGTTCATCGAGCAAAGCAAAAAGGGATCTCAAATCTAGAGAGATTACTCGATGCGGAGAGTTTCACTAACGCTATTGAGGAGTTCAAGGCCAGAGCACAGGTCGAGAAAATTGCAATTGTTAGAATCATTTTTAGTCTAGTTATTCTAGAATCGAAATTATCTTGAAATTTAGATCATTTCTGATCAGAGAAAAGTGGAGCTCAACAAGGAAAGAAAAGCCAAGGAGGATCGGGAAAAACGATTGAAAAAAGAAAAGGAAAAGGAAAAGATGAATGCAAAGGTTTGTAAATTTTCAAAAATTCAAATCAAATTCGACTTAGTTACTGAAAGAACAAACTCCAAGCGTTGTAGAGGTGATTTCACCAACTTCGACACTCGAGACGTACAACAACAGCAACAACATTAACAACAGCAAGGTATGAAGCTGCTAACAGATAGGAGGAAAGACGAAAAGAGACAAAAAAGACTTTCTAAAAAGCCTAAATAAAAACAATTTGTTTCAGCTAGACAAGAAAGTGGCTCAAAAAGTGGATAACTTGACAAAACCAAAGCCAAAACCTATCAAAACTGTCGATTTCTCTGCTCCCAGTCCTTCCTACATCCATTCATATGCCGAGACCGAGTTTATTGTTGAACTTGGCGTATTCCGGAGCTTGTTAAAGGTTTGAAAAATGATTTTTGAACTTAAAAGTAAGGCTACGGGGTAGAAAGTTGATAAAATGCTTACTGAGAATCTTTTCTCTGACCATGATTGTAAGGGCTTTAAAGTATGACCATAATCTGACAATCTTACGGCTAAGCAGTGGTCGGCAGATTACCGTAATCTTTAGGTTGCCGTAACCCCTCGATTACCGTAATCTTTAGGTTACTCAAACCCTTAGATTACCTTAGGTTAATCTTTAAGTTAACATAACGATGTACTTAATCTAGTTAATAAACCTAGCAATCTCGTAGATTACGGTAAAAATAAAGCAGGAAACACGGAAAGAGCTAAAATTAGAGCTCTAAGCCAGCTTGCGGTAACTGGGGCATAGATTAGTGTTTTATTCTGGCCACAAAAAAATCATTACCAAAACCAAATCTCATCCTTAAAATCTGAAATGGAAAAGCGCTAAGCTGGGTTTAGATTTGAAAGCAAACAGAGCTTAAGAGGAAATAAAGCTTATAAAGATCAAAGCAATCATTTCTAGAAAGGACTCGACAAAGCAAACGCTTTTGGAGAAAAGGTGGCGATTGAGAAAGAATATAAAATGCGATTAAAAGCCGACAAAATAGCTGACGAAGAAATCTTTCTTTATGTAAACTCACTTCGATATGAAAACGATAAAGTTTTGCAAGAAAATGGAATTGGCAATGAAGTTGGCGAAGAGGTAATAGAGAAATCTAACAGTTAAATAGCACAATTTTAGGGTTACACTGATAGTTTCACTTTGAAAAGTCACCTTTCCGACTCCAGGCAACTTTATCGAAGACTTGTACGGAAAGAATGGAAAAATGACGTAAGTTTTCAATTAGATTAAGAAAATTCTTTAATTAATCTAGTCCTTTAAACTAGTTCTTTTATCTAATCTTTACTTAATCCTTTTCCTGATTTCATAAACTAAACAAAAATTCAGCGTTTCGGTGACACACTTGCAATCAATTATGAAGATGTTCAAAAAGAATTTGGCAATCTATTCAAATTGGTAATGTCGAAAATGATGTTACAGTTACAACTTTTTTTCCAGAAATTCCTCAAATCTCAATTCCTTGCTGAACAAATTATTGCCCTAATCGATGAAACGAAAGTGATCCAAGAGGAATTTTTCAACTTGGCACCAGAACATGATCACGAGAAACGACTTAAGAATTTGCTTGCTTTGACCGCTGAAACTTGTAGGACAGGGTTCTGGAATGAGATACAGGTGAGTTGGCTATTTAAGAGCTTTGCGATACCTGATTGTGAATGTCAATGATTCATCAGTAGGGTAGATAGACAAGCAGAGTTACGGTAGATAGAGAAGCAGAGTTACGATAGATAGACAAGCATAGTTACGGTAGATAGACAAGCAGGGTTACGGTAGATAGAGAAGTAGGGTCACGATAGTTTTCGAAAGTTGAAAGTTGAAACTTGTTGGACAGGGTTCTAGAATGAGATACAAGTGGGTTGGCTATTTAAGAGCTTTAAGATGACTGACACTTAAACCAAATCAACTCCAACTTGTGCTTTTATTACTCCATAAATTTATTATCATTTGAAAGCTCTTGAGTTCCGAGATCTTTTGGTAAAAAATTTATAGAAAAATGTTTAACGGAAAAAAATTTACGATCGTTTGTAGTCTGAGAGTAGTCGTTTTAGTTTATAGGGGTCAATATCTAGTGTCTGGTGTGTCTTTTGACAGGATTTCACGTTTTAGGAAACAAGTTCTAAATGCTAAATGGATGTAACGAGAAATCAAATGTTTAAACACAAATGAAGAAACGGAACTTGTTTCCGATGCTTGACTAAAAGTAGTTATCAAAAACTTTAGAGTCATTCTTCAACAAGAGATCAACAAGAGGTTCGGGAACATCTAAAGAATCTTTTCCCCAATTTGAAGTTGGTGAAGTCAGAAGCTCAAAAAAAGCCTCAACCTTCAACTCCACTACGTCTCTCACTCGATACTCGGATGTCAATCCCACTGACCTCGATCCTAGGTACTCTTGCTTTTCATTGTACAGCTTTTCCGTTAAAAAACCAATAGACACTCCTTTGCAAGAATCGCATAATATTGCTACAACTATTCTAACTACAACTACTCATAAAAAAGCTTTACCAAACTTGAGAAAGATTCAATTGTTGATGAAAAGCATGAAACGAAGCAGTCAGTGATTAAACATCCTTCAAACAAAGTCGTTGAACACAATAATGATGTATTGGGTTGGTGATTTGAAAACTGCCTGCTATTTCGCGGGACTCGCAGATAAAAAACAACAGCATTGAACCAGCTGAAAGCGGGCTTGGTTACTTCAACATTTCCTCCAATTATTGCGAAAATATTATGCTTCCAACTTTTTATTTTTTGGTATTTTTCTTCACTTCTTCTATTGCACTCGACAATCTGCCACCGGGACATATTCGTCATGTCATGCTTCATGAGTTCCTACAAGAGCACAGTGCAAGCTTGGCAGCTGCTAATATTAAAAAGATATATGGGGAGGACTCACCTTCCGAAAGAACGTGTCGAGTATGGTTTGCCAAGTTTCGTCTGGGGACAAATCTGTGAAAGATGAAGAGGGCCGTGGAGCGGCACCCCAACTGGATGATTCCAAATTACTTGAACTCATTATCAACGACCATTCAGTATCATCGCTTGAATTGGGAGAAGAGTTAGGGGTTGATCATGCTACACTGCTAAGGCACCTTCATACCCTTGGATTTAAATCGAAACTTGGGGCTTAGGTGCCCCATGACCTCAATAACCCCCAGAAGTGCCAGCGCGCCTCGATCAGTGCCGCCCATCTCTCACAATACAAAAGGAAATCTTTTCTTTTTTGAATTGTGATAGGAGATGAGAAATGGGTTTTATCTGTGAACGTTCAGTGGAAGTGGCAATGGGTGGGGCCAGGCGAGAAACCCGAAAGTGACCCCAAGCCCGATTTGCACCAGAAGAAGTTTATGCTCTGCGTTTTCTGGGATATGGAGGGAGTGGTGTACTGGGAGTTGCTGGATAGCAAGACGACCGTTAATGCAATCAAACACAGTGAACAGTTAGGAAAAGTGAATGAATCCCTAAAGAAGAATAGGCCCTTCAAGTCAAAGATCGTTCTCCTCCACGACAACGCGCGCCCTCATATTGCAGAAAATTCTAAAATAAACAGCCTTGTTTGAAAACTTTTGGCGCACCCCGCATACGCATAATTGCCTGTATAATGGGCAGAAGTCGTCAATAATAATGGAAATTATTTGGAATGACTTTATGGTTTTATGTCAAATAAATTTTAGTTCAAAGTTCGGCAGCTTTCAATTCACCAACCCAATAAAATCTCCCAAAATGGATCCTGCAGTGATTCAAGCAATTCCAGCAATTCAAGCTAAATAAGTCAGGGGCAAAAAGGGAAAAGACTCGCGACCCTAACGACTAATGAGCAGTGAAAAGAGTGTCTATTGAGTCTTGAAATCTTTATGTCTTTTGCTTGTGTGAAATGAAAGTTCTAAACAAATTCATTCCAAAATGAGATCCAAAATGTAGAGCCATGAATTCTTTCCAGTTTCGTCATAATGCCATTTAGAATCTCAAGTTTCTAGATTTTTACTCGTTTTAAGAACTAAAGCGTGGCATCTCCACAAGCAATCGTCGAATAGCAGACTTTTGGAGGAAGCAAGAGAGGGATTCAACTTTGAAGCAATGGACGTTACGGTGGTTAAGGGGTTCATCGAACGGTTGGTAAACTTAAGCTTTAGATTTCAAGTGTTTCTTAGATTGCATCAATCTAAAAGACTTTAATCCTCGTGTTAAGACTTATTAAGCTTTAACAGCTTTAGACAGCTTTGACTGTAATAAAAGTTCTTAACGATAGTACTTTCACTACGACTTTAGATTACTGTAAGTACATTTGAAGTCAAATCATACTAGTTTTTTAAAATCAAAACCCATAATTTCAGTTAGCCAGCAACCCCTGCCAGCCTCAGCTCAACCACCCTCCGATCTACCACTTATTATCAAACCAATCGGACATCGGACCAATCGGACAGAAGCTATAACAAAGCAAAGTGGATCAGATCAAGATTCTATTGTTTATGGAAAGCATGGAACGAAGCAGTCAGTGAGTGAAGAGCCTCCAAACCAAGTCGTTAAACACATGAATGTTTTAAAATCAACTCGCAAAGTGGATCCTGTAGATTGGATGACGGTCGGAAAAGGCGAAGAACATGCGACTAATGGAAAAAACTTTTCAAAAGTTGACCAACCGTTGATTCCAAATACACAAGCTATAATAATGCAAAGTGGATCAGATCAAGATCCTATTGTTTATGGAAAGCATGGAACGAAGCAGTCAGTGAGTGAACAGTCTCCAAACAAAGTCGTTGAACAAATGAATGAATTAAAAATAACTCTCAAAATGGATCGTATACATTCAAAAAGGATTCAAGCAATGCAGCAGCATGCAGATTCCCTTCGAGCACTAAAAGCTAAAGAAGAGAAGAAAATACCCCAACGTGATAACGATGCCAAAAACTCGGAACATTAACGACTAAATGAGCATTCTAAATGAACATTGTTACTTGAAAAAAGTGTCTATTGCGTCTTGCAATCTTTATGTCTTTTTCTTGTGTGAAATAAAAGTTCTAAACAAAATCCAAGAGATCCAGAGTGTAGAGTCATGAATACTTTCGAGTTTTTTCAATAATGCCATCCAGAAACCAGTCAAGTCTCTAGATTTCGCAAGTTACAATATTTATTCCAATAGAAAAGCCTCCTTTAGACGAAATTTTGATTTTTTTTTCCTCAGATTTGTTAACTCTTGGATAGCAAATCTCTCAACTTTTCTCAACTCAACTTACTTTCCAAAGACTTTAAATAATAGTTATAAACTCAAAAACCCCGGCCAGCCACTTATACCACACCAAACCAATCCGACTTTTTCCATGGGAAACTGTTCTTGAACCGTTGCCATTGCCTGAATTTTGAGTTTTTAATTGGTACTCATGTTTATTACCAGCTTTATAACTCATTTTAGCTAGATCTTTTGGAAATGCTTCCCAGTTTTGACTGCACAATAAATTCTTGCTTTCTAAGTTCTTGATTTCTGTTTAGTATCGATAAAACAATTCCACTTTATTTTATAATTCTGCTTAAAGAAATTCCTTATCGTTTTTCTAAATTTTCTTCAATTTCATAATCATTTTACATGTCACTTTTTGGTTTAGAACAGAAATGAATCCAGAAAATTCTTAGTCAACACTCATCGGAGTGACGAGAGAACGGGTGAACGTTTTTCGAAATTGTGGACAGGTTTCAAGGTTTGCTTTCATTCAGGTTTTCATTTGCTCCGAGTTGGCTTTGATTTCTCTAGACTGGATTATTAAATCAAATTGAATTTGGTATTATCTGAAAGCCTGAAATGTTCTCTGTACAATGATATAAAAGGTCAGTAATAATATTATCTCTGGATAAAGTTATAGGCGTTCAAAGCCAGACGACCCATTCAAAATACTCGGAAACTACGGAAGAGCCTAAATTTGTACTTAGAACTTTTCACGGTACTTTTTAGTTACACTAAACTCTAAGCACACTCTTTCTAGTGCACTAAGCTCTTCAATTCACTTTGCATTGAGCTTTAAGATGCTAAGCTCAAAAATAAGACAAATTCCAGAATTCAATGTGAAAAATGGACACCAAAAGATCACAAAATGGACACAAAAAAACTTCAAATAGTTTTCACTTTGATCAAGCAAGTTATTGGATGTCAAATCAAATAAATAATAAAATTAGAATAGAATTTAATGAATTCAATTCAATGAATGAAATAAAATTGGATTTCTAGATGAAAGAGAGCGAGCTGAAACCCTTGGTGACTTTCCAAAACAATCGGATTCAATTCAACGACAGTATTGCTTTCGACTTTCGCCAAGACTTTCGCCAACGAGAAATTCAGTGATAAAAAGGTTAGAATTGACTTTTTCAGTGTTTTAAGAAGGTAAAAGATATCAGGATTAGCATTAGAGCAAAGATTGATAGCCTCTCTCAGAAACGAGACTCTTATCCACTACACCATAAGATTCCGAGACGGTGAAAGAAGGCTTATACCGGGAAAGAATCCATTTTTTAGTTCTAAGGCAGGTTCTGGTCTAGCATCTAGCTTTGACTAGCCTGGCCTAACTGTAGACGCAAGGCTCCTTCGGCTTTGACTTCACAAAGTATAGAACCCAGGCTTGGACCAGCCAATAGTAATATTAGCTTCTTCTGGAAGACACAATTGGACCATTCCTAGTTGTAACTCCAAAATCATTGCTTCAGGGCACTCTCGTCAGCGTGATGGGACCATCGCGATCCGGTAAAAGCTTTCTGATGTCAATTTTGACTGGTGGGCGACAAGGAAACACAGTCAGGTCAGCCTTTAGAGTGCAATTCACAGAATTGAGCTTGATTTCCTAAAAATGTATCGATTTTGCTCAACTACTGTAACCTTGTCTTTCGTTTATTCAATCCATCTACTATTGATATCCTTTGTGAACCATTGCAGAATCAGAATAAAAGTAGAGAGATTAGGTAAGCTAGAGATAAGATCACGGTAATTTTCTAGCTGGATACCTCTACAAGTTAAGAGGTTCTTGTGACTGCTGCGCCACTTTGCTTAGCATAATTAGCATTTAAATTAGCCGACTTTGTTCAGTATGATTAGCATTTAAACTTCTCCACTTTGCCCAGTGTAATTTCTGTTCAAAAGAGGCTGTTCCATTTAATTTTATGATCTTATCGCAAAGAATAAGTAGCAAATGAATCTAACTCGTAAGGATGTACTGCAAGCTGTAGTACTGTAGGACTGTAGTACTGTAATCTGTAGTACTGTAGTACTGTACTGGTACTCTAACATCATAGCTTGTAGCCTATAGTACTACGGTAGTTCTATAGCACCGTAATCTGTTGTATGGTGTTGCCGTAATGCTCTTAGAGACTTAAAGTACTGTAGTATTATAATACTTTTTCCGGATTACTGTAGGATTCCCAGTGGTGCGCTAGATGAGATGCGTTTACGAAATAAACTTCTCGACATTAACTCCTCTGATCATTTGGTAATTGCGAATGCGAATTTTAGCTAGAGATTTGTATACAATATTACAATTTGTAAAAGAAGCAGCAATTTTTTACAAGTAACTCTTGGAGTCAACTTTTAAATAGTAGAAAAAAAATGTTCTTAAATTGGTGGTTTCGTTTCTAAAAGAAATTCGAGTGAAACCCTTTTCCGGGAACTTTCTTTCCAATCGAATAGATCCATTGTTGGATAGATCAAAAAAAAATGCGTACTTTAAAGCCCTTTATAGTAAAATACTAAAATTTTCCCTATTTATTGCAATTTTTGAATGAATTGAGCATACAATTTTATTGTATTTATTATATTTCTTTAAAAGAAAAACATAATAAAGCAGCAAGAACCGGGGAAAAATGACTAAAAAAATTCTATAATATCGATTGTAAAGAAATATTCTTTGCGTGCTTGGTACTCTTCACTCAAGACACGTTATTTCTTGTTTCGAGATATCTGATCTCACTTGAACTAAAAACACTTTATTCAATAGCCGACTAACTCGGAATCTTTGGGCTCTCACTTGAGCAACTTTCACACAAGATCGACAATTGAATTAAAAGTGAAGATAAAAACAGAAACAATTTCGTCCTAATTTCGTCCACACAACTTTCACACGATGAGAGGAAAGCAGTAAAAAAAATGAAAGATAACAAAAACAAAATGAACAACAGTTGCCTTATATAGGCTTTAACACAAGATACTCAGCTAACAAGCTACAAAAAAATAAATGATTTGGGGCGCGAAATAGAATGAAGGCGCACCGATTTCCTCAATACTTTTCCAATTTTTAGGCTGTCAGAGTTAGATAACTTTTAGTGGCTATTCGCCATGAATTGAGCATACAATTTTATTGTATTTATTATATTTCTTTAAAAGAAAAACATAATAAAGCAGCAAGAACCGGGGAAAAAATGACTAAAAAATTCTATAATATCGATATTTACATATGAAAAAGTCATGGATTTAACAAAAAAATTTTGCATTGCGATATGCAAATTATAAATAACAAATTGTAAATTGTAAAGAAAAAGGAAAAAAAACGAGGATTGTGAATGTGGAAAAATGTGGAAAAATGAGCATCTTTGTACTGATTTTTTTACTCGGAAAAGAGATTTTTAAAGGCTTTTTTTCGATGAAAATTCTTGCAATTGAAGATGAATTTTTGTTTAAACTCGAGTAAATAACTCAAATAAAAGAGAAGGGGAAAAGATTGAGCCCTTTTTTTGAGAGAATTTTAAGCTCTAGAACTTCTAGAACTTCTAGAACTTCTAGCCGTTTACAAGTGTCTTTTATTCAATTGATTTTCAAGGTTTTCTTCATCTCTTTTTACTTATTTCTCATGGGAATTGGATTGAAAGAGTTGCTTTGGATTACTTTGGAGGAATTCCAAAAATGAAATCTTTAGCTATTTTTACTTTAGAAATGCTTCTTCAAAAATTCGTTTTTGTTTTGAAAATGAAAACTTTTCAAGAATCTTTGAGACGTCAGATAATGAGCAATTTCTCTAGACTAAAAGAAGTCAAATTCAATTTCTAGATTTCCCCTTTTATAAATCGGAGTCTCCGACGATACTCCTTGGCTCTTGTGTGATCGTTGATCAACTGTTGAACGTAGTTCGATGGAAACCATCCACCAACCCCATCGCGTACTCGTTCACCGTAGAACCAACCTAAAGATTTTGTTTCCCAGATTTTGTTTCCCAGATGTATTCCTAGTTTAGTTCAGTTCGAGTTTAAAACTGAAACTTATTGCTAGTTAGCTGCAGATTAAGAAAGTTTGGTGCGCCAGAAGCCACGCGTTTGCCGAGTGATCTCATCCTTTAGATCTCAAAGATCAAAGAGTAAGGATTACTCAAAAGTCGAAGATTAAGGTCGTTTTCTAAAAGTTGCTCTAGGAAAGTTACCGTAATCTCTAAGTCTACAGATATTCAGTCTTACAGTCCCAAGATACAGTCCCAGTCTACAGTCCCAGGCTACTGTCCCAGGCTACAGGCCCAGTCAACAGTCCCAGGACTTGCTGATCTACAGTATCTTCAGCCACAGCTCCCATAAGCTCTAGATATTCCACCAACCATCGGACATCTTCCTCAGAATGTTCACATGTTCTCCAACGGAAAGATCCAGCTCATCATCTTGTGCTTTACTGTACGCGTGCATTGTCATCGCTTGAGGACAATCCCATTCCGCGTACACTTTCTCTTCAGGATTCGCACTCTGAAATGCTTGAGTTATTATCAAGAATCTAAAAACTGTTTTAGTATTACTCGTTTGTTTCTTTGAAACCAAACTCACCACTGGTGGCCGCATCGCGCTTAGCCAGTGCTCTCGATCACTTTCACTGTCTGCGGAAAGGAGCCACTCTAGAAAAGATATAGCTTTAATAGCTAAAATAGCTTTAAAATTTTTACAATAATCAATCAATTATCGATTTTCTATTTACCCGATTGTTTTCCACGAGCATTTTGCATTAGAACACAAGAAAAGAGATGCGGTCGTGTGGGAAGTTGATGCAATAAACCGCAAGGAATCTAGAAATTTGGATTTAGATTCAGCTTTTTTGAAGTACAATAACTTGAGACACATTTTAGAGTACGGTATGGTAGAGGTAAGATGTAATTTAAAGGGTTTTTAGAAAACCAATCTCAACCTTTGGATTCTCTGGTTCTAGCGGTGATGTATCGACGAAACACCGCTTTGCATAATCCTGACAAACATAAGTGCCATTCCTAGAAATATCTGGATAGTTACAGTACTTAGCTTTGTCTTTTGAGTCTACTGTAGGATACTGTACAATAGTCTACTGTACAATAGTCTAGAATTTCCATTCACTTACATCTTTTGCTTGGCGATTAGCAAGAGATCGCTGAAGAGAAAGAGATAGATGTGAGGAGCTTTTTGAAGGCTCTGGAATTGATTTTCTTTTCAACTTGAGGAAGATTACTGTAACTAATGTCTGATATAGGTATTTAATTTATAATTTACATGCAATAGACTGCTTGTGCCCTTTTCCGACAATTCGTAAAGACAACCCTGTTTGACGAGATGGCGATTCGCGGTCACAAGGGGGATACGTCTAAATAAAAGCTTATATAGATAATTACAGTACTTAGGATAGCTACAGTACTTATCATAAGCACGAGCTCAGAATATCGGGCTTAATAGGCTGATTGAAAAGCTCCACAACTTTTTATTAAAACTTGATTTTAAAACGACCGAGGAAAGCTGAGGAAGAACCTCGACTAAGGAAAACCTTAATAAAATCATCCTTAAAGTCACTAAGTAGCTAAATCATCACTTATAGTTAGCCTAGGATCATCCTTGCCTAGTACTGCACCAATCTCCAAACCAACTTGAGATCATTGTCCTCGTAGAACAATCGGCGATCGACATCAAGAAGTTGCTCGGTTCTCTCCATCCTTCTCACTCCCTCATTACAATTTGACACCACCTATAAAATCACAAATTCAAACAATATTTCTAATATAAGCTTAAAAGTATAAATATCTCAATAAACTGCCTGACAGATCTAGCTCTAGTTGAATGCAAATCTCGTCATCCTAACCGGTCTAGCACGCCTCAAAACATATTGTTGGATCAGTCAGGTTGATTGTTGATTATTAGATTGTAGAATCTAATAATCAACAATCAACCAGGCTTAGATTGCTATTAGATTGCTGATTACCAGCCAGATTTATGTGGAAATGCACTTGGCACTCACTAAAGATCACTAGATTCAGAATCATCTCGAACTAATGGATCTCAAGATTACAACATTATAGAGATTACAAGAATTTAGAGGTGGACATTGGCTCTTTGATGGAACTGAAAAACATGGTCATGGGATTCGACAACATGGGATTCGAACCCGTGACCTCTCGCTTAACGGGCGAACGCTTTACCAATGAGCTTTGACAAGCATCCCCCGTCAAGATAGAGTCTTATACTTTACTTAACGCTATCTCAAGAAAGAACTGTTCTTTAGGTCTGACAGATCTGTCTGGTTTTGCACAGATCTGGTTCTCCCAGCTGATCTAGAGCAATACAGTCGACTCTCGATATAACGACTCATTTTTACGGTCTCGATCTTACTTCTATATAACGATGTTCGATATAACGACTCCATTTCGCGGTCCCGACAGCGTCGTTATATCGAGAGTTGACTGTATTTCAGAAACCAGACAATGCCAGATTATAAACTAATCGATTATTAAGTATCGATTACTAGACTTGAGTCTTATTGGGCTTATTTGAAGATTTAGAATCATTGAATGATGATAATCTGGTACTTGTGCGTGATTGACAAGTCTTCTAGAAGCTGACTATGATTTTTTTAGCTTATTACTTACAAATTCTAGATTATCAAAGATTCTAAATCCTAGATTCTAGATCCTAGATTCTAGATCCTAGATTCTAGATCCTAGATTCTAGATCCTAGGTTCTAGATCCTAGATCCTAGATTCTAGACCCTAGATGCTAGATCCTAGATCCTAGATTCTAGATTCCATACCTGATTAGCTAACGCCAGTGTCCTTGCCGCAACTCGATGACTCTCCGATCCAATTGGTTGTCGTTCCAAAATTGCGGAAATCAAAAGTGGATATCTAAAAGACATAAAATATTTAGATATTTAGTTTTTATATCTAAATATCTCTTAAGAAATAAAACCTTTAAATCTAAAGAAGCTAACCTTGTGATTCTTTGCATTGGTAGCATCAAAAACGATCGCATATCAAGGCCATGGCACTGAAATTTTACAATATTAACTTATCAGCATTGTTAAATTAAAGTTTCTATCTAAAATTTATCCATTTCTTTAGTTTAATTTTAAAATTTTTACTTGTTTATCCGCTTCTAAGCGACTCACAGCCGCTAGAAAAGCTGAGCTCTCTGTTTTGAGGCGTCGAATTGTTCGATCTTGATAAACCTATAAAAAATGGGTTTATTTTTTAGTGTACAGTCATTTTATTCACCTGATTACTGCAATATTTTATATAAGCATCGAAATTTGTGTCGAAATGTTGCATAAGAATGTCACAGATACAATCCAAAACAAGCGACTCATCGAGACGAGTTTCGAGATCGACAAGAAGACTGAATTTGCATTTATCTTTATGATCTTTATCTTCTTTATCATCTTTATCATCAGCTATACAAGCTATTGAAATAATAATTGAATATTTTATTTATATTATTCAATCACCGTTCACTTGAGTCTCTCACGGCAAAAATGTTACTGAAGAGATGCTTCCGATCATCGTTTGATATCACAGAGTCACTGCTTTTTGAACCTAAACAAATCTTAAATTTTAAATCTAAAAGCTTAAAACTTAAATCTAAAATCTTAAAATTTCAATCTAAGAACTTAAATTTACAAAATTATACGATACTTGAACATCTTTTCCCACCCACTTTACATATCGTACTGCAAATTTGCAATTAACTAGTGACCGGGAAAAGATGTACAAGTATTGCCGGGCTACTAGTCCACTTTTCCCCACCCACTTTGCATAAGAGCAATTAGCATATACGCTCAAAGAGCAGCATAAAAAGCAAGCATTATATTTTGATTTTATTTTATATTTGATGCCATGTGACTGGTAAACAAATGGCTTTTATGTAAATTGAGCTCTTATATAAAGTAAGATTATGCAAAATTGATTGAATTGATTGAATTGATTGAATTGAATGAATTGAATGAATGTATTGGATTGATTGGCTTGATTGGCTTGATGGATTGATGGATTGATGGATTGATTGGATTGCTTAAATTGATTGGATTGATTGGCTTGATTGGATTACTTGATTTGAAAACTTTTCGAGTTCGAGACCCGGCGGCGCACAAGTTTTTATCTTCCCTAGTTCCCACTGGGACTTAACGCCCTCGGGAGTGAGGCAGATCAAGTGCGTGGTGGTGTGGTGGCTAGCACGTTTGCCCGCTGAACGAAAGGTGGCGGGTTCGAGTCCCGGCGGGCACAAGTTTTGATCTGTCCAAGTTCCATCTCATCTTGAAAGCTTGGTGAATTGAGTTGAAGAACTGACAATGCTAGTTTAACCTCAAGAAAATCTCCACTAGATATCGTTGTCAAAACTTTTATCCAAGTTTACTAAACATTAATTATATGTCCATTGATTTTTAGTTTTAAAACTAGAATTGGCTAAGCGTATGTTAGTGATATGGACAATAAAATAAAGTAAAAAAATGGCAAAGAAGAAGGAAAAGGGGATTGAACCGTCGATCTTTTGCTTTACAATTGCTTTAACCACTGAGCTATTCGATGACTTAATTCGTGAAGAGAAAGAAGGAAAGACAAGGAGGAAGAAGAAAGGAGGAACTCACCAAGCATCGCTTTGTCAGCCATAAAATGCGTGATCAAAATGTTCAATGATCGGAGATAACTTGCTTCACTGGTTATCACCTATAAAAAACTCTTTGAATGATCTTTGTGTGCTCAAAAATCGTAAACGAATCCCTTCTAATGCACTGAATTCTTTAATTACTTTAAGAAACATTGAACTTACCTCAAAATAAGCCTCTTGTAGCTGTTTAGTCTCCTTGTCGAGTGTTTCCAAAAGGCCAGCATTTTTCACCTAAAATTTTGATATTCATTTTAGATTTGAACTGTTTAAATGATTAAATACTAAGCATTAAATAGTTATTTATTGTTTTTTCTAAAGCTTTTAAAGCTTTTAAAGCTCACCTCAGGCAATTCACACCATAAACTCCGCTGATTCCCATAGCCAACGTTTTCAAGTCTATCTCTTCTAAAAAGAGAGATTTATCTTTATAGCTTTATAGCTTTATAGCTTTAAAGCTTTATAGCTTTATAGCTTTAAAGCTTTATAGCTTTATAGCTTTAAAGCTTTATAGCTTTATAGCCTAAATAGTTATCGGGGCTTTATTTCACCTAAACGAAGTACTAGAGGTCAATGCTGATGATGAATGTGTGGTTGAATGAGAGCAATCAGCGCGTAAACCCGAATCCCAGGATGAAGATGAGGATTCGCGGCGGAGAGTCTAGAAAAAACATTTTGATCATTTGAATCAATGATTGAGACAAACAAAAATAGCAAAATATTCTACTCAGATACAAAATCAAATCCAAAACTGATTTCCTTTGACCAGACCTAGATTTAGCTCAAAAACTAGCCAGATCAGGATTGTGGGACATTTTATGTCCTCTTGCAATTCGCAATACAACTTTAAGCTTAAATCTCTTGGCTTTAAGCTGTCCAATTTGAATAGTTTTTATACAAATCGACAGAGAAAGACTTGGCGCATCGAATGATATTAAGAATATTGAAATTGGACAGTCCAGCACCAAGAGATTTGAGCTTAAAGTTGGATTGATAATGGGAAAAGAAGCGGGGTTAAATGTCCGATAATCTGTTTAAAATACCGTTTATTTTACCGTCAGTTTGGGGTACTGTAGCATTGAAAAAAGTACTTAATAACGATTGTTCATTTTATTATTATAAACCCACTAATTATTGATAAAAGGAACGCCTCGCCCCTTTGCCATTTGCCTAACAACTTTAAGCTTAAATCTCTTGGCTTTAGGCTGTCCAATTTGAATAGTTTTTATATCAATCGACAGAGAAAGACTTGGTGCATTGAATGATATCAAGAATATTGAAATTGGACAGTCCAACACCGAGATAATGAAGCTTAAAGTTGGGTTGCCGGGCGGGGCGCGGAACAAATGGCCGATAACGCTAGAAGGCCTTGGTCAGCCTTGGTCAGTCAACCTAAGCCTAAGCTTAAGTCAGGCCTTGGCATGGCTCGTTTGTAAACTTGATCCACAAAGAATTCAAGATCCTGACAGAAGCTGGATCTGGCCCTGACAGAACCAAATTTTACTTAGCCTGCTTATTGGCTAGACTAGAACTGAGCTTGGACTGGTTTACAGGCTCAAGTTGTCCAGCTTTCCGTCCAGTCAAGTCCAGCTTACCCTCTCCTCCGCACGACGGTGATTCTCAATTTTTGCTCGGCGAGCTTCTTTGGCTTCCTCTCGGCGCTCCCTTTCCTCTCGCTCCTGAAAGACTTGGTTTAGGAAATAGAATATCGAAAGTAAAGACATATTTACAATATCTGATTATCTGTTTTCTTATCCATTTCTACCTGTCTAAGCATTTCCATCTCGACTTGACACTGATGAGCGCGCTCGTCAGCAAGGTGTTGATCCCGTCTCTCCCGCTCTTCACGATCAGCTCTCATTTGTTCCAATTGTCGAAAAAATGGAAGTCTTCCATTTCTATAATCTTTTGGCATTCATAAATACAAAAATAATCACTTCATAAGGAGCATTTCTTAAATAGAAAGACAAAGAGAGATGGATGAATTCTTTTCAAGTTCTCGATTGTATCAATAGAGTTGGTTGCAGAAAATCAATGATCTTTCCCTGCATTTTATTGAAGTCAATTCTAATCTGAAAGCTTTAAAAATTCAGCTTTTATTCTTACCGCATTGAGTTTTCATTCATCTCTTTCATCATCATGACCATTGGATGCATTGCCCGGTGCCTCTCGGCCTGTTTCTCTTGATCTAAAATGGATCTTTTCCAAAAAAGAATTGCCCATTTACCCAATTTCTTTTGCATTTCATTGAGCTCATCTTGTGTTTTTCTTTTCTCATCATTGAATTTCCGTTGTGTTTGTTGTTGTTTCGCAAGGATTCCCTCCATTTTTGCCTTCAATTTCTTCATATTGAGATGCGTGCGTACTGGAGCCTCAAATTCGTCTTCGTGCTTCTAAAATCGAAAAAGTACAGTATGTTTTCTAAAAGTCATTTATTTAGACAAACTACCGTAATCTTATCCTCAGTTTCCATTCAATTTTTGTATGATTGACTGAGCTTTGTGATTTCTCATTGAGATCGGCCGAAGCACGTAATCGCTCGGCTTCTGTTTTACTTTTTTGTCTGGCATAAATTAGTGTTTACATGAATATGGCTCTGCGGTTTACAAGATTTATGACTTTAACAAGAATTTCTTTACAAAAGCCAAAAGTCTTCGCCTAGTCCGGGCTCGAACCAAGCCCAGAAAACTCAGAGTCTAGCGGACTAACCACTTGGCTACGATGACAGATCTTTCAGGGACGCAAAATCGCTTGATACTCGAGTCAAATAATTCGCAACACTCAAAAGCCGGCTTTTTTTGACACAAACAAATTTTAAACGGATTTAAATCGAAAATTTGAATCCATTACACAAAAACGACTTAGATATTCGGAATCAGAATTTGCCACAAAATAGACTTCAAAACTCGGTGGTAAATAAACAACGTTCCCTAGTTAGGCTTTGATATCAAAGAAAAAAACCCACAGCGAAAGCCGACCCAGTCGCTTTGTGATGGTTGTCTCTGATGTGCTCGACGAGGTTCTGAAGAATGAAGATTGCTTACTCTAATATTACTTTACTATTTCATGAGGCCAATCAAATTATTCTACGATCAACTCACTCTACCTAAGACTAGTTTCTCTACTAAACAATCACTCAATGCAAACCTCACTCATCCAAGAAACAAGAAGCAAAATAGCACTACGAGAAATGTTGCACAAAGTCCACACGATTTGAATAAGTTCTACATACCTCAGGTTGAGTCAATTGTTCAGATTCTGTCTCAATATCAGCTGGGCTTTCCGAGTGATCCGGTGAAGATGCACTGTGAGATGGATGAGTTTCGATCAATTCAACACTTGATCCAATCACTTGGCTTGGGTCCGGGATTTCAGTTGGCTGAGTCGAGACTGGTGCTTTCTAAAGTACAAAGTAAAGTCTATTTTACATCTTAATCTTCTTAGATCTGAAATCTGACTTTTTGAAGTGATTTAAAAACTAATAGCCTTGTACAAAGTGGACAAACAGATAAGAAACTTGCTAAAAATGAAAGAATACAGTTAGATTCATAAAATAACCATATAATACTTTATTTAGTAAATGCAATAACATTGTGTATTGTGTTTGTTAGAAAGATACAATAGTATTGTGTTTGTTATAAAGATAAGACCTGGTTCTCTAAAAGCCCGCAAATCCTCTCCATGGCTCGACCTGGATCGGAGAGTCGACCGATCTCAGAAAAGAGAGACTAAAGATTGAAAATGAGCTCAGTTTTTGCCAGTTTACTGTATTTTTAATGGCAATTATCTAATCAATTTTTTGCTTTATTTCTCAAACTGATTAATGTAATGATCAGATGATTCGACCAACACATTTCCTGTTTCGACGACGCTATTCTTTTTTCTTGCGGCAAGAGAATTGGTAATGAGCTGTTTTGGCTAGGGAAAAAGGAATAAAGAACTAAAACTGATACCGTAATAAAATAGAAGTAAACTTTAGAATTCAATGAAATTATAGCATATGAAGGTTTCAATGAACTTAGCTGAGAATTGTAAGTTTACTGCTAATTGGTTCTGGTTGAATAAATTCAAATGAAAGATTAGAATTGTGAATGAATCTACTAGCTTTTAACAATCACGGAGTTCCAATCGGATCTCTACACAAACATGCAAAAAAAGGGAAACGACGACTACGCGACACTCCAATAGACAGTTCATAGTACTGTCGCGTGGTCATTTTTTTGCTCTTCGTATGCTTGCGTAGAGATCCGGATCCGGACATCCGATCGGATCCTTCTAACCTTTATCTTTTCTTGGAACATTTGGTAGAGCTCGTCAACTTCTCGATCTTGAAGCTCAGCATCCTAAAAGAAAACTTTCTGACCGAGAAAAAGCTACAATATTTACCGTAAAATTGAACTCGCAGTCATTTTTGGAGCTGGTGAAACGATTTTCAGACATTCTCTTCAATTCTAGATTCGTTTACAAGTTTTTCAAAGCACAAAATATACAAAAACAACTATTATCCTGTTTAAAAATGAAATAAAATCAAATTTAAAACTATTTTTCTTTAAATAAAAGAATTTTTTCACTCAAACGATACCAAAAATTGATCGCTTTTGAGAAAGAAAAGAAGGAATTTTGGATTTTTATGGTGCAACAAAAGTCCAAGACAAACGATTAACAAAACTTTAAAGTTATACAAATTTTACAAATCTTTTTACTAAATTCTGTTTCAATTAGGAATTTTCGAAAAGAATAAAGCTATTTCAAACTTTAAATGCTATTGCAAAGTCTTTATCGAAAATGATTTATATCGAAAGTTTTGCGTTGCGAGCAAATGAGTGAGTTTGGAAAGAAAGACGATTGTGAAAGTTTGCGAAAGTTCCAATTTTCATTTGAACATTGAGTAAGAAAATTGTTGGGCAAGGAAGTTGAATTTTTCTTCTCTTTTCGTAAAAACTCTCTTGCCAAATCAAAAAAAAAAGATGTTGATTTATGAAATTTTTGACAAGAAAACATAGCTATTTTAAATTTTTATAGACTTTTTATTTTTATGAATGCATAATCGATTGGATTGCGTTTTTCTTTGAGCTTTTGTGCAAATCCGGATGTTTTTTGTGTTTTCTATTTTGTTTCCTTTGTATTTTCTTTTCTATCGGCTAATTCGCTTTCTAAAAAGCATCTATTTTAGATAAAATATTGTAATTATAAAGTCAGTTTCCATTCAATTAGCCAAGATTTTTGTATCATTGAGGGAAAAGGGAATGGTCTGAGCTCAAAGTTCAGAATCGACTGCAAACACAGTTCATAACATAGAAACGTAAATGGCGAACAAAATGCCACAAAAATTAGCCGCTAATAGCCACGGAAACGCAAGGAATCTCGCAAAATCGAGATTCAAAACTGGTTTCTTTATAAGGCTTCACTTGCTGCCAGCCAAAGATGAGCTCGTGGCCTAGTGGATAAAGGCTTCGCTCTGTGAAATGGTGATTCCATTTTTGCCCTCGGGTTCAATTCCACCCAAAATTTTTTGTTTTTTTTGCGATTCTTGGAACGATTTGGTTTTTAAAGCAAACTAAATTTTAATATGATAACATTTTTGCCTATGGGACGCTCTGCGGTACAAGTTTTCAACCGGGAAACCGAAAAAATATAGAAAATATATTATAGTTACTTTCAATCACAATTTAAAGCAGATCAATTTCAGAAATGTTCTCAGTTTTCTAGGCATTCCAGTACTTACGTCGATGCACACCCAGGGAAAAAAGAAGAAAAAACAAAAAAACAAAAAAATTTTTTACGAAAAGAGAAGAAAAATTCAACTTCCTTGCCCAACAATTTTCTTACTCAATGTTCAAATGAAAATTGGAACTTTCGCAAACTTTCACAATCGTCTTTCTTTCCAAACTCACTCATTTGCTCGCAACGCAAAACTTTCGATATAAATCATTTTCGATAACGACTTTGCAATAGCATTTAAAGTTTGAAATAACTTTATTCTTTTAGATTTCTAACTGAATTCCTAACTGAATTCCTAATTGAAACAGAATTTAGTAAAAAGATTTGTAAAATTTGAATAACTTTAAAGTTTTGTTACTATTTGTTAAGCAGCTTATTGTTTTTGTTTTATACTTTAATTTGTATGTAATGTATACGGATAAATCTTATATTCTTGAAAAGTCGAGTCTTATGGGTCGGTAAAAATACCCTACTCTTTTTCTGAAATGTCGATTTTGCCGATTTTACAAGATTTCCTTACAAAACATACTGTTGGATGGCAATGGGGCATTACTTTTGTGGACCACTGTATTAAACTCGACGTGTAAAAAGGATTACTCGTAGTTACTCGATCAAAAACTTCAATTTTGCCAAACTTTTTCCCAACTTCTAATCAACTTTTTTTTCAGTTTTCTGCTTAAGTTTTCTGCTTAAATTCACATTGTTTTCAATTAGAAAACACGTTGAAAACGTAGACACATTTTAGTGAAATACACTCTATTCTTAAGCGGTGAACCCTATGTAAAATCATGCGTTTTGTTTCATTTTATCAGGGTAAAAGCATCAGCATGATGAAACGAAAAACGAGACGATGAAACGAATGCGACTGGCACACCAGGACAAGATTCACCGACTGATCGATCGATCACCAGTCAAACAGAGCTCATGGTCTATTCTTTGAATGTTTCTCTAACGATTCCCCGAATGTTTCCCCGAAAATCGATCACCAAATCAAATGATCTAATTCAAATCTGACTATAATTCTTCCTTAGAGCCGTTTTCGTTCTTTCTCAACAACACCCACAACTCAAACAATCTCATTCAAACAAAAGAATCAACTCTTTTAAGCTTTTGTTTTCTCTCCAGTGCATACCTACTTTTCACTTTCACAGTAACATTCTTAAAGGGTAACCCCCAAGTCTAACCCCAAAAATCTAACCCAAAACCCAATCTACTTTGTACTCTTGTCCGCTTTGTGTTTTGTTTTTAAAAGTTTTCATTGCTTGTTTCTTTATTCTTATAAAATCATTGATATGCAAATGTTTTATTTAAAATCACAAAGAAAAAGTTGCATAGCAAAATTATTTCATGATCCAACTACAGGGTGGCTAATAAGTATTGTCGCGTGCTTGAACGCGTGTTACTCCTCGAGGCTTCAAATCTCATGAGTAACGTACCAAAATGTTGCTAAGGGTTTACGGAATCTAAATCTATGCTTGGATTTTCGAGACAATCACTGAAAGATTTAATTGCGATTCTTTTGCTTTTCAAAAAAAGTACTTTGCCCGCTGCTCGTTTTTTAAAAGTTTAGTGTAAAATATTTTTTTGAAGGATGTTTAGAAGATCAAACTCACAAAAGTAAATGTGATTGTGATATCGGTAAGAACTTTTTCAAAGTCAAAAACGGATTTTTAATATCATATTTGGTTGGCTTTTAGACACCTGCTTTTTGCTATTTTTAAGAGAGGAAAATTGGGAGCTATTTTTTTTTTTAAATCGTTACTTTGAGCAAAATTCAAAACTATTTCATTAAGAAAACATTTAAGGCAACATTTTGGCGGAAAATTTAGAAAATTAGCTGAATAAATGAGTAGCTATGAATGAGCTGTATGAGTAGCTTAGAATTCCCTTCAGCAAAGTACCATTTTTGAAAAGCAAAAGAATTGCAATTTCAGTGATTGTCTCGAAAATCCACGCATAGATTTAGATTCCTTAGACATTTTGGTACGTTACTATGAGATTTCAAACTAACCTCGAGGAGTAACACGCGTTCAAGCACGCGACAATACTTATTAGCCACCATGTATAATCAAAAGGATGGGACACTTTTTAACAAAAAAAAAATCATAAATGCAAAACTTCCCGAGCGACAAGATTTTGACAAAAATTGGAAGAAATTTTCACATAATTGAGCAACGACTCTCCTCGGGTTGTGGCGGAGGTAGGTTGAGCCATTTCGGTGGGACCTAGTCAAAATAGCGCGGCCAAAACAGCGACGTTCAAAACAGCGCCATTCAAAACAGCGTCGTTCAAAACAGCGCCCATACAAAAATAGCGCCGTTCAAAACAGCGCCCATACAAAAATCGCGCCGTTCAAAACAGCGCCGAATTTAAAGATTTTAATGTAGATTAACCAATGCTCTTTTGGAGTTTTCCATAAAGGCTTTATTTTCTCGTACATTCTCAAGTAAAATAGTACATAAAAATTTGTTTATTCAAGTAACAAAATGAAAAAATTAAACAACGCAGTTAACACATATGAATATAACAACATAAAGATTTTAAATGATCGACTGGACTCTTACCCAAAGATCCATTTTGAACCGCAACTTTTCTTACACGGTGGCCGTGAAGAACTTTCGACGATTGAGGTGAAGATTGAGGTAGAGTCATGTGCCGAGATGTAGCCGCAAGAAGACGTTTTTCGAAGTCTTGTTGAACATCTAGTAGCTTTTGAGCAACATAGCGAGCAGAACATCGCGAAGTAAGAGCCTAAATCTTTAAACATTAACTAAACATTAAAAACACAAACTTTCAGTAAAGAATTGTAAGATTCTTGAGACGAGTTGCCAAGTTGTTCGCCACGACAGATTGTATCATACGAGTTCCACGTTTCAATGGAGTGTGTTGGTCGAATGAAGCGACTATTTTGAACAAATCCAACAAAAGATTTTTCGAAGTACGAATATAAGCCTAATTTTAAAAATTAAATCTATAACAAAGATAAATAACAAACCTTGTAACTCATTAATAAGGGAGGGAATTTGTTTGAAGGCTTCATCTCGTAGTACACGAAAATATCGCAAGACATCAACAGGTCTTATGAATGCCAGTGCAAGCAATCCTTTCACGTAGACAAACATATTTGAATCACAATAGATGTCTTGTAGTTTCTTCTCCTAAAAGAATAAATAAATATTAAAAAACCAAAGTTTAATAACCTTAATTTTGCGAAAGATGGCCTTGAAGAAATGAAAACAACAGAAATGTATGGTTGATGTGTTGCCATAGACTGCCATAAAACCGTTGACAATAGCCAGCTCCATATCTAAAATTGTTTTATAAATTTTTCGATGCAAAATAAACAAAAAATAACCTGTTTTAATTTTTGTTGGTGGTGGTAATCCCAATTGTTTGACCAGACCAAAGACGTCGCTATACGTTTGTGTCAACTTGCTTGACAGGAATGCATATGCACACGGAACGAAAAGATGATCTATCTAAAAACAAAACTATAAAACTAACATAACAAAAAAAACCTCAACCCCGATCACCAGAATTTGAGAAAACCCAAAGGGAGCCGCATAAAACGTGCCATCAATACTCCAAATAGGGTGCTAAAAGTATTTAACTTTTGTTATTAAAGTTGAAAGTCTAAAGAGTTTAATATACCTGAAGTAACATATCGATTCCCCAATCAGTAGCAAAGAATTTAATTGCGTTGGCGTGTGGAGCTGGGTAGTTTGAGCAGTTATCATATCGTAAGAATAAAACCCCTAAATGTAAATATTTATGAGGCTAACATAACAACAACTCACGAAAAGTTCCAGTGACCGGAGCAGGCCAATCTCTATCACCATCGATTTTGACTTGCCGACGAGCCATTTGTTGAATTCCCTTGGTATTGAGATAAGGCAATAAGTGTGGGCGAGCTCCGAGAACACGTCGTTTAATAATTTCCTTCGTCGGAACTCCAGCAATCCGATCGTTTTTGGCGCCACAGTGTATTCCACGTATCTAAAAATATAAACAAGAAACGATAAGTTAAACAAAACAATACCTACCTCTTCTTTTTCTTTCAATGGCAGGCAGGTCATAGCGTGCTCGTTGGTGACAGAAAGGACTCCAGTTGCTTCATCTTTATGCATCCTTCCCCGGCAGTTTGTTTTCGTACAACTAAAAGAAAACTTTAAAATGTTCAACGAATATACAACCAAACTAGTAAAAAGAAATTACCGATAAGCTGTAGCTACCCCTTTTCGGATTGTTTTGTCCTTCCGATACTCGTGTCCATCTTCATCGTAAAGTAGCACTCCACCTTTCTGAGATAGCGACATCCCTAAATTAAAAAAGATGTTGAGATACCAAAATTTTGCAGAAAAGTGTAAAAACTGGCTTAATCAATCTTATTACATTTATTTAAGATCAAAGAAACAAAGTTATTACCTTATACAAGTAGAACTTCTTCGCAAACTATATTGTGTGAAAAATACCTGTGTTTGTCGCTAGCCACGCCGAATCACTTGCAAGGAGTCTTCTATTTCTTCAGGCGACGTTCTTTTACCTAAAAAAACAAAAAATTAAGTCCCAAGAACAGAAAAAATAAGAAAAAAACGATGAAAAACAAAATGTGTCGCATTGTTTATTTAAAATGGGCCATAAAACCTGATTCTGATGATGAAATAATCTGTCGGTTTGGCAAAACACGCGCAAGGTGCTTAGAAATGTTTAAAAAATAACAAAAGTTACAAGTTCTGATGAGAAGTATAAAAACATTGGGCTTGAAAAATCTAATCGCAGTCTCTTTCAATTTGGCGCTATTTTTGTATGGGCGCTATTTTGAACGGCGCGATTTTTGTATGGGCGCTGTTTTGAACGGCGCTATTTTTGTACGGGCGCTGTTTTGAATGGCGCTGTTTTGAACGTCGCTGTTTTGGTGGCGCTATTTTGACTAGGTCCCATTTCGGTCGGTTGAGCCAGTCGGCCATTTCGGCCTCGTGTGCCTGTCGCTGGCGTTCCATCACCTCTTCTTGCATCTGGAAATGAGAGTTAAAGTGAAGATTCTATTTTGTGAGGAAAACTACCACAGGAAGGCTAAGCAGAGAATGGGATGAGTTTAAAAGCTATTTCGTGGAAAAACCTTACCCTAGCCAATTAGGTCAAACGCGGCCGGATCAGGCCCGACCAGGGCCAGTCTCAAGACATCCCTCTGGCCGGGTCAGGTAGACTATAAAAGAACTTCTTTCGGGCAGACAAAATGTGTCTTCGTGGTCAGCAAGGATGTGTTTCCATTTGAGCACAAAGCACCCGTCTGCAGGAGGCTAAACTCACCTCAATCTCATTTGCAGTCAACTCGATCCGGAAATTTTCCCTCACAAATCTCCGCCCATTTGTGATCAATAAATCCTTGAATTTCCTCAGATCCCTTTCGGGAAGTTGTTGTTTTTTGTAGTTGACAATGAAATTTTTCAAAGTTTGATTCATTTCGCGCTTTAGAAAGGCTTTAAATCTGCTTCGATCGATCGATGTTCCCTAAATTTAATGGTTTTTATAGATTTGAGAAGAATTTCCTCACCTTTACCACCATTTCGAACACTTTTAGTTCATGTTTCATCAGTTTTTCGGCAGCGCTGGAGTCTGAAAGAGAGTACTTTGGGTTGAAAAATGGAAACACACCCTCTTTCTAGTACACTCAACTCTGCATTTTCTTCACTTACAGTGACCGTGGTACTTACAAATAGGAATACAGTGACCCTTGCTCTTACCGTAACTTACGCTTGTAAACGCACCCTATCTGGTGTACTCAATGCTTCTTTGAACTTGCGACAATGATTGCAAAGAATGAAGAATTCAGTGCACCAGAAGGGGTGCGTTTTGAGCACAAAGTACAAGACTGACTCCAAGTAGAATGAAGAATTGAGTGCGCCAGATTTAGTGTGTTTTCCTTTAGCATAAAATAAAAAACTAGCCAGCTAGTTAAAATTGGAAAATGAGACCGACCTGGTCTTGAAGAAATAGTTGGTTGATCGTCTGAAACTTTCGATTCCTGAAGCTTAGCACAATGCTGGTTCACTGGAGGCAGTTGAACTTTGAGATTAGCATTGAATCGATTTTCCATTGCTTTCTCGTTTCGATCAAAAATCACCATTTTCCCGTAATCTTCCTTTCCTTTTCTCGATTCTTCTTCGATTCTCAGCATCAATTGTTCCATTTCGGCCATCACATCTTCAGCTTTCGATTTTTCTTTTCCAATTTGCTGATCTTGTCTCATTTGCGGTACAATGGATTGATTTTTGAGTTCCTCTTGCTTGGCTTTCAGTGCAGATTCCTAAAAGGAACAAATTCAATTGAAAAATCAAGCAAAATCTAAACTACACCTACAGTGACCTTTGGCGGACTCAGATCTCATTTACAACAATCTAACGTACACCAGAAATGGTGTGTTTCCAATTTTTGAGCACAAAGTACATGATCCTGATTGCAAGTTAGAGGAATTTAGGAACTTTTTCGAACTGTGCCCAGCTTTACCTCCAACTTTCTCCTCTTTTCCCTCTCGATCTCATCTTTTCTCACGTCGATCTCTCTTTGAAGTGCAATTTCTTTTTCTTTAGCCTCAATTTTCATTTTGATGCTCACAAGGGCATTGCTGGCTGTTGTCTAAAGCATTTTCAGTTTTAAAGCTTTCCCTTTTCTCTTTGAAACTTACCATAAACATTCTCGTTGCCTCTGGCTTGACTTTTTCCCATTCATCATTACAAATCTCATGTCGAAAACAGTTTTCTTCAAAAGCTTTCATTCTCGAGTCAACTTGACTTTCTAGCCATTTTTGCTCGGGAATTGTTTGGAGTTCGATCTGGAATTGAACTTGGCTTTGCACTGGACTTGAACTTTAGCGTACTTTATGCTCAAAAATTGAAAACTTATCCCACTTTTGCGAGTGTTTCCCTCATTTCGCTGTTCATCTCATTCAGCGTTGTCTGCACGAATTGGGCTTTCAAATAAATGATCCGGTTTTGAAGGAAATTCTAAATAACAGCCTTTTTGAAAGAATGTTTGTCTAAGAAATTGTATAAAACCTCCTCACCTCAAGCATTTGTATCGATGTCTCGAGAAGCTCGATCCCTGCTATGCCAATCTCTTGTCGTACCGCTCCCGTTCTTTTCATTTCAAGAGCTTCGTCAAGCTTGGAAAGCTTAAAGATACTGTAAGATCTTATGCACTTTCTAAAAGACATTTAGAAAAACCGTAGTGAAGTTTACGTTAGACATGAGCTTCAGGACGGGGTTCTTGGGACGTCCAGAAGGCTAACTTCTCACAGACAACAGACTTGCACTAGTAACAGACAACAATACTTCGTATAGCCTTGTACTTGTATTTAGCACAGTGCTGATACAGAATATTATATAGCATAGTACTAATAATGTACTACTTAACAATAGTGTGCAGAAATGTCTCTTTTGCTCAGAAAAGCATGAAAACTGGTTTTGAATATATTATTGACTCTGGACCGTAAAGTTCAATTTAGCCGAATTCCCCAACCTTTTGTATATTCGTTCTCAATTTTGCGCAAAACTCGTCGCTTTTCCTCCGGATTTCCTTGTCATTTTCGACGTTTTTGAAGTCAAGCCGCTTTTCGGATAAAATCTCCTCAAAAAACGAAACTTTACAGATTTACAAAAATGTCAAACCTGTATCTGTGACTCTAAAAGGCTCTTGGCTTCAGGAATATTCCCAGCTTTCAATAGCTCGTTTAAACGCTGATCGATCTCTTTCCGAGCCATCGTTTCCGCGATTTGCAACGTTTCTGGAGAGCTGTTCTGAAAATGAAAACATTTTTCCTTCAGATTATAGATCAATTTATTTCTGAGCTTGCTTAGTATCTAGATAATTGTCTTATCCAACCCACTTTCAAAGCTTTTCGAAAGATTTCGCTGCACTTGTTCACCGCCGCGGTTGCTTCTTTGCTTAGCTAAAATTTCCCCGTTGTACTTTGTGCTAAAAAGTTGTAAAAGCACGCTTTCTGGTGTATTGCAAGACTTGTTTTAGTGTGCTTTGTGTTAAAGTTCCTAAACACAACCCTTCTAGCGCACTGAACTCCTCATTTTTCACACAACAGCGATTTCCCTAGACTCCTCAAAAAAGCGAATCAAGTGCACCAGAAAGGATGTGTTTAGTCATTTTTGAGCACAAAGTATATCCATCTCTTACTGTAACTTTCAAGTACTGTAATGATTATTTAGCTTCATCCAAAAACTCACCACCACAGTCGTTTTCAACTCGGGTGCCTCGTATTGAAGATAGTCGACAATTTTCTGAAAATCCCAAATTTTCAAAAATTTCATTCAAAATTTATCTACTAACCTGAGCCAAATCGATTTTGTCTTCAATTTCTTTTCCCTGAAAATCCTTGCATTTTTCGATCACCGAGTACTTGATCCGGGCTAAGCAGCTGAGCAAGGCGAAATCTGAAATTTCGACTTTCAAATAGACTAGAAAATTCCAACCCGAACCTAATTCCACCTTCGCTTTCTGTTATGTTCAATTGTTCTGAAATATTGTTTACAAATAAAATTATCATTAGTATTTGCAAAGCCACTGAGAAAACGCAGGTGAAATTAGGTTCGAGTTGGAATTTTCCTATGTCTAGTTTTAATCTTAGTACTTCAATCAGTTAACTGTTAAACTGTCGATTGTCGCACTGAACTCCTCACTTTTCTCACAGCAACAATTTTCCCAGACTCCTCAGAAAAATGAGCAATCGAGTGCACCAGAAAGGATTTGTTTAGTCCTTCTTGAGCACAAAGTTTATCCATATCTTACTGTAACTGCAATGATTATTTGGCTTCAGCCAAAAACTCACCACCACAGTCGTTTTCAACTCGGGTGCCTTGTATTGAAGGTAGTCGACAATTTTCTGAAAATATCAATTTTTCAAAAGTCTCATTCAAAAGTTATCTACTAACCTGAGCCAAACCGATTTTGTCTTCAATTTCTTTTCCCTGAGAACTCTTGCATTTTTCGATCACCGAGTACTTGATCCGGTCTAAGCAGCTGAGCAAGGACCTATCTGAAATTTCGAGTTTCAACTAGACTAGGCAATTCTAACCCGAACCTAATTCCACCTTCGTTTTCTCAGTCGTGATCAATTGTTCCGAAATTTTGTTTACAAATAAAATTATCATCAGTATTTGCAAAGCCACTGAGAAAACGCAGGTGGAACTAGGTTCGAGTTGGAATTTTCCTGTCTAGTTTTCCAAAATCAAATCCCACCTTGTTCCTGAACTTCTAAAAGTTGATTCGCAAAACGAACATTATCTGAAGCTCTCGGCGTGCAGAAACACTCGATTTTGGGGAAATGGCGACGAAGAGACGAAGAGATTCCTCGTAAATCCGATGAATTCTCGTTTTCAGCCTAATGTTTACTCCTATAGTCAGCAATTTCCTAAAAGGCATCAAGCTACCACAAAACTACGATTTGATCAATCTAAAAAACTCACCCAAACACGCTCCAAAAACGCTTCCTCTTGATCCCAATCCGGAGTGTCTCTGACTACGAAAATCAAGGACTAAAATAAACTTTCAATTTTGAAGACTATGATTGTTTTAAAAATTACAAACCTCTGCCAGTTTCCCGTCACGAAAAGCCGCCGATATCTCAGCGAACATATGAATGTCGAGAAGATCGTTGCCACCAAGATTTCCCATCAAATTTACGAGCTAAAATTGTACAATTCTTAAGATATCGTTTAGATAATCTTACACACAATTGCTTTCTACTTTAATTATCTGAGAGTTAAAGTTTAATTTCTTAATTGTCAATGAGACTAGCCGAAAACGCTCGCTTTTCGGCGCTTCTCGCTGGCGACGCTCTTTCTTTCAAATGACTAAAACTACCTTAAAATGACTCAACTACTACATGTTAAGCCCCGCCCCTTTTTAAAAATGGACCTAAAAGTCAGATTCCTCATGGCTGAAACCCCTAGGAGCAATGACAGACAGACAGACAGACAGACAGCAGGACAGACAGACAGATGAGCCGACAGACAGACAGACGAACAAACAGACAGACAGACAGCAGGACAGACAGACAGATGAGCCGACAGACAGACAGACGAACAAACAGACAGACGGACAGACGAACAGGCAGACAAACACCTCTCCTGCTTTATATATATTGGGTTGGGGAGAATGAGTCGGCGCCAAACTTTACAGGGACTTTTTGCACACATAAAGCCTTCTTTAAACATACGTTTGGTTTCATCAAAAGGATCCACTATTTCTCTACAAAATCACTTTTGAGAGATTCCAAAAAGCTTTTCTTTCGTGGAGTTTATGAACTTCCAAACGCAGCTGGTTAAAATGGCAAAGAGTCCGACTCATCATTTGAACAGTTTCTTTCACATAAACCTTCTTTGGTGTTTATATAAAAAAGATAGAGCACATTCAATTACTTAAGTTGCCAAATTTGCAGAAAGATCCAACCAATGGCTTTTTCTAGATGACAGTTTGTAGTTTTTGTGAAAAAATGGCCTTTTCTTGAGCGGAGGCGCTGTTTGAATTTTCTTTTAAATGTCATTTTGTAGAGAATTAGTTAACCATTCTACTGATATCAAACGCATATTATTTGACGAAGTCTGCTAGAAGTTTTAGACATTTTTTGATTTTCGGCGCCGACTCATTCTCCCCAACCCAATAGATAATCTGCTTGTCAAAAGTTTAACCTGCATGTCTGAGAAAAGCAGTGAAAAGCCGGCGATCCATGCCGAGATTGTCCTCTCTGTTTGCATGTCGAAAGTGCCCTGAGTGTCGAGGAAGAAGATAGCATGCTGAAAGCCTTTTGACTTTAAAGGGCTTAGGTTTACGGTAACGGCTTTATAACTTTGTTTTCTTGTAAAACATGATTGTCACAGTAATCTCTCAGTACCAACCGTCTCGTTGATGAAAATCGGCCTCGTGAAGATGTGGATTCCCTCGGTGAAACGCTGAAGACCCGATTGGAAAGCACCACTGCAATAAAGGGATAAAGAACCAATTTAGCTTTTACCTATAATCTTATTCGCTAAACTTACTGTATTTTGTTGCCATTGACTCCATTTGTGAGCACGGACATAAGAAAACTCTTCCCCGATCTCGATGGGCCCATCACACTTACGAAAGTAATCTGAAAGTCAAATTTAAAATTTGTGACAAAGCATTTGATTGGCTAGTGCCATGTACAATGCATTCTTTTATACATGATGGTCTAATTTTTAAATTGACCCACCTTTACCCCTCGATATCTCTCATTGGCAAACGTTTCTCGAGCTACTGTCTCGTGGAAGTTGATCCGATTCTCATCAAAGGTCACCAACGGGATCAACGAGTTTTCCTAGATTGAATCAAAAGTTGAGCAACAATTTTATCATAGATAACGACCATTGCTACTTATTTACTGCCTTACTAATCTCTTGGCTCCTGGCTGTAATCAGGGTTTTGCCTAGATCCAAGTTTGAGGTTAAACTAAAGCCAGGTTAAGCCAAGACAAAGCTAGACCCATTAGAGAAAGTCAAAACTAAAAGGTCAACCTAAAGCTGGATAGATCGAGATTGAACTTTCTAACTTTGGAGCCGATATGCCTGACAGTCCTGGCTGGTGCCTGGTGACTTTTTAAGCAAGCCTGATTACAGATGTCAAAATCAAAATCAAGATACCTATGGTAAGGCTAAATTTGAAAAAACTAGTAAAACTGCTATTTATGAACTAATATAGACTTGTACAAGCAAGAATTCAAATTCAAACGCGTCAACTCCAACCTCGTCAACTCCTCGCCTAATCACTTCATCGTTGACCATTTCTCCTCAACAAAACTGAAAAAAATGTTTTACAAGTTAAAAATGTTATCTTGAAAAAGTCAAAAAACTGTGGTGTTTATGATCGAAAAAAGTTTCGCAAGATCGGCTTTGAGCGGAATTTTGTGACACAATAAAATTGAGAACAAAAAAATAACAAAAAAATAAATGGGCTAGTTTCAAGCTTTGAAAATTTAACTTTTCTGAATTCTAATTAATTTAACGTGCCAGATGGAATGCGTGATGGACTTTAAAGTTTAAAACCGAAAACTTCTATGGAAAGGCAAGCGGTGGGACTGGCCTAGTTTACTCCCTCTCGAGCCAGGGAAACCAAGTGCGCTGTGGTGTAATGGTTAGCGTATTATTTATCGCCCTCCTGATGCAAATTTAGCAGACACATCTTCTCTTTTTAACCACCGACGTTTTTAAATTCTGCTGAGTTAAACATTCTACTAGGTGATTTTAATTTCCGTTAGCATAGTTACCCCGTAAGCGAAAGTACGTGGGTTCGAATCCCGGCACCGCGCAAGTTTTTGATCTGCTCAAGTTCGCCTAATTTCTTTACCCACTACCCGAATTAGTCATCTATCATACTCTAGTGTTTATATGCAATTAGTAGCCACAATAGTTGATCAATTCGCCAGATGTCCTGCGTTTACGGACTTAAAAGTCAAAGTTCAAAGACTTGAAGAGAGTAAAGCTGAGTTAAGTTGAGCTAATAAAACTCTACGTCTGAAATTTGCATACTATTTGATCCTTAGACTAGCTAAAGTAAGAATTCCAGTAGCAGAAGTACTGCAGAATCCTTAGAGTGCGTACTCTACGTACGTACGTAGCGTTACAGTGCTAATTCAAGCCCCAGGGGTACTGGAGGGAAACTAGGGTACCCTAGAGTACTGCAGCCAACCCTAGGGGTACGCTAGCATCCTTTGAATCCGTTACAATACAAATCCTAACCCTAACTAGGGATACACACAGATCGATCACCGCCTCCAGCCAAGCGACAACACCCATTTTGTTGGAAAAATTTCCTGAATCCGAAAAAGTAGGTCTCCGGTGTACCAGGCAGAAAGAAGTTTTGAGAAAAATGGCCTCAAAGTTCCTGATTTTTGGAAGGTTTTTCGAATTTCTGGCACACCATTTGCGTCCAGCTTCTAATGCTCAATTACGCCCTCTAAAGTAAGTGCCTTGTAGCCCTGTGGTTAGTAGTGTAGGTCTCCTATGAATTTTTGCTCCCTGGTTCGATACCGATCACGGACAAACTTTTTGTCATTTCGTAAAATGATTAAAAAGTATTTTCAGGACCAGCGAGGCTTTCATTTGCAACAGCTAAAAGTATATTTGCTCCTAGAAATCAAATCAAATAAAATCATTTGAAATGTTTCGAGTGTTTCTAATTCCAAAAAACGACCTTTTGTTGAAATGTTCTTATATTATGAAAAATTCTTTGGGCAGTCTAGAGATACTCTTCAAAACCCTTATAGATACTGATTGGACAATCTAATGTTATTTCTATGAGCAAATATACTTTTAGCTGTTGCAAATTAAAGCCTCGCTGATCTTGAAAATAGAATTTAGTTTTAGAATTAATATATGTGCAAAAGACTTCCCGTTTTTGGATTTAATGGGATTTCTTTCAATATTCTCCTCAAATTTACGATAATCTTTGAAGAGCTTATTCAGTTCCCTACTAACTAGAGGGTCTTTTAAGGGGTTTCAAATAGGAACGACCGAAAATGGCTCGTCTACTTTTAGCTCTCAACATGTGCGGCCGAGTCATTAAAGGAGAATGACCACAAGCTAATTCCATCGATTTTAGGAGACTAGCGCAAAAGATGTCATAATCTTTGTCAATAGAATTTGTGGAGGCATAAAAATCTGATCCATTTAGAGAATCTAGTATGCACACCGCCGCTTTGCCATAATCAAAATCAAAATGCAAACAGACTTGATCCCTTTCCTTCGGAGTAAAAAAAAGGTTGAACCAATTTTGAAGCTGATTGAATGGTGGTCAGCGTCCGCGAGAGGCGGCAACCTTTGCAGATCGATTACGTCGTCTGGACAGTCACAAATCACCTAAAATAGGAAATGTATTTAAAATGAAAACAGAGCTCGTAATAAGGAAACTTTCAAGTGAAATAGTGGGATGCGGATACTTATCGAATGCAAAAGAATCATTGAAAAAGCTGACACGGAAATTAAACTCACCTAGTAGAATGTTTAACTCAGCAGAATTTAAAAACGTCGATCGATGGTTAAAAAGAGAAGATGTGTCTGCTAAATTTACATCAGGAGGGCGATAAATAATAAAAAAGCGGGTCTTTTTGGCAAGAAAAACATACACTATAATAATTTCAGAGTTAAACTTAGACACAGAGCAAATCAGCGAGTGTTTAAAACAATTAGTCCACTACACGCCGCAAGCCAAAAACGAAAATTCGCCGGCACAAAAGAACTTGCGCAAAATTCGGCAGCGCAATTTTGGCTTCTGGTTTTTCGGCGCAATTTTTGTTTTTGGCTTACGGTTCAAACGTGATGGACCCATAAAAACGTCTTTCGCGCAACATCATTTGCACAAATATTTTTTGCGCACATTCTTTTTAGTGCACTAATTCTTTTAAACACTCGCTGATTTGCTCTGTGTCTAAGTTTAACTCTGAAATTATTATAGTGTATGTTTTTCTTGCCAAAAAGACCCGCTTTTTTATTATTTATCGCCCTCCTGATGTAAATTTAGCAGACACATCTTCTCTTTTTAACCATCGATCGACCTTTTTAAATTCTGCTGAGTTAAACATTCTACTAGGTGATTTCATTTTCCGTGTAAGCTTTTTCAATAATTCTTTTGCATTCGATAAGTATCATCATCCCACTATTCCACTTGCAGTTTCCTTATCACGAGCTCTGTTTTCATTTTAAATACATATTCTATTTTAGGTGATTTGTGACTGTCCAGACGACGTAATCGCTCCGCAAAGGTTGCCGCGTCTCCCGAACGCTGACCACTCAATCAGCTTCAAAATTGGTTCAACCTGTTTTACTCCGAAGGAAAGGGATCAAGTCTGTTTGCATTTTGATTTTGATTATGACAAAGCGGCGGTGTGCATACTAGATTCTCTAAATGGATCAGATTTTTATGCCTCCACAAATTCTATTGACAAAGATTATGACATCTTTTGCGCTAGTCTCCTAAAATCGATGGAATTAGCTTGTGGTCATTCTCCTTTAATGACCCGGCCGCACATCTCGTAATTTCGGTCATCAGAAATTTTCTTTCCTGGCGAACCTTCAAAGTAATTCTATTAGTTTGGTGCAGATGAAACTTCCGTTGGAACCATAAATAAAATTTATTATAAAAATCCTAATACAGAATCTCAATCCAAAAGATATTCGCCATCATTATCAATGACTCTTTGCCATCTTCCACGCAGAGAATAGATGCCCTTTTCGAAGAACTCGGGCAACTGCGACTCGAATAAGTTGGACACCCAGGTTTCAACTTCTTGGCGGTTTTTGAATTTTTTTTCTGCTAAAGAGTTAGCATCGACCGAAACAAGTGGTAGTCGGATGGGGCCAAGTCCCAGCTATATAGCGAATAAGGGAGAACTTCCCAGCTCAATTCCTCGATTTTCTGCTGAATGGTCTTCGCGGTGTGGGGTCGAGCGTTGTCGTGGAGGAATTTTGTAGTCGCCGTGTTATTGCCTTGACGACGCCATGCCTGGTCCACGCGGCTCAATTGGGCTTTGTAGAGATCCGCGGTGACTCTGCAAGCTCCCGAGTTGTTTGGCATGGATCCGATTCGATAGCGTTGGATTCGATTCAACTCATCGTTGTCGACAATTTGAGGCGGATTCCCGCGTTTTTCGTCTTCCAAACTTTCATCACCGTCTCGGAAGCGCTGAAATCAAGTCCGGAATTGACGTTTGGACAACACGGCATCGCCGAATGCTTTGCACAGAGCACGATGAGATTCCGCAGCCTTTCTGCCTTGTTTAAAATCATACAACAAGCAAACCAGCACGCGAAATTTTTGGTCAACCGTTTTCTAGAAGCTAAAAATTACTTCAAATTAAGGAAAACGCATGGCTCCTAGATATCAAAAGACGCGCAAAGAGACACTCTTCCAGATAGACAAATATATTCAATAAAGACTTTTATCAGGTCCAAAATATAAACAAACAAGTGTGACGGAAGTTCCATCTGCACCAACCTAATAACAAGTTCACAAGTCTCCATTGAACGTTTGGAGAAAATTCAAAGGAGATTCACAAAAATAGCTTTGTGGAAAATTGACTATTCTAAATATTCTAAGACTTTACAACATTGTCGCTTTGTCATTGTTCTAGTTGAAACTTTCAAAATCCTGCGTTGCAAACAGATTAGCCCTTTTTTGTTGACTTTTTTGATTTTAACCCGAGATCAGAGTCCAGAAGTGGTTCAATCATTTTGCAGGTTTCTTTTGTGTCTAATGCTTTTTGATCAGTTTTTGACGAAAATCGCCTTGATCACACTTTTTGACTTTAGACCTTTGGGAAAAATCTTGCCAAAATTTAAAGCAGAACAAAAGAGAAAAAGATTGAGCAAGAGATATAAGATTTTTTTTGCAAATCTACCGTTTTCCATTGTTTTTTGGCTAAAAACCCTAAATTTGTTTAAAATTTGAAAAATTATCTTTCTTCTTTATTTTTTTGCGCAAATTTGCATTTTTTTAAGGTAATCAAACATGATGAATCTATTGATAATGTTTTTAGAAAGTTTTTGAACAAGTTTTATTGAGATTTTGATAAGCTAGCTGGAATTTTACCCTTGTAGAGTTTGAAAATGAAGAGAGGAGCAAAATCCAAAGTGATAACTGGTTCAATTACTGAAACTTGGCTAGATTTTTCTATGTCTTCTTGTATTTTACCTTAAAATAGTTCCCCAGTTAGATCCTTCGTTTTTACCTAGATTTAACCCCCTCTCGAGTAAGGGAGACCAAGTGCATTGTGGTGTAATGGTTAGCACAGTTGTCTGGCAAGCGAAAAGTCGAGGGTTCGAGTCCCGGCGGCGCACAGGTTTTTGATGAGTGTTTTTTTTGGCGACCTTGCTTTTATCGGGCAACTGTGCTAACCATTACACCACAACGCATTTGATCTCCCTTACTCGAGAGGGAGTTAACTTTGCTTCTCTGTGCTTCAAGCGTTTCTCACGCATAATCTTGCCTCAAATGAAAACTGGCTTAATTTCTCTCCAATTTCAGAATTTTTTTGAGAACAACATCAACCATGACGATTCCCGAGGTAAAAATTCAACATTCAACCACCGAGGAGGCTCAAATTTTCTTATGAAGTACAACTTCTAATTTCCAGGAAAGATGCCAGGAAAAGATCTCGAGCAACAAGGATCGCTATAGGGACATTCAAAGGGCCGAAGCGGTCAATGGAGCTTACGAAGTGTACGAGAAAGGAATGAGGGTGAGAAAACTTTCAAACTACAGTGCACCAGAAAGGGTGTATTTCGAAATTTTGAGCACAAGATAAACTAGATAGTTTAGCGTGACTTTGTCGAGAGTTTGGAGAAGAACAAGAAAGCTGAGTTTGTGAGAGAACGCCACGAGAAAGCTTTCCCGGAGGCGATGAAGCATTTTGAAAATGGTTGGTGTTGGAATAACATTTGAGTTTTAAAAAACTGCATTAGGCAATACTGTAGGTACCTACAGTAATCAAGATCAGGAATTAAACTCCAATTTTTAGTTGTCCAAGACTTTCTTGATGAGCCCGATCTGATCGAGTACAAGCGCAACTTGCTCAACGAGATGATTCAGGTGATTACTGGAAAACCCCTAGTATTTGGACTATCTGGTAGTCAGCTAATAAAGCTTTTAAAGATTGATATGCTAACTTTATCCAAATCCCAAGCTTCAGGCTCGATATGAGGACTTGCAACAAGACAACGCCATTCAGCACCTTCACCAACAGGTTGACGAGATGTTCCAAAGATTGGTGGAAGAGCATTGGAAAGCGTTGAAAGAAGTAAGTGATTAGGCTTTGATACAAAAATTCGTGTGCATCCAGCTTCTAGAATTTCCTACTATTAGATCTAGAGCCAAGCCAGTCAGCTCTACGCTTGGCTTCTGATCTATTGTTGACCTGGTTCTGGCTCCTGGCTTGGGTCTTGCCAATCCTAGACCTGACCTCTGGCCTTACGCGAATTTGAGACAACTTTATCCCAAAGCCCTTCAGAAATTTGAGCTTTCAGCACGTCGCCACAATCAAAGATGAGTCTGAGATCGAAGAGGCGATCGATGCCTGTCAGAATCTACTCCGGGGAAAGTACGGGATCAAAAAGGTGGCTTTAGAGAAGCTGATAACTTGAAAACTCTATGAAATCTAAACTTTGTATAGCTCTATTCATATTCAGGCTGAATTCGTTGCCGATGTGGTGATTGCTTTCCCCAGAATCTCTCCCGAAATGGTCGAGCCTCTGTTAGACAACTTCAGGGACAGTCAATTGGCTCAATTCAAGGTGGAATCACTTAAAGTTAGATGTGAGGAAACTGGAGGCAAGACTACGATAGTCTGATAAAAATTGGCATATTTTAGAAAGCCGTTAGGACGGAGAACCCTAGATGAACCTTGTGTTTTAGAAATGCGAGGACAGCTTCGAGATGGAGGTTCGCTACAATTTGAAAGTCGGCACGCTGAACAAACAAATGGAGGTTCTCCATTTGAAGCAAGCTGAAGACAAGAAAAGATTGGAATCACTTGAAGAGGAAACAAATGCTCAAATCGGAGAGATGAACGAGGTGATGGAACGGCAGCGACAGGCACACGAGGCCGAAATGGCCGCCATCTGTAACCCGCCCCCGCCACAATACAAGAAGAAGAGTTGCTCAATTATGTAAAAGAATATTGTTTTTGATTCACAATCATTGTCAGATCTAGATTTCAATGCAATGATATGGTTTCTAAAGACTTTTTTCTAATTTTTTCCAATTTTTGTCAAAATCTTGTCGCTCGGGAAGTTTTGCATTTATGATTTTTTTTTGTTAAAAAGTGTCCCATCCTTTTGATTATACATGGTGGCTAATAAGTATTGTCGCGTGCTTGAACGCGTGTTACTCCTCGAGGTTAGTTTGAAATCTCATAGTAACGTACCAAAATGTCTAAGGAATCTAAATCTATGCGTGGATTTTCGAGACAATCACTGAAATTGCAATTCTTTTGCTTTTCAAAAATGGTACTTTGCTGAAGGGAATTCTAAGCTACTCATACAGCTCATTCATAGCTACTCATTTATTCAGCTAATTTTCTAAATTTTCCGCCAAAATGTTGCCTTAAATGTTTTCTTAATGAAATAATTTTGAATTTTGCTCAAAGTAACGATTTAAAAAAAATAGCTCTCATTTTTCCTCTCTTAAAAATAGCAAAAAGCAGGGGTCTAAAAGCCAACCAAATATGATATTAAACATCCGTTTTTGACTTTGAAAGAGTTCTTACCAAGATCACAATCACATTTACTTTTGTGAGTTTGATCTTCTGAAAATCCTTCAAAAAATATTTTACACTAAACTTTTAAAAAACGAGCAGCGGGACAAGTACCTTTTTGAAAAGCAAAAGAATTTCAATTAAATCTTTCACAGCGGTTGTCTCGAAAATCCATGCATAGATTTAGATTCCCTAAACACTCAGCAACATTTTGGTATGTTACTCATGAGATTTGAAACTAACGTCGAGGAGTAACACGCGTTCAAGCACGCGACAATACTTATTAGCCACCCTGTAGTTGGATCATGAAATAATTTTGCTATGCAACTTTTTCTTTGTGATTTTAAATAAAACATTTGCATATCAATGATTTTATAAGAATAAAGAAACAAGCCATGAAAACTTTAAAAAAAAACAGAAAACGGACGAGAGTACAAAGTAGACTAGATTTTGGGTCAGATTTTTGGGGTTAGACTTGGGGGTTACCCTTTAAGAATGTTACTGTGAAAGTGAAAAGTAAGGTATGTTTTGGAGAGAAAACAAAAGCTAAAAAAGAGTTGATTCTTTTGTTTGAATGAGATTGTTTGAGTTGTGGGTGTTGTTGAGAAAGAACGAAAACGGCTTTAAGGAAGAATTCTAGTCAGATTTGAATTAGATCATTTGATTTGGTGATCGATTTTCGGGGAAACATTCGGAGAATCGTTAGAGAAACATTCAAAGAATAGACCATGAGCTCTGTTTGACTGGTGATCGATCGATCAGTCGGTGAATCTTATCCTGGTGTGCCAGTCGCATTCGTTTCATGGTCTCGTTTTTCGTTTCATCATGCTTTTACCCTGATAAAATGAAACAAAACGCATGATTTTGCATAGGGTTCACCGCTTAAGAATAGAGTGTATTTCACTAAAATGTGTCTACGTTTTCAACGTGTTTTCTAATTGAAAACAATGTGAAAAAAACAAAAAACTTGCAAAAAACAAAAAAATAAGCTGCCTAACAAATAGCTCCACCCACAAAAGTAAAGTCCCATTTGAAAAGAATTAACAATTTTTAAAAAAATTAATATTTGGTTGGTCCTCCTTTTGCTTTTATCACTTCATTGAGTCGATCCGGCATGGAATCCACGAGATTTTGCAAAAGACTTGGACGGATGGTGACCCAAAGACGTTGAATGTAAACCCATAAGGCGGCCTTCGAATCGAATTTCTTTCCCTTTAGGCGCGACTTCACAAATGACCGCAAATGTTCAATTGGATCGAGATCCGGTGAGTAGGGAGGTAAATTATATATTTGGATGTGATCAATGGACCAAGTGAACACTGACCAGCCAAGGCTTTTTTTGACGACTGTATAAAAGCCTGGAAAATAAAGAACAAAATGTTACCTCCCTATTGGCTCCTCCTCGTTGTGTGCTCGTTGTCGTTGATTCTCGAGTTATGCTCGAGCCTAAACAAAGAAATGTGTTAACTTTAAAATATTGTAAAAGAACAAGTAAAAAAAATACAAACACGCTCTTTGAGGGTATTTATCATAAAACTAATGAATTTTCATATCTTCATCAAAAAAAGCGACTGCCCTGAAATATTTTGGCCGTTTTTCCCGCGCGTTTCGTGCTCTAGGTGCAATAAGTTTTAAAAGCTGTTTATCATTAAAAGCTGTATTTGCGTACACAAATTTTGCGCCATGAAGATTGCGCCATGAAGCCAAAAACGAAAATTCGCCGGCGCAAAAAAACTTGCGCAAAATTCGTCGGCGCAATTTTCTTTTTTGGCTTACGGCGCAACGGTGATGGACCCACAAAAATGTCTTTTGCGCACATAATAATTGAATCGGCACTACTTTTGCATGTTTTTATAGTTTTGGAACTGTTTCAGCAGCTTTTAAAACTTATTGCACCTAGAGCACCAAACGCTTTGAAAACCAAGAGATTTTCAAACATGATCTACGAAAATTTTAGAGCTCAAGAAACTCACCGTATTCTATTCGATAGCTCAATGAGTTGCCAATCAAAATGTCTGGATCAAAGAGAAAAGCTTAGAAAAGATCTTTTCTACAGTCAAAGCTCTTGTGAGAATGTTTTATGCGGCTGTGTGATTGATTTCTTTGTCCCCATCGGGCTCATTGTGTTGATCGCGACGATTGCTGATGATTGAGGAAACATCAAGTTTTCAACGTTTATGAATTCAATTTGTGCTACGGTGCTGTGATAAATAGTTTTTGATTCATAAAAGCACAAAATTTTCAACAATTATTTAGTCAATAGGGTTATTGTAAAAAAGGCAAAATTAAAAAGCTTTCTTAGCAAAATTGTCTTGTGAACTATTGATTCAACTATAATCAAAAGTTGATGAAACACTTTTCAACAAAAAAAACATGAATTCAAAACTTTCAGAGTGACAAGATTGTGATAAAAACGATCAAAAAGAGCGAGATAAATTGGAAAAATTTTCTTAGCAATAATATCATTGGATTGAAATCAAGATTTGATAATGATTGTGAGTCAAAAACAATATCTCTTTACATAATTGAGCAAATCTTGGGTGCGGGTGGCGGAGGTCGGTTCCGGATGGCGGCCATTTCGGCCTCGTGTGCCTGTCGCTGTCGTTCCATCACCTCTTGTTGCATCTGGAAATGCGATTTAAAGTGAGGATTCTATTTTATATATATATGCTTTATTCAGGAGGGCGAATAGAAGCGAATCAGATAATCATAACCGCATATAATATTTATGGGAAAAACTACCGCATGGAGGCTAAGCAGATGAGTTTAAAAGCTATTTCGTGGAAGGACCCTACCCTAGCCAATTAGGTCAAACTCGGCCGGATCAGGCCAGACCAGGGTCAGTTTCAAGACATCCCTCTGGCCGGATCAGGTAGACTAAAGAACTTCTTTCGGGCAGACAAAATGTGTCTTCGTGGTCAGCAGGTCGAGTCCTCGCCTCACATTTTTGCGACCCTGGTTCGGTCCCGGTCAGCGCCCAAACTAGCATCAACCTAGTCAAAGACTCGACTAATTTTAAGTCCGGGACCAGGGCCGAGTCTTGATGCTAGTCTGCTGACTAGTTGTTGACAATCGACAATCTGAGTTGACAAGCCGACCAGACAAGCTGGAACAAACCGGTCTTTATCTCCGGTCCGGGTCTAGTTTTGCCAACCGTTCTTGGGTCAGTTTCCCATCCTCATAAAGTCTAAAAGCACTAAAATAGCCTTTCAAATGCCCCTCACCCTGATGTCTTCGCGTCTCTTCTGGTCTTGAGCTTCGTCGCGACGAGCGCGCTCTTGTTGTTCCTGGAAATCACGCTTTAGTTGTTTACGTAAACAAATTTCAAATTTAAAGAATTAGCTTAGCTTTTCCTCACCATTCTCATTATTTCCATGTCTCTCTCGTAACGTCTCTCCATTTCTTGACGATCTCTTTCCTCGCGAGCGATTCGCTCGTCCCTTTCATGCCGCATTTGCTCCATTTGGCTAAAGAGTAAAACTTTCGTTTAAAAAACTACATTTACAATAAAAGTACTGTATTTTCAGATCGCTTTTAGAATCAAGTATTCCAGGTATGATTGATTTCTTGGCTAAGCTAATAGTAAGAAAAGTTTTGACTAGAATTCTGACTAAAAGGATAAAGATGGCTTTTATGAAATTAAGGGTTTAGGGTTCTTGATTCTTTAGTGGACTTTTATTACTTACACTTGTGAATTCTCGTTCATCGCTTTCATCATTGCTAATAATGCCTGCATATTTGAGCCGCCACTCTCGGCCTCGGCACGGAGTCGACGCTCTTCCACTAAAATAGAAATGGGTTGCTTTTTTTATCTAACAATTAGATACAGTTCTTGAAATGGCACTTAAATTTTCATGATTTTCATCTGGCTATGTTTCACCAGCAGCTAACCCCGGCTAAAATGCGGGGGTTAACCGGAGGCCGATTCGGGCTTAAGATGAGTCAAATGTCAAAGTTAATTGTTAGCAAATTCACCAAAATCGCTAAACTTTACGAAATTCAATCAAACTAAGTTGAGTTTGGGAGGCATAGTTATTGATGTATTAGGGTGAACCAAAAGTTTTCTATTTTTTTCTCTTTAAGTTTGAACAATTTTTTAAAGCTAATAAATTCGTTTTATATACAGGGTGGCTGATAATTACGTGCGCCAAAGAAAACGCCATAATTTAATTTTCTTTCAAAGAAAATGTAAAAATCTTTATTTATATAATAGTTGTAACAAAAGCATTTAATAATCACAAGAAATTTTCGAAGTGGCCTCCATCCGCTTTGATACAGGCTTCAATTCGCTTCTTTACAGAATCGACGGTGCGGCGGAGATAATTTGCATCTAAGTCGTTCTAGATTTTGATCAACTCTCGACGTAAATCATTCAAATTGGTGATTTTTCTATTTCTCAATTGTTCTTCCATAAAACCCCAAACCGAAAAGTCCAACGGATTGAGATCCGGGCTGTTTGCAGGCCATTGATCCTTCGTCAAAAAAGAGCCAATTTTGGTTTCGAGAAAGCGAATTGTTGTTTTGGCTCCGTGGGCCGGCGCCCAATCTTGTTGAAGGGTCAAATTGGGATGGCTCCTCTTCCATGGCACGACAGCTTTCTCGAGAATCTCTTTTTGATAGACTTTTGCGTTAATCTTCACATTTTTATCGATAAAAACCAACGGGGTCTTGCCCGAAGCACTGATGCCACCCCAAACCATCAAACTTTTTGGAAACAGACCTTTTGTAGCGACTTTTCGTTTACGAGTGCTCTTGAGAGCTGGACTGAGAAGTTGAAGGTGATTTTGTGAGTTTTTAGCCACTTCCAAGGTGAAAATCTTCTCATCTGACCAAAGAACATCGTCAATGCGCCGTCAATGTTTCAAAGGTTTTTATATACTTTTATAGACTTTTATAGACTTTTATTTACTTTTATAGACTTTTATTTACTTTTATATACTTTTATAGACTTTTATTTACTTTTATTTACTTTTATATACTCTTTTATATTCTATAAAACTTAAAATATTCAACTATTCAACTATTCGATTTAAATTCTAATTGTAAAAACATTTGCTTTAAAGCAAACTTTGTTTCTTCGTCAAGATTTTCAGCTAATCACCTAATCAACTGAATATCTTCAAGAATTTGGATTTAAAAGCGTATTTATTTAATTGAATTTATTGGATTTATTGTATATGTCGTAGCCGATTATGAATCAAATGATTTCGCTAGCGAAAATCATAATCGGCTACGACATATAAAATCGTATTTAAAAGAGCGATCGATCTTGAAATTTGATCTTTCAACACTTTTCAACAACATTTGACAATTGCTAATACTTCCAAACACTGTTTTTGAGCAATAAACTGATAACGAAAACCCTTTTCTGCTTTATTTTTCATCAAAAATATCTGATTAGAGTTTTTCTGGTGTCAGAAAAACTCGATAAATGCGAAGTTGCCTTTTTTGCCTTTTTTGAAGGGAGAATCATTTTGAGCAAATAAGTGATAGTTTTTTTTTCGAAAATAAAGCTTCTTAGTCGTTTTTGAAGGGAAAAAAATGTAGAAAGTGTAAAATTTTTTTCGAAATGGAAATAGTACAAGTTTTCAAATCTAGATTTTCAACACAAAAAGCCAAATCGATGCCCAGGATCTTGACGCGCTCAACACGTTCATCACGTTTTGTCAAAAAGCTGACGAAAGAGTTGGACAGGCGAAAGCTTTTGAATTTCTTGACGACCTCTCTAATAGTAGTGCAAACCGCTGAGCCGAGTTGATGACTATTTTAGTTCAGTTACAGTTCTCAAGCTTTCACAGAGGCTCAAAACTCTAATCCTCTACAAGATCTCATCGTTAGCTATATTTTCCAACCCTACATCGATAGGTTCTAATAAGCGGCTTTCGAGATTTCAAGGAATTTAGGCAGAGCTTAGAAAATACGGTTACCGCTAGGCATTTCACTCACCCGCATCCCCTGCTCATAAACCAAATAACTCCCATTGACCGCTTCAGCCATTCGAATATCTCTATATCGATTCTCATTATTTTCCGTTTTTTCCAAGCAACGATCCTGAAACCTTTGTGGAAAGTGATGCTGAGTTTTTTATGCTATGAATGCTTCTTATGGAAAGTGATGCTGAGTTTTTTAAACCTGCAATCCCTTTTCGAAATCGTTGAAACGTGATCGTTTCTCTTGAGCCGTGCCGAAAAATGGGCTGACCAGATAGATCTTAAAAAAATAAAAGATAAAAGAACAAAAAAAACATTTATGCCTTTGTGCTCTAGCAAACGCAAGCTATCTAGCACATTAAAGTAGCTCAGCTTCACAGTTTTGCCTTCACAGCCTTACCTTCACAGCTTCGCCGCTGATTCTCTTCAATTCCTCTGCATAGAGTTCAGGTTGGATTGGGTGATGACTGTTTTCTCGGATTAACTTGAAAATTGAAACTTTAGGAATTAAAACTTTAGGAATTAAAATAGAGTCTTTAATTAGATTTATTCAAAAGTTTTCCTTTCAAACCTGTTCATGTTGTTCGTTGAAAAAGGTTTCAGCAGTAATTCGAGCTTTTTGAAAGTAAAGTTGTGAAGTAGCCTGTAAAACGGATAAAAATCATAAACCTTCCAATTTTTAAAAACTTTATATGTAAAACTCTTTCTTAACATTCTTAACATTGATTTTTCAATCTTAAAAACCAAAACCAAGTACGCTGAGCCGATTGCATGGTGGTGATTGTGTGTGACGTGGTTAACAAGACTCTGAAAAGTTCAACTTTCTTTCAATTGCCTACTTTCTGTAGAATAGTACTTAGATTTCTCGGTACTGTAAGAATTTTGTAAAAATTACTTAAAGTTTGCAAAAAATAGAAGGTTTATCTTATCTAAGTTCACCTCAACATGTGCTTTCAGAGTTTCACCAGTCAAAATCGTTCCCATCACGTTTTTCGGAACCAAATTTTCGAGCACATGGTTGGCACACTCGCATAGAACGGAGACGAAATCCGAGCCGCAATCTGAAATCGATTTTGAGTTATCGTATCCAGCTGGAATGGACAGCTGTGTCTAGCCGGAATGCAAAGCTGTATCTAGCTAGAATGTACAGCTGTATCCAGTTAGAATGCACAGTTATACCCAGCTAGAATGTACAGCTGTATCCCGCTAGAATGCACAGCTGTATCTAGCTAGAAAACACAGCTGTATCCAGCTACAGTGTCAAACTTCTGTCACAAAGGAAAGTTCCAAAAGAGGCTGAGACTTTTAAACGGTGATGCAAACGCCTATCAGACATGACGAATCCGATTCTGTTTATTTTTACCCACGGGCCCTGGCTTTCGAGAAAAGCGCATGCAAAGTTGCATCCATTTCAGCAAACTCCGACTATAAGAGGGAGCCAAGCCGCACGGAAAAAAGCAGCGGCAATCTAGGGGATAATCCCTTAGGCTATCGCTAGGCTAGCGCTATTTCTGCCTCCAGGTTCGATTCCTCTCGCTGCCCTACGTTTTGCTTTTTCTGTAAAACTTCCGCAAAACATTTTTTGGAGTTCTTTCAGCTTTTTAAAGTCTTTTTTCTTTTTGAACTATTTGTGAATAAAGAAAAATTTAACAAAGATAATGAGAAGACTTCAAAAATGGAGAAAACAATAGAAGTTCGTGGATTTAGCACATTTAATAAACGCCAATTCTGAACAATTAACTTCATTGCATTCAACAATATCAATATCGAAACACTTCTGAATTGGGGGACTTGAATGGGAAGGATCGAACGAGTTTCAAAGTCTCACACCCTCCTTGGAACGGTCCCTTCTCAGCTACACTACCCAGTTCCAGTACCGACTACCGTACCCAACTACTGCCTCCAGATACTGTGCTCAACTATCACACCAGTTCTTTACTCAGCAACTTTACTAACAAACCTTTCACCGGCACTTCGCCACTCGCTCGAATCACCGGCTCAGCTGGTCTGGGCACCATAAAACAATCAACTTTCTCGAATGAGTCCAAAACACCGGTGAGTAGCTTTTTCAATGTGGGTGCTTGCTGGGATTGTGCCTGAAAACGTCATAGTTATTCTAATTCTAAAGATTTTAAAGATTCTAAAGCTTCTAAAGATCCAGGGTTATTCTAAAGACAATTTTCCGGGACAAGACCGGTCCAGGCAGTCAGACAAGGCCTGGATCCGCCAAAAGCCAAGCTTGGAGTCTGGGCTAGCCTAGCTAGGTTTACTTAGGTTGGATAAACTAGCAAACACTTTACTTTCAACTCCTCAATGTACTCGTTGTCGGGTCCAGTTCGAATCGCATCTCTCACCATTATCAGAAAGTTCTGAATTTTTTTATGGAACTATTTGCTTTCATTGCTAAACCTCTAGATTATATAAGCTTTAAACAAGCTACAGTGCTAACTACAGTACTTAATTATCAGTTACCGTATTCTCTCTAATAGTAGTGCACCGTGAGCGTTGCCTAAATTGCTCGAAATCTCGAAAGCCGCTTATTAGAACCTATTGATATGGGGTTGGAAAATGTAGCTAACGATGAGATCTTGCAGGGGATTAGGGTGTTGAGCTTCTGTGAAAGCTTGGGAACTGTAACTGAACCAAAATAGTCATCAACTCGGCTCGGCCGGCGGGAGGGGCGGAGGGCACTACTTCTAGAGAAAATACGGAATTAGAGGTTGAAATCATACTATGAAAATGAAAATGAAAAAAGAAAAAAATGAAAAAAGCATACTGGAATAGATCTTGTTCTAGCTAGATCCAAATAAAGAAATCACTCAGTCCTCTAACTTTTCCAGCGTATTCATCTTTTCAACTTTATCGATGTGGGGTTGGAAAATGTAGCTAATGATGAGATCTTGTAGAGGATTAGAGTTTTGAGCTTCTGTGAAAGCTTGAGAACTGTAACTGAACTAAAATAGTCATCAACTCGGCTCGGCGGTTTGCACTACTATTAGAGAGGTCGTCAAGAAATTCAAAAGCTTTCACCTGTCCAACTCTTTCGTCAGCTTTTTGGCAAAACGTGATGAACGTGTTGAGCGCGTCAAGATCCTGGGCATCGATTTGGCTTTTTGTGTTGAAAATCTAGATTTGAAAACTTGTACTATTTCCATTTCGAAAAAAAATTCTACACTTTCTACATTTTTTCCCTTCAAAAACGACTAAGAAGCTTTATTTTCGAAAAAAAAAACTATCACTTATTTGCTCAAAATGATTCTCCCTTCAAAAAAGGCAAAAAAGGCAACTTCGCATTTATCGAGTTTTTCTGACACCAGAAAAACTCTAATCAGATATTTTTGATGAAAAATAAAGCAGAAAAGGGTTTTCGTTATCAGTTTATTGCTCAAAAACAGTGTTTGGAAGTATTAGCAATTGTCAAATGTTGTTGAAAAGTGTTGAAAGATCAAATTTCAAGATCGATCGCTCTTTTAAATACGATTTTATATGTCGTAGCCGATTATGATTTTCGCTAGCGAAATCATTTGATTCATAATCGGCTACGACATATACAATAAATCCAATAAATTCAATTAAATAAATACGCTTTTAAATCCAAATTCTTGAAGATATTCAGTTGATTAGGTGATTAGCTGAAAATCTTGACGAAGAAACAAAGTTTGCTTTAAAGCAAATGTTTTTACAATTAGAATTTAAATCGAATAGTTGAATAGTTGAATATTTTAAGTTTTATAGAATATAAAAGAGTATATAAAAGTAAATAAAAGTAAATAAAAGTCTATAAAAGTATATAAAAGTAAATAAAAGTCTATAAAAGTAAATAAAAGTCTATAAAAGTCTATAAAAGTATATAAAAACCTTTTTATATCGGATTGCCGTCTACCCGTAACTTCGCTACCATAAACTGGCTCAACAAGTAGTTGCTACAGTAACCCAAATTGCTTATAAAGATTACTGTAGTCCTTATCTAACTATAGATAGAGGACTTAACAATTTCTATAGCTTAAACTATGAGATAAAGATTACGGTAGCTGGGGCAGGCTTTAGCGGAGTCGGATCGAAGTCGGCGTCGAAAAAAGCTCTTGACTTTTTCGACTTAGAAGTTTAAAAACTTTGACTGAATAAGTCCTTATCTAACTTCTCTGATAACTGAATATCATAACTGAATCTTAACTGGATATCATAAAATTATCAACATTCTCGTTACAGTAACCAAACCTGCACTGAGGACATCAATAACGAGATGGCAAAGATCACAGCCGCATTTCCGATTTCGGCGTTGAGGTCAAAAGTGCCTTGGGTGTCCATTAAAATGACGGCTATCTGGAAAATTTTATGCCTATATTTCATGGGATTACTGTAAGTTTTCAGCCGGATTACGATAGCTTACCTCTTTCCCAAATTTGCCTTTTCGATGGAAGACTTTTGGCCAAACCATTATGCCACGAGTGTGTCGGGTGAGGCCGGCTTTGAATTGGATACAGCCGGGTCCGCTAAAAGTGCGATAAACCTTGCTGCTAACTTTTAAAGTCAGCTCCAGCTACCGTAGCCTGCTTAAGGCTTGTTTCAGTTACCGTAACCTGTTTAAAGCTTGTTTCAGTTACCATAGCCTGCTTAAAGCTTGTTTCAGCTACCGTAACCTTCTTAAGGCTTATTTCAGTTACCGTAACCCGCTTAAAGCTTGTTTTAGCTACCGTAACTTGGTCTAACTCTATCTCCAAGTCATATGTAATCAACTACGATTACTGTAGATTACTATGGGGTTACGGTAGTCAAAGAAGTCGTCTACCTACTCCTGTAAGGTTACGGTAAGGAAAAAGTTTCCAAGTATTGTACAATAAATGAATCAAAATCTAGCTTTAATAGAAAATGATCAATCAAAATCAAAATCTCTATGCACCCAATCGTTTCATGATCATCGAATCTCGCTTTTCCCCTCTGCAGTCCATTCAATAAAACGTTCAGCCAGAAGGTTTTTCCCTGCCGAGATTTGCCAGCTGTCGAAATGATGGATACCTAAATGTAAAACAAATCATAAATCAAAGGATTTGAATGGAAAAATGACTCAATGAATTGAATTTGAAAATTCAGTTTGAAAATCAGTAAATTACCGGTCTTTCTCCAATTTGAATGCAAAGCGAATTAAGGAGATGTTGATCGAAAACAGTTTTCCCATCATCTCCAATATCGAAAAGTCTCTGCATTTCGAGCTTTTCCTTAAGAATTTCTTTCCTTGCTTTCATTCATTCATTCAATTTTCTCAATTTTCTCAGTTATTTAATTTATTTTGAGTTTTGTTATACCTGTCGACCAATGTTGTCACTCATTTCTTTGTTTTCTGTAAAAGGTGATGAAAGTCTAAGATTTGAATGTCTTAAAAAGAGTGAAGACTTTAAATTCTTTAATAGATGAATATATGGAATAAAAGTTTGCATAAGTATGCTTTTTAAAACATGTCATTGAAGCTAATGTACTGTTAAAAAGTTAAAGCTAAAACTACTGTTAAAAGTAGATAGATTAGAAGATATTGGGTTGGTGAATTGAAAACTGCGGGACTTTGAACTAAAATTTATTGAACATAAAACCATGAATTCATTCGAAATAATTTCCATTACTATTGACGATTTCTGCCCATTTTACAGGCAATTTGCGGATTCCTCTTTCGTGGTAGGACTTTGGTTTGTGTGTGAGACAAGTGTGAGACTCAAAAATGGAGGACTGGAGATGTCCCAGTTTGAGCACTTTCTTCAAAAAAAAACCCATTGTGGTGTCAATAGAAAAGTTGTAGAGAATCAAAAATTAGGCTTATAGCCAAATTTCCAAAAAGATACACTTAGTAGTTTCGCTTAAAATGAAAGTTTTGTGAAAATTCGTAACATTTGGCATTTCTTGGAAACCAGTTTTTGAATCGTTCTGAAAATTTGGATATAAGCTTCATTTTTGATTCTTTACGAATTTTCCATTGAAACCAAAATGGGTTTCTTTTGAAGAAAGTGCTCAAACTGTCGCATATGACAATAGCCCGCAGTTTTCAATTCACCTATCAGATGGTGAGATTAGCCTTGATTTGAGGAGAAGTCAATGTCCAATTTGAGGATTCGGAGCCGACCAGATTACTAGTATAAGAAAAGCTCCAACAAGTCTATTTACCAAGAGACAGTTTAAAGCCAACTCCTGAATCAAAAAGTTTTGAAAGTGAATAGATAATGTTATTTGCGTAGTGAATCAAAGAGTTTATTTATTTAAAAAGCAAACGTTCAGGCCAATTTTCTGGCATAAGATTATATTTGATTCAAGGCTATAAACCACAAAAAAAACAGAAAACTGACTGAAAAAAGGTGTTATCACTTTCTTTCAAAGTCAAAAATAGTGATGTGTCAAACTTTTGCGAATTTGATCAAAATATTTTGGTAAAGTAAAGTAAAGTAAGTGCCTGGTAAAGTAAACCAAGAAAAGTTGGGCTTGCTTTTTAAGATTACTACTGGATTGTTCTACTGTACTGTACTGTACTGTACTGGAATCTTCTACTGTCTTATGTTTTACTCTAGATTTTTTTACAATATTCTATGGATTAAATTGATATTGTGCCATACTCTAAGAACTAAATAGGATGCAAATTTTGTCTCAACAGAAGAAAAAGATCAGTGAAAGTGTTGAATGAATTACTGATGATTTGGGAAGTGAAAGGGTTGCTTTTTGGCTTTTTGGTCATTCTGGCCCTTTGCTTTTTAACGTTTTGATCATCCTGGGACACTTTTTGTTTTCAAATTGATTCTTTAACATTACCAATCTTTTATTCATCACCTTTTTGACCATCCTGAGACACTTTTCCTTTTCAAATTGATTCTTTTAATCTTTTGCTCATGCTAATCTTTTGTTCATTACTTTTATTGTCTCTAAACATTACTTCATCTTTGTAGAATCGGTTTCGATTCAGAAAAAACTCAGTAATTGGCATTTGAATCCCGATAATATTCACAAATTGTTGAATGGATATTTAAGAATAGAAACTAGTCATTAAAAGCATAAAAGGCATTAAAAGCATAAAAAGCATCAATTACTATCAAACGCCAAAAACCTGCGTCAAATTTATAGCTTTATTTTCTTTAAGCTTTGAACTTTGAATTTCATGAACGCATGACTTCTAGGGCATTGAATTGATCAATTATAGTACTTCAGAGGCTTATCAACAATAGAATACAGTAGTTTACTAATTACAGTAGTGTGTAGGGAGTGTGTAGCGAGTTTTAACTTCAAAAAAACGAATCTAGACTACAAGCGGATTCCGAAACGTTGACAAGAAGAAGCTTTCGTTTCAGCTTTCATTTCAGCTTTCATTTCAGCTTTCATTTCAGCTTTCGTTTCAGCTTTAGTTTTTACTTTTATTATCATAAATCTAAATCTCAAAAAATTCTAGCCCTTTTTCAAGTTTTCAATCAATTCAAAAGTCAATCTTCAAAAATTTGTTTCAATTTTACGTAATTGCTGGAGAAAACCTGTAATTTGGCATTGAAAAGAGAATATTTTTAAAGCATTTCTAGTATTTTATTGTAATTCTAATGAAATTTTATTTAAATATTTTAATAATTTTATTGATAAGTTGGAAAAAATTTCATATTAAAGCAGTGAAATGCATTCTACAAGTCGATTCAGTTGGAAAAGCTGTGTAAGTTTTTTGGTGCTTTAAAAACGCATCTTTTCTGGCATACTACTAGAAATCTCTCTTCTTTTAGTAATGCCCTGAAGAAAAGTGAAGAATTCTGTTCGCTAGAAAGGATGCGTTTACAGAATATTTCAGCATAAAGTACATAAAGAGGGGCATGACTTAGCGTCTTTTTCTTTCTTCCTTCTTCCTCCCTTTCTTTCTTCCTTTCTTCCTTCCTTTCTTCCTTTCTTCCTTCCTTCCTTCTTCCTTCCTTCCTTTCTTCTCCCTTGTCTTTCCCTTTTTCTCTTGACAACTTAAGGTACCACATAGCTCAGTGGTTAGAACAATTGCTTGCAAAGCATTCAATCCCTCTCCGAAAACTTTTTCCCAATTCCAGCTCTCCATCCCAATGCACTGGTACTTTGTGCTTGATTTCTCAGCAACTTTTCCCATTGAACACTACGCGGCGAGACTGTGTACAGGGGATGATCTATTGGAAACCGGCGTGCTACTTCGATACGCATGTAGTTAAAAGCCCTACTGGCACTCCGTTGCCCGGTTTCACGTGTCTTTGCGAGTGAGTGTTAAATCTAAAAACAGAAAGAAGAACTTGTATGAAATGTTGTTAAAAATAAAGCTGAAAAACCAAGAGGATGGAACATGGTGGGTGGAGAGGAGTTGAGAAAAGTTACAAATCTGAATCTTATACACTAGTAATTTAACTGTTTCACCGCTAAATGCTTCCCATATTGTATTCATTTTCAGAGGAAAGAGCTCGACTACCAGGTAGTTCAACGGGAATTCGCACATCAACAACGGCAGGTTGGAAACTTTGAAGCGTACATTGTGCTCTATTGGGTTGGTGAATTGAAAACTGCCGGCTATTTCGCAGATAAAAAACAACAGCATTGAACCAGCTGAAAGGGGGCTTTGTTTACTTCAACATTTCCTCTAATTATTGCGAAAAAACTATGCTTCCAGCTTTTTATTTTTTGGTATATTTATTCACTTCTTCTATTGCACTCGACAATCTGCCACCGGGAAATATTCGTCACGTCATGCTTCATGAGTTCCTACAAGAGCACAGTGCAGGCTTGGCAGCTGCTAATATTAAAAAGATATATGGGGAGGACTCACCTTCCGAAAGAACGTAGTATGGTTTGCTAAGTTTCGATCTGGGAGAAGAGTTAGGGGTTGATCAACCCAGGTACCCCAACTGGATGATTCCAAATTACTCGAACTCATTACCAACGACCATCGGGTATCATCGCGTGAATTGGGAGAAGAGTTAGGGGTTGATCATGCTACAGTGCTAAATCACCTTCATACCCTTGGATTTAAATCGAAACTTGGGACTTGGGTGCCCCATGACCCCACTGACCCCCAGAAGTGGCAGCGCACCTTCATCAGTGCCGCTCATCTCTCACGATACGAAAGAAAATCCTTCCTTCCTCGAATTGACGACCCTTAATGCAATCAAATACAGCGAACAGTTGGGAAAGGTGAATGAATCCCTAAAGAAGAATAGGCCCTTCAAGTCAAAGATCGTTCTCCTCCACTACAACGCGCGCCTTCATGTTGCAAAACTGACTCGCTCTAAAATAAACAGCCTTGTTTGGGAACTTTTGGCACATTCCTCATACAGTCCGGACCTTACCCCTTTTGACTACTATTTATTTAGGAGCATGAGTAATGAGATTGCGGGAGAACACTTCGATTCGAAAGAAGCAGTCAAAAATTGGCTTTGAAAGTTTTTCGATTCAAAAACAAAATCCTACCACGAAAGAGGAATCCGCAAATTGCCTTTAAAATGGGCAAAAGTCGTCAAGAATAATGGAAACTATTTGGAATGAATTTATGGTTTTATGTTGAATAAATTTACTAAAATCCCGCAGTTTTCAATTCACCAACCCAATATTTACACTATGTTAACTTCAGCAATCTGACTGAATATTTGTTTTAGGATTTCGAAAAAGTCACTAATTTGAATCTTTCCACTTTGGAGATTCTAATCGAGAACTCGAACTCGAGACGAACGTTTTTCCTTCAAGCTTTGGCAAAGAATGACTACTATGGAGAATTGACGAATGTGCTCGGTCAGAGTCTCGCAGAAGGGTGGATGATGTTCTTCAAGGAAGTGCCGGTTGGGAGATGCTGAGCCGAATCGTGTAGACGAGAATTAAAAGGACTGAAAGTTGATGACTTTCACGTTACTCAATTTTAATGCTTTGAGCTGGAGGTCGGCTCGTTTGGACTAAAGTTCTTTCTAAAATGGGTCAACTTTTCTACTAAGGTTTCTACTAGTGGGTCAATTTGAAACCTTTGAATCAAACTTTTGAAAACTATCGTAGTCTGGCCTCGTTGGTATCCAAGTACCAGAATCTTTGAATGCTCGTCAAATCAGACCAACTTGAGTTGGATAAAACTAGGAATCGATATTCACATTAGATTACGGAAAGTGGGCATGTATTAGACTGAAATGCCGGTGAAAAAAGACAAGAGGGGCCTACGGTAGCCGTGGGGCACGGTTTAGCATTCAGCATTCAATAATCTACAGTGCTTTTTCAGAGGAACTATTTGTGTTTCGAGGAGATGCAAGATTTCGCCTACAAAGTCGTCCATCGGTTGTCGATTCAATTCCCTCCGTCATTGATGCAATATTTGGATGAGAATTTTCAAAGATCTGTGCGTCATCATCAGGTTTTGAGAAAAATTGAAGCAAAAACAGAACAGATTTTAAGAATGTCTCATTTCAACATGGCCCACTTGGGCATCAAGGTCAAAATCCAGCTCAACATCAGCTTCAGAAATCCTCATATGTTTGAGAAATTAAAATATTATATTTGAGAAATCTTTTCTATAATTTTTAACCCAATAAAACTTTTGTATAACTTTTCAAAACCAAATACGAAAAATTGATCACAGCTGAATATTCCGAAAATGGAATGGAGCTGATTTTCAAATTAAAGGTTTTTACAAAAGTGAATCAAGAAAAGTGTTGAAAAGTGTGAAAAAACTGGACAATGGCAATATTAACAATGATAATATTTCATGCTCAGGTGATCTTTAATTGAAATTCAGGAGCGTAGAGAGTACGATAGAAGCGAGATTACGGTAGAGACAAGGTTATGGTAGTTAGAGACTGTAAAGAGAAGATTCCGATAGAGGCAAGGTTACGGGGCTAGATATGACGGTAGAAGCAAGGTCACAGTTACAAAGTTAGTTACAAATGTTGTCACGTTTTAGAGAAGGGATTAGTTGAAAGTTGACACATTTTAACCTCAAGTGAATACTAATCAAGTGGTACATAATCAGTAAAATTTTTAAAATCCCAACGAATGCAAGATTCTATATCCAAAGTAGACAACTTGAGAAATGGGGCGAGCCCCGTTTGGCTCGGGATCCTCATGAGTAGGCTGATTCTCGAGGACGCGTCGTTGCTAAAAAAAGCCTCTTTCAATGACTATAAGCAGTGATCTTTGATCAAATAAAGCTTGAGAGAAAGCTTATGGTAGATCACTTTAAAGTTGACAGATTGACATCTTTTAGAAAACAACCTATGAGCCAAGTCAAGTCAAAAACTTCTGAAAGTTTTCGCAAACAACTTCTTGTCGAAAAACCGAAAGCCAAGCTCTACTTTGGTCTAGTTTAGGGCAGAAAACTTGGGTTTAAAACGTCCTAGCCAAAAGCTCATCCTAATAGGAAAGGATATTTTTAAACCTGGAAACAAGATCTACCTGAGCCTTTAAATTGAAATACTATTAAAACAAGTTCCTCACTTGGTCTTGTGTCTGCTGTTGTCGCTCATTCCAAAGTTGGCGCTCTCTTTGCTCCTAAAGATTTTTAGAGATTCATCGAGATTTTTCAACAAACTCTTTCCATTTGATCCAATCGCTCTTGATATTCGCGTCTCTGCTCGTTTTCTTCCTAAATAAATTCTTGTTTTTCTTTCTTTGATTGATTGATACGAGTACTGATAGAGTATTGATACGAGTACATTTTAGTAATCATTCTTAGTACTAGCTATGAACCAAATTTGAATACAATCTTCAAAGAGCATTTAAAGAGCCTGAAGTAAAAAGAAAGCTAGAAATAGAAAACAAAGTCTGCTATAAGTTTTAGAAATTTCTTTGATTTTCGGCGCCGACTCATTCTCCCCAACCCAATAGGTAGTTAAAGGACCTTATAGGATAAAGCTAATTAAAGGATGTTAAAGGACCAAGCTATGAAGCTGGTCAAGCTAGAAGCTAGAATAAATAGATGTTTATTGTAATCCTTTCTATATCATTTCTTACATAAACCCTTTGTTGTCGCACTGAATCGACTCTTTCTTGAGCTTCTTGGTGTCGTCTCTCTTCTCGAATAGCGTCCGCTTGTCGTTCTTGATCGTACTGTTCTCGTTGTCTGAAAAGATTTATGGTGATTATTGGAATGGACTACGGATAAGGTATAACAAATTTTATAACTATAATGCACTGTATTTCTTCCTCGAGTACTCTATTTTGTAAACTCTCACAATATCTTTTCATTTCAGTCAATTTCCGCTTATGATTTGGTTTAATTACTTAATTACTCAAGTTTTAAATCTCATCAGATCAATGCTTGATTACTAAATAATTTTCATTATTATTGACGGCTTCTGCACATTTTACAGGCAATTTGCGGATTCCACTTTCGGGGTAGGATTTTGGTTTGTGTGTGAGACAAGTGTGAGACTCAAAAAATGGAGGACTGGAGGTGTCCCAGTTTGAGCACTTTCTTCAAAAGAAACCCATTTTGGTGTCAATAGAAAAGTTGTAGAGAATCAAAAATTAGGCTTATAGCCAAATTTCCAAAAAGGTACACTTAGTAGTTTCGCTTAAAATGCAAGTTTTGTGAAAATTCGTAACATTTGGCATTTCTTGAAAACCAGTTTTTGAATCACCAATCCAACTACAACAGCTTCTAAGCCAACATCATGATATCAAGAAATAAAACCCTTTTTTACTATTTCAGTTGAAAGTTTCTTGGCATGAGAATGACAAAGAAAAGGGCAGACAGATGACAAAATAACCCCACCGAACATCGCTCTCTTTCATATGATTCATTAAGAGTAACATCGCCTCGTTGTTTTCTTTGTTCGACTCAGCTTTGGCCCGTCGGCGTTGCTCTTCTTCTGAATATTTATTTTTGAAAAAAGAGTAGAGAAATGCTACAGAATTGCTAAATTCTATTCATTTACCCAAAGCGCTTCTCATTTGCTCGAATTTAGCCTCAGTTTCTGCTTGACGTGCTCCAAATCGTTGCTTCTCATTGACCCGAAGTTGCTCCATTTTTCCAATTTTATCCATCAATTGTTCCATTCTCAATTTGCCACGAACTTCAGAAACAAAATCGTCTTCACATTTCTAGAAGATACGTTAAAGAATAAGTCTTTTGTCTTTCTAGTATTCTATTCTTCTGTCTTTTAGCATTTGTTGTACTTGTTTTTGAGTGACTAGTAATAGAAACACATTCATTCTAGCACATTTATTTCCTTCTGGTGTTAAAAAAATACGGTTGTACGTGTACGATAGTACGGTAAAAGAGTACGGTAGAAGAGTACGGTAGAAGAGTACGGTAGAAGAGTACGGTAGAAGAGTACGGTCTTGATCAAGAATGATCAGGAATTAAGTGCACCAGAAGAGGTGGGTTTACACAAACGCCTGTACCTTGAACGGTGTTGTGAAAGCCTGACGATTGTTGTCGAGAATCTGGGAGATTGTTTGCGGTGAGACGGTCGGCAGTGTGTTCATCACTTCGAGAGTCAACTCTAGCTAAAAAATTGAATATTAGAAGGAAATTCGATTCAAGTCATAACCCTTTTTTGTTTCATATCGAGTTTGCAACTTCTCCGCACATCTCTGCAAGTTCACTGAGATCTGTTCGTCGCTTGTTGTAGTGGAGATGCACTAGATATTGGAGATGATTGCAATGATCATTGGACATGATCAATCCTTTCAAAATATTTAATGTTTCCAAGTGTAAACCTCTCTCAAATTCCCAATATGCTCTTCAAGGAGTTTCTCGAAAATTTCCTTTCCTTTCCGCTCTAAATTCCTGGCACCGTTTTCGCGTGTAAGACCTTCGAACTTGACCTAAACAGAATGCAGAGCTTTCTTTTGAATAAGAACTCTTTCTTCCTTCCTTCCTTTCTTCCTTTCTTTCTTTCTTTCTGTCTTTCTTGATTTTGAATAAGAACTCTCTCTTTCTTTCTATCTTTCTTTCTTTTGAATAAGATTTTATTATTAAACTAAATACAGATAGTTCAATATATGAGAAAACTGAATACCTTGATCATATTCGAAAGCAGCGTTCGTTTCGTTTCCACCAATTGTGTCTCTTTAGAGAATTCGGAAACAGCTAAGAATTAAATTTCAAGTTAAATTTGAATTCAACTGTCAGATATCTGTTGTAAATGATTTTAGAACGATTCTAGCTCTAGAAGTTATGAAATCCATGAATTTCCAGCTTCTGTACTACCTTTTTCAAAATAACTCATCGCTTCTGTATTAGCTTGATTGTGTCGCTCGGTGATGAGTGCCGGGTCACCGGGATTGACTAGAGCCTCGATGCCTAGCTAAACAAATTGATTTGTTCTGTTCTTTGTGCACAAAAATAGGAACACTCTCCTTGTAGTGGACTTAATTTGTCAATGTTCTTGCGCATATTTTTATAGTAAAGGCCTAGTAGAAGCACTGACCGAATGGCAACATACTCTAATGGATTGTACGCTGGAAAAGTTGGAAAGATGAGTGATTATGCGCTGGAAAAGTTAGAGAACTGATTGATTTCTTCATCTGGATCTAGTTAGAACAAGATCTGTTCCAGTGTGCTCTATTTCAACCTCTAATTCCGTATTTTCTCTAAAAGTAGTGCCCTCTGCTTCTCCCGCCGGCCGAGCCGAGTTGAGGACTATTTTACAGTTCCCAAGCTTTCACAGAAGCTCAACACTCTATTCCCCTACAAGATATCATCGTCAGCTACATTTTCCGACCACACATCGATAGGTTCTAATAAGCGGCTTTCGAGATTTCAATGAATTTAGGCAAAGCTCAGAAAATACGGCTACCGCTAGGCATTTCACTCACCCGCATCCCCTGCTCATAAACCGAATAACTCCCATTGACCGCTTCAGCCATTCGAATATCTCTATATCGATTCTCATTATTTTCCGTTTTTTCCAAGCAACGATCCTGAAACTTTTGTGGAAAGTGATGCTGAGTTTTTTAAACCTGCAATCCCTTTACGAAATCGTTGAAACGTGATCGCTTCTCTTCAGCCGTGCCGAAGAATGGGCTGACCAGATAGATCTTAAAAAGATAAAAGATAAAAAAACAAAAAACATTTATGCCTTTGTGCTCTAGCAAACGCAAGCTATCTAGCACATTAGAGTAGCTCAGCTTCACAGTTTCACCTTCACAGTCTTACCTTCATAGCTTCGCCGCTGATTCTCTTCAATTTCTCTGCATAGAGTTCAGGTTGGATTGGGTGATGACTGTTTTCTCGGATTAACTTGAAAATTGAAAGTTTAGGAATTAAAATAGAGTCTTTAATTAGATTTTTTTGAAAGTTTTGAAAAGTTTTCCTTTCAAACCTGTTCATGTTTTTCGTTGAAAAAGCTTTCAGCAGTAGTTCGAGCTTTTTGAAAGTAAAGTTGTGAAGTAGCCTGTAAAGTGGTTAAAAATCATAAAGCGTATCAATTTTTTTTAAAGTTTATATGCCGTAAATACTGTAATAGTACCCCACCCCCTCGTACGGTCGCGTAGGCGCAGTTTTTAGTATTTCGTTTTTTGCAATGCACCCGTACTTTCAAAAAATACGTCTTTGGTATCAAAAAATAGCTGAAAATCAGGGCTATTTTTTGATACCTAAGCGCGCATTGTAGCATCAACCAGTGTCGAGAAAAACTCGTTCAAAGCTAGACTACACAACACTCCGCACCGTCGTTATGGGGGTGGGGTACTATTACAGTATTTACGTTATGTAAAACTCTTTCTTAACATTCTTAACATTGATTTTTCAATCTTAAAAACCAAAACCAAGTACGCTGAGCCGATTGCATGGTGGTGATTGTGTGTGACGTGGTTAACAAGACTCTGAAAAGTTCAACTTTCTTTCAATTGCCTAATTTCTGTAGAATAGTACTCAAATTTCTCGATACTGTAAGAATTTTATAAAAATTACTTAAAGATCCCAAAAAATAGATCGTTTATCTTATCTAAGTTCACCTCTACATGTGCTTTCAGAGTTTCACCAGTCAAAATCGTTCCCATCACGTTTTTCGGAACCAAATTATCGAGCACATGGTTGGCACAATCGCATAGAACGGAGAGGAAATCCGAGCCGCAATCTGAAATCGATTTTGAGTTATCGTATCCAGCTGGAATGGACAGCTGTATCTAGATAGAATGCACAGCTGTATCTAGCTAGAATGCATAGCTATATCTAGCTAGAATGCACAGCTGTATCCAACTAGAATGCACAGCTATATCCAGCTAGAATGCATAGCTATATCTAGCTAGATTGCACAGCTGTATCCAGCTACAGTGTCAAACTTCTGTCACAAAGGAAAGTTCCAAAAAAGGCTGAGACTTTTAAACGGTGATGCAAATGCCTATCAGACATGACGAATCCGATTCTGTTTATTTTTACCCACGGGCCCTGGCTTTCGAGAAAAGCGCATGCAAAGTTGCAGCCATTTTCAGCAAACTCTGACTAGAGGGAGCCAAGCCGCATGGAAAAAAGCAGCTGCAATCTAGGGGATAATCCCTTAGGCTATCGTTAGGCTAGCCCTATTTCTGTGCCCCAGGTTCGATTCCTCTCGCTGCCCTACCTTTTGCTTTTTTTGTAAAACTTCCGCAAAACATTTTTTGGAGTTCTTTCAGCTTTTTAAAGTCTTTTTTCTTTTTGAACTATTTGTGAATAAAGAAAAATTTAACAAAGATAATGAAAAGACTTCAAAAATGGAGAAAACAATAGAAGTTCGTGGATTTAGCACATTTAATAAACGCCAATTCTGCACAATTAACTTCATTGCATTCAACAATATCAATATCGAAACACTTCTGAATTGGGGGACTTGAATGGGAAGGATCGAACGAGTTTCAAAGTCTCACACCCTCCTTGGAACGGTCCCTTCTCAGCTACACTACCCAGTTCCAGTACCGACTACCGTACCCAACTACTGCCTCCAGATACTGTGCTCAACTATCACACCAGTTCTTTACTCAGCAACTTTACTAACAAACCTTTCACCGGCACTTCGCCACTCGCTCGAATCACCGGCTCAGCTGGTCTGGGCACCATAAAACAATCAACTTTCTCGAATGAGTCCAAAACACCGGTGAGTAGCGTTCTCAATGTGGGTGCTTGCTGGGATTGTGCCTGAAAACGTCATAATTATTCTAATTCTAATGATTTTAAAGATTCTAAAGCTTCTAAAGATCCAGGGTTATTCTAAAGACAATTTTCCGGGACAAGACCGGTCCAGGCAGTCAGACAAGGCCTGGATCCGCCAAAAGCCAAGCTTGGAGTCTGGGCTAGCCTAGCTAGGTTTACTTAGGTTGGATAAACTAGCAAAAACTTTACTTTCAACTCCTCAATGTACTCGTTGTCGGGTCCAGCTCGGATCGCATCTCTCACCATTATCAGAAAGTTCTGAATTTTTTTTATGGAACTATCTGCTTTCACTGTTAAACCTCTAGATTATATAAGCTTTAAAGCTACAGTGCTAACTACAGTACTTAATTATCAGTTACCATATTCTCTCTAATAGTAGTGCACCGTGAGCGTTGTCTAAATTCCTTGAAATCTCAAAAGCCGCTTATCAGGACCTATCGATGTGGGGTCGGAAAATGTAGCTGACGATGAGAGCTTGCAGGGGATTAGAGAGTTGAGCTTCTGTGAAAGCTTGGGAACTGTAACTGAACCAAAATAGTCATCAACTCGGCTCGGCCGGCGGGAGGGGCGGAGGGCACTACTTTTAGAGAAAATACGGAATTAGAGGTTGAAATAGAGCATACTGGAATAGATCTTGTTCTAGCTAGATCCAAATAAAGAAATCACTCAGTCCTCTAACTTTTCCAGCGTATTCATCTTTTCAACTTTATCGATGTGGGGTTGGAAAATGTAGCTAACGATGAGATCTTGTAGAGGATTAGAGTTTTGAGCTTCTGTGAAAGCTTGAGAACTGTAACTGAACTAAAATAGTCATCAACTCGGCTCAGCGGTTTGCACTACTATTAGAGAGGTCGTCAAGAAATTCAAAAGCTTTCACCTGTCCAACTCTTTCGTCAGCTTTTTGACAAAACGTGATGAACGTGTTGAGCGCGTCAAGATCTTGGGCATCGATTTGGCTTTTTGTGTTGAAAATCTAGATTTGAAAACTTGTACTATTTCCATTTCGAAAAAAATTCTACACTTTCTACATTTTTGTCCCTTCAAAAACGATTAAAAAGCTTTATTTTGGAAAAAGAAACTAATCACTTATTTGCTCAAAATAATTCTCCCTTCAAAAAAGGCAAAAAAGGCAACTTCGCATTTATCGAGTTTTTCTGACACCAGAAAAACTCTAATCAGATATTTTTTGATGACAAATAAAGCAGAAAGGATTTTCGTTATCAGTTTATTGCTCAAAAATAGTGTTTGGAAGTATTAGGAATTGTGAAATGTTGTTGAAAAGTGTTGAAAAATCAAATTTCAAGATCGATCGCTCTTTTAAATACGATTTTATATGTCGTAGCCGATTATGATTTTCGCTAGCAAAAACATTTGATTCATAATCGGCTGAAATTCATAATCGGCTACGACATATACAATAAATACAATAAATACGATTTTAAATCCAAATTCTTGACGATATTCAGTTGATTAGGTGATTAGCTGAAAAGCTTGACGAAAAAAGAAAGTTTGCTTTAAAGCAAATGTTTTTACAATTAGAATTAGAATTAAATAGTTGGATAGTTGAATATTTTAAGTTTTATGGAAGATAAAAGAGTATATAAAAGTCTATAAAAATCTATAAAAATCTTTTTATATCGGATTGCCGTCTACCCGTAACTTCGCTACCATAAACTGGCTCAACAAGTAATTGCTACAGTAACCCACAGGATCTTAAAGGATCTACAGGATCTTAAACCCAAATTTGCTACAGTAACCCAAATTGCTTATAAAGATTACTGTAGTCCTTATCTAACTATAGATAGAGAACTTAACAATTTCTATAGCTTAAACTATGAGATAAAGATTACGGTAGCTGGGGCAGGCTTTAACGGAGTCGGATCAAAGTCGGCGTCGAAAAAAGCTCTTGACTTTTTCGACTTAGAAGTTTAAAAACTTTGACTGAATAAGTCCTTATCTAACTTCTCTTTAAGAACTGAATATAATACCTGAATCTTAACTGAATATCATAAAATTCTCAACATTACCATTACAGTAACCAAACCTGCACTGAGGACATCAATAACGAGATGGCAAAGATCACAGCCGCATTTCCTATTTCGCTGTGGAGGTCAAAAGTGCCTTGGGTGTCCATTAAAATGACGGCTATCTGGGGAATTTTTATGGCTATATTTTATGGGATTACTGTAGGTTTTCAGCCGGATTACGATAGCTTACCTGTTTCCCAAATTTGTCTTTTCGATGGAAGACTTTTGGCCAAACCATTATGCCACGAGTGTGTCGGGTGAGGCCGGCTTTGAATTTGATACAGCCGGGTCCGCTAAAAGTACGGTAAACGTTACTGCGAACTTTTAAAGCCAGCTCCAGCTAGCCTGCTTAAAGCTTGTTTCAGTTACCGTAGCCTGCCTAAAGCCAGCTCCAGCTACCGTAACCTGCTTAAGGCTTATTTCAGTTACCGTATCCTGCTTAAAGCCAGCTCCAGCCACTGTAGCCTGCTTAAAGCCAGCTTCAGCTACTGTAACCTTCTTAAAGCTTGTTTCAGCTACCGTAACCCGGTCTAACTCTATCTCGAAGTCATATGTAATCAACTACGGTTACTGTAGGTTACTATGGGCTACGGTAGTCACAGAAGTCGTCTACCTACCCCTGTAAAGTTACGGTAAGGGAAAAGTTTCCAAGTACTGTACCATAAATGAATCAAAATCTAGCTTTAATAGAAAATGATCAATCAAAATCAAAATCTCTATGCACCCAATCGTTTCATGATCATCGAATCTCGCTTTTCCCCTCTGCAGTCCATTCAATAAAACGTTGAGCCAGAAGGTTTTTCCCTGCCGAGATTTGCCAGCTGTCGAAATGATGGATACCTGAACGTAAAACAAATCATAAATCAAAGGATTTGAATGGAAAAATGACTCATTGAATTGAATTTGAAAATTCAGTTTGAAAATCAGTAAATTACCGGTCTTTCTCCAATTTGAATGCAAAGCGAATTAAGGAGATGTTGATCAAAAACAGTTTTCCCATCATCTCCAATATCGAAAAGTCTCTGCATTTCGAGCTTTTCCTTAAGAATTTCTTTCTTTACTTTCATTCATTCATTCAATTTTCTCAATTTTCTCAATTATTTAATTCATTTTGAGTTTTGTTATACCTGTCGACCAATGTTGTCACTCATTTCTTTGTTTTCTGTAAAAGATGATGAAAGTCTAAGATTTGAATGTCTTAAAAAGAGTGAAGACTTTAAATTCTTTAATAGATGAATATATGGAATAAAAGTTTGCATAAGTATGCTTTTTAAAACATGTCATTGAAGCTAATGTACTGTTAAAAAGTTAAAGCTAAAACTACTGTTAAAAGTAGATAGATTAGAAGATATTGGGTTGGTGAATTGAAAACTGCGGGACTTTGAACTAAAATTTATTGAACATAAAACCATGAATTCATTCGAAATAATTTCCATTATTATTGACGACTTCTGCCCATTTTACAGACAATTTGCGGAATGCTCTTTCGTAGTAGGAATTGGTTTGTTTTGGTTTGTGTGTGAGACAAGTGTGAGACTCAAAAATGGAGGACTGGAGATGTCCCAATGTCCCAGTTTGAGCACTTTCTTCAAAAGAAACCCATTTTGGTGTCAATAGAAAAGTTGTAGAGAATCAAAAATTAGGCTTATAGGCAAATTTCCAAAAAGATACACTTAGTAGTTTCGCTTAAAATGCAAGTTTTGTGAAAATTCGTAACATTTGGCATTTCTTGGAAACCAGTTATTGAATCGTTCTGAAAATTTGGATATAAGCTTCATTTTTGATTCTCTACAACTTTTCCATTGACACCAAAATGAGTTTCTTTTGAAGAAAGTGCTCAAACTGTCGCATATGACAATAGCCCGCAGTTTTCAATTCACCTATCGGATGGTGAGATTAGCCTTGATTTGAGGAGAAGTCAATGTCCAATTTGAGGATTCGGAGCCGACCAGATTACTAGTATAAGAAAAGCTCCAACAAGTCTATTTACCAAGAGACAGTTTAAAGCCAACTCCTGAATCAAAAAGTTTTGAAAGTGAATAGATAATGTTATTTGCGTAGTGAATCAAAGAGTTTATTTATTTAAAAAGCAAACGTTCAGGCCAATTTTCTGGCATAAGATTATATTTGATTCAAGGCTATAAACCACAAAAAAAAACAGAAAACTGACTGAAAAAGGTGTTATCACTTTCTTTCAAAGTCAAAAATAGTGATGTGTCAAACTTTTGCGAATTTGATCAAAATATTTTGGTAAAGTAAAGTAAAGTAAGTGCTTGGTAAAGTAAACCAAGAAAAGTTGGGCTTGCTTTTTAAGATTACTACTGGATTGTTCTACTGTACTGTACTGAAATCTTCTACTGTACTGTACTGTACTGTACTGTACTGTACTGTACTGTACTGTACTGTACTGTACTGTACTGTACTGTACTGGAATGTTCTACTGTACTGTACTGTACTGGAATGTTCTACTGTCTTATGTTTTGCTCTAGGTTTTCTTCAATATCCTATGGATTAAATTGGTACTGTGCCATACTCTAAGAATTAAATAATATGCAAATTTTGTCTCAAGAGAAGAAAAAGGTCAGTGAAAGTGTTGAATGAATTAATGATAATTTGGAAAGTGAAAGGGTTGCTTTTTGGCTTTTTGGCCATTCTGGCCTTTTGCTTTTTAGCCTTTTGACCATCCTGGGACACTATTCGTTTTCAAATTGATTCTTTAACATTAATAATCCTTTTCATCACCTTTTTGACCATCCTGGGACACTTTTCGTTTTCAAATTGATTCTTTCAATCTTTTGCTCATGCTAATCTTTTGTTCATTACTTTTATTGTCTCTAAACATTACTTCATCTTTGTAGAATCGGTTTCGATTCAGAAAAAACTCAGTAATTGGCATTTGAATCCCGATAATATTCACAAATTGTTGAATAGATATTTAAGAATAGAAACTAGTCATTAAAAGCATAAAAAGTATAAAAAGAATTAAAAGCATCAATTACTATCAAACGTCAAAAAACCTGCGTCAAATTTACAGCTTTATTGTCTTTAAGCTTTGAACTTTGGATTTCATGAACGCATGACTTCTAGGGCATTGAATTGATCAAGTATAGTACTTCAGAGGCTTATCAACAATAGAATACAGTAGTTTACTAATTCCAGTATTGTGTAGGGAGTGTGTAGCTGTTTTAACTTCAAAAACACGAATCTAGACTACAAGCGGATTCCGAAACGTTGACAAGAAGAAGCTTTCATTTCAGCTCTCGTTTCAGCTTTAGTTTCAGCTTTCGCTTCAGCTTTCATTTCAGCTTTCTTCTCAGCTTTACCTTTTACTTTTATTATCATAAATCTAAATCTCAAAAAATTCTAGCCCTTTTTCAAGTTTTCAATCAATTCAAAAGTCAATCTTCAAAAATTTGTTTCAATTTTACGTAATTGCTGGAGAAAACCTGTAATTTGGCATTGAAAAGAGAATATTTTTAAAGCATTTCTAGTATTTTATTGTAATTCTAATGAAATTTTATTTAAATATTTAAATAATTTTATTGATAAGTTGGAAAAAATTTCATATTAAAGCAGTGAAATGCATTCTACAAGTCGAATCATTTGGAAAACCTGTGTAAGTTTTTTGGTGCTTTGAAAACGCACCCTTTCTGACATACTACTAGAATTCTTTCTTCTTTTAGTAATGCCCTGAAGAAAAGTGAAGAATTCTGTTCGCTAGAAAGGATGCGTTTACAGAATATTTCAGCATAAAGTACATAAAGAGGGGCATGGCTTTAGCTTAGCGTTTCTTTCCTTCTTCCTTTCTTCCTTCTTCCTTTCTTCCTTCTTCCTTTCTTCCTTCTTCCTTTCTTCCTTCTTCCTTTCTTCTCCCTTGTCTTTCCCTTTTTCTCTTGACAACTTAAGGTACCACATAGCTCAGTGGTTAGAACAATTGCTTGCAAAGCATTCAATCCCTCTCCGAAAACTTTTTCCCAATTCCAGCTCTCCATCCCAATGCACTGGTACTTTGTGCTTGATTTCTCAGCAACTTTTCCCATCGAACACTACGCGGCGAGACTGTGTACAGGGGATGATCTATTGGAAACCGGCGTGCTACTTCGATACGCATGTAGTTAAAAGCCCTACTGGCACTCCGTTGTCCGGTTTCACGTGTCTTTGCGAGTGAGTGTTAAATCTAAAAACAGAAAGAAGAACTTGTATGAAATGTTGTTAAAAATAAAGCTGAAAAACCAAGAGGATGGAACATGGTGGGTGGAGAGGAGTTGAGAAAAGTTACAAATCTGAATCTTATACACTAGTAATTTAACTGTTTCACCGCTAAATGCTTCCCATATTGTGTTCATTTTCAGAGGAAAGAGCTCGACTACCAGGTAGTTCAACGGGAATTCGCACATCAACAACGGCAGGTTGGAAACTTTGAAGCGTACATTGTGCTCTATTGGGTTGGTGAATTGAAAACTGCCGGCTATTTCGCAGATAAAAACAACAGCATTGAACCAGCTGAAAGGGGGCTTTGTTTACTTCAACATTTCCTCTAATTATTGCGAAAAAACTATGCTTCCAGCTTTTTATTTTTTGGTATTTTTATTCACTTCTTCTATTGCACTCGACAATCTGCCACCGGGAAATATTCGTCATGTCATGCTTCATGAGTTCCTACAAGAGCACAGTGCAGGCTTGGCAGCTGCTAATATTAAAAAGATATATGGGGAGGACTCACCTTCCGAAAGAACGTAGTATGGTTTGCTAAGTTTCGATCTGGGAGAAGAGTTAGGGGTTGATCAACCCAGGTACCCCAACTGGATGATTCCAAATTACTCGAACTCATTACCAACGACCATCGGGTATCATCGCGTGAATTGGGAGAAGAGTTAGGGGTTGATCATGCTACAGTGCTAAATCACCTTCATACCCTTGGATTTAAATCGAAACTTGGGACTTGGGTGCCCCATGACCCCACTGACCCCCAGAAGTGGCAGCGCACCTTCATCAGTGCCGCTCATCTCTCACGATACGAAAGAAAATCCTTCCTTCCTCGAATTGACGACCCTTAAATCATCAACCCAATCAAATACAGCGAACAGTTGGGAAAGGTGAATGAATCCCTAAAGAAGAATAGGCCCTTCAAGTCAAAGATCGTTCTCCTCCACTACAACGCGCGCCTTCATGTTGCAAAACTGACTCGCTCTAAAATAAACAGCCTTGTTTGGGAACTTTTGGCACATTCCTCATACAGTCCGGACCTTACCCCTTTTGACTACTATTTATTTAGGAGCATGAGTAATGAGATTGCGGGAGAACACTTCGATTCGAAAGAAGCAGTCAAAAATTGGCTTTGAAAGTTTTTCGATTCAAAAACAAAATCCTACCACGAAAGAGGAATCCGCAAATTGCCTTTAAAATGGGCAAAAGTCGTCAAGAATAATGGAAACTATTTGGAATGAATTTATGGTTTTATGTTGAATAAATTTACTAAAATCCCGCAGTTTTCAATTCACCAACCCAATATTTACACTATGTTAACTTCAGCAATCTGACTGAATATTTGTTTTAGGATTTCGAAAAAGTCACTAATTTGAATCTTTCCACTTTGGAGATTCTAATCGAGAACTCGAACTCGAGACGAACGTTTTCCTTCAAGCTTTGGCAAAGAATGACTACTATGGAGAATTGACGAATGTGCTCGGTCAGAGTCTCGCAGAAGGGTGGATGATGTTCTTCAAGGAAGTGCCGGTTGGGAGATGCTGAGCCGAATCGTGTAGACGAGAATTAAAAGGACTGAAAGTTGATGACTTTCACGTTACTCAATTTTAATGCTTTGAGCTGGAGGTCGGCTCGTTTGGACTAAAGTTCTTTCTAAAATGGGTCAACTTTTCTACTAAGGTTTCTACTAGTGGGTCAATTTGAAACCTTTGAATCAAACTTTTGAAAACTATCGTAGTCTGGCCTCGTTGGTATCCAAGTACCAGAATCTTTGAATGCTCGTCAAATCAGACCAACTTGAGTTGGATAAAACTAGGAATCGATATTCACATTAGATTACGGAAAGTGGGCATGTATTAGACTGAAATGCCGGTGAAAAAAGACAAGAGGGGCCTACGGTAGCCGTGGGGCACGGTTTAGCATTCAGCATTCAATAATCTACAGTGCTTTTTCAGAGGAACTATTTGTGTTTCGAGGAGATGCAAGATTTCGCCTACAAAGTCGTCCATCGGTTGTCGATTCAATTCCCTCCGTCATTGATGCAATATTTGGATGAGAATTTTCAAAGATCTGTGCGTCATCATCAGGTTTTGAGAAAAAATTGAAGCAAAAACAGAACAGATTTTAAGAATGTCTCATTTCAACATGGCCCACTTGGGCATCAAGGTCAAAATCCAGCTCAACATCAGCTTCAGAAATCCTCATATGTTTGAGAAATTAAAATATTATATTTGAGAAATCTTTTCTATAATTTTTAACCCAATAAAACTTTTGTATAACTTTTCAAAACCAAATACGAAAAATTGATCACAGCTGAATATTCCGAAAATGGAATGGAGCTGATTTTCAAATTAAAGGTTTTTACAAAAGTGAATCAAGAAAAGTGTTGAAAAGTGTGAAAAAACTGGACAATGGCAATATTAACAATGATAATATTTCATGCTCAGGTGATCTTTAATTGAAATTCAGGAGCGTAGAGAGTACGATAGAAGCGAGATTACGGTAGAGACAAGGTTATGGTAGTTAGAGACTGTAAAGAGAAGATTCCGATAGAGGCAAGGTTACGGGGCTAGATATGACGGTAGAAGCAAGGTCACAGTTACAAAGTTAGTTACAAATGTTGTCACGTTTTAGAGAAGGGATTAGTTGAAAGTTGACACATTTTAACCTCAAGTGAATACTAATCAAGTGGTACATAATCAGTAAAATTTTTAAAATCCCAACGAATGCAAGATTCTATATCCAAAGTAGACAACTTGAGAAATGGGGCGAGCCCCGTTTGGCTCGGGATCCTCATGAGTAGGCTGATTCTCGAGGACGCGTCGTTGCTAAAAAAAGCCTCTTTCAATGACTATAAGCAGTGATCTTTGATCAAATAAAGCTTGAGAGAAAGCTTATGGTAGATCACTTTAAAGTTGACAGATTGACATCTTTTAGAAAACAGCCTATGAGCCAAGTCAAGTCAAAAACTTCTGAAAGTTTTCGCAAACAACTTCTTGTCGAAAAATTGAAAGTCAAGCTCTACTTTGGTCTAGTTTAGGTCAGAAAACTTGGGTTTAAAACGTCCTAGCCAAAAGCTCATCCTAATAGGAAAGGATATTTTTAAACCTGGAAACAAGATCTACCTGAGCCTTTAAATTGAAATACTATTAAAACAAGTTCCTCACTTGGTCTTGTGTCTGCTGTTGTCGCTCATTCCAAAGTTGGCGCTCTCTTTGCTCCTAAAGATTTTTAGAGATTCATCGAGATTTTTCAACAAACTCTTTCCATTTGATCCAATCGCTCTTGATATTCGCGTCTCTGCTCGTTTTCTTCCTAAATAAATTCTTGTTTTTCTTTCTTTGATTGATTGATACGAGTACTGATAGAGTATTGATATGAGTACATTTTAGTAATCATTCTTAGTACTAGCTATGAACCAAATTTGAATACAATCTTCAAAGAGCATTTAAAGAGCCTGAAGTAAAAAGAAAGCTAGAAATAGAAAACAAAGTCTGCTATAAGTTTTAGAAATTTCTTTGATTTTCGGCGCCGACTCATTCTCCCCAACCCAATAGGTAGTTAAAGGACCTTATAGGATAAAGCTAATTAAAGGATGTTAAAGGACCAAGCTATGAAGCTGGTCAAGCTAGAAGCTAGAATAAATAGATGTTTATTGTAATCCTTTCTATATCATTTCTTACATAAACCCTTTGTTGCCACACTCGATCGACTTTTTCTTGAGCTTCTTGGTGTCGTCTCTCTTCTCGAATAGCGTGCTCTCGTCGTTCTTGATCGTACTGTTCTCGTTGTCTGAAAAGATTTATGGTGATTATTGGAATGGACTACGGATAAGGTATAACAAATTTTATAACTATAATGCACTGTATTTCTTCCTCGAGTACTCTATTTTGTAAACTCTCACAATATCTTTTCATTTCAGTCAATTTCCGCTTATGATTTGGTTTAATTACTTAATTACTCAAGTTTTAAATCTCATCAGATCAATGCTTGATTACTAAATAATTTTCATTATTATTGACGGCTTCTGCACATTTTACAGGCAATTTGCGGATTCCACTTTCGTGGTAGGATTTTGGTTTGTGTGTGAGACAAGTGTGAGACTCAAAAAATGGAGGACTGGAGGTGTCCCAGTTTGAGCACTTTCTTCAAAAGAAACCCATTTTGGTGTCAATAGAAAAGTTGTAGAGAATCAAAAATTAGGCTTATAGCCAAATTTCCAAAAAGGTACACTTAGTAGTTTCGCTTAAAATGCAAGTTTTGTGAAAATTCGTAACATTTGGCATTTCTTGAAAACCAGTTTTTGAATCACCAATCCAACTACAACAGCTTCTAAGCCAACATCATGATATCAAGAAATAAAACCCTTTTTTACTATTTCAGTTGAAAGTTTCTTGGCATGAGAATGACAAAGAAAAGGGCAGACAGATGACAAAATAACCCCACCGAACATCGCTCTCTTTCATATGATTCATTAAGAGTAACATCGCCTCGTTGTTTTCTTTGTTCGACTCAGCTTTGGCCCGTCGGCGTTGCTCTTCTTCTGAATATTTATTTTTGAAAAAAGAGTAGAGAAATGCTACAGAATTGCTAAATTCTATTCATTTACCCAAAGCGCTTCTCATTTGCTCGAATTTAGCCTCAGTTTCTGCTTGACGTGCTCCAAATCGTTGCTTCTCATTGACCCGAAGTTGCTCCATTTTTCCAATTTTATCCATCAATTGTTCCATTCTCAATTTGCCACGAACTTCAGAAACAAAATCGTCTTCACATTTCTAGAAGATACGTTAAAGAATAAGTCTTTTGTCTTTCTAGTATTCTATTCTTCTGTCTTTTAGCATTTGTTGTACTTGTTTTTGAGTGACTAGTAATAGAAACACATTCATTCTAGCACATTTATTTCCTTCTGGTGTTAAAAAAATACGGTTGTACGTGTACGATAGTACGGTAAAAGAGTACGGTAAAAGAGTACGGTAAAAGAGTACGGTAGAAGAGTACGGTAGAAGAGTACGGTAGAAGAGTACGGTCTTGATCAAGAATGATCAGGAATTAAGTGCACCAGAAGAGGTGGGTTTACACAAACGCCTGTACCTTGAACGGTGTTGTGAAAGCCTGACGATTGTTGTCGAGAATCTGGGAGATTGTTTGCGGTGAGACGGTCGGCAGTGTGTTCATCACTTCGAGAGTCAACTCTAGCTAAAAAATTGAATATTAGAAGGAAATTCGATTCAAGTCATAACCCTTTTTGTTTCATATCGAGTTTGCAACTTCTCCGCACATCTCTGCAAGTTCACTGAGATCTGTTCGTCGCTTGTTGTAGTGGAGATGCACTAGATATTGGAGATGATTGCAATGATCATTGGACATGATCAATCCTTTCAAAATATTTAATGTTTCCAAGTGTAAACCTCTCTCAAATTCCCAATATGCTCTTCAAGGAGTTTCTCGAAAATTTCCTTTCCTTTCCGCTCTAAATTCCTGGCACCGTTTTCGCGTGTAAGACCTTCGAACTTGACCTAAACAGAATGCAGAGCTTTCTTTTGAATAAGAACTCTTTCTTCCTTCCTTCCTTTCTTCCTTTCTTTCTTTCTTTCTGTCTTTCTTGATTTTGAATAAGAACTCTCTCTTTCTTTCTATCTTTCTTTCTTTTGAATAAGATTTTATTATTAAACTAAATACAGATAGTTCAATATATGAGAAAACTGAATACCTTGATCATATTCGAAAGCAGCGTTCGTTTCGTTTCCACCAATTGTGTCTCTTTAGAGAATTCGGAAACAGCTAAGAATTAAATTTCAAGTTAAATTTGAATTCAACTGTCAGATATCTGTTGTAAATGATTTTAGAACGATTCTAGCTCTAGAAGTTATGAAATCCATGAATTTCCAGCTTCTGTACTACCTTTTTCAAAAAAAACTCATCGCTTCTGTATTAGCTTGATTGTGTCGCTCGGTGATGAGTGCCGGGTCACCGGGATTGACTAGAGCCTCGATGCCTAGCTAAACAAATTGATTTGTTCTGTTCTTTGTGCACAAAAATAGGAACACTCTCCTTGTAGTGGACTTAATTTGTCAATGTTCTTGCGCATATTTTTATAGTAAAGGCCTAGTAGAAGCACTGACCGAATGGCAACATACTCTAATGGATTGTACGCTGGAAAAGTTGGAAAGATGAGTGATTATGCGCTGGAAAAGTTAGAGAACTGATTGATTTCTTCATCTGGATCTAGTTAGAACAAGATCTGTTCCAGTGTGCTCTATTTCAACCTCTAATTCCGTATTTTCTCTAAAAGTAGTGCCCTCTGCTTCTCCCGCCGGCCGAGCCGAGTTGAGGACTATTTTACAGTTCCCAAGCTTTCACAGAAGCTCAACACTCTATTCCCCTACAAGATATCATCGTCAGCTACATTTTCCGACCACACATCGATAGGTTCTAATAAGCGGCTTTCGAGATTTCAATGAATTTAGGCAAAGCTCAGAAAATACGGCTACCGCTAGGCATTTCACTCACCCGCATCCCCTGCTCATAAACCAAATAACTCCCATTGACCGCTTCAGCCATTCGAATATCTCTATATCGATTCTCATTATTTTCCGTTTTTTCCAAGCAACGATCCTGAAACTTTTGTGGAAAGTGATGCTGAGTTTTTTAAACCTGCAATCCCTTTTCGAAATCGTTGAAACGTGATCGCTTCTCTTCAGCCGTGCCGAAAAATGGGCTGACCAGATAGATCTTAAAAAGATAAAAGATAAAAGAACAAAAAGAAACATTTATGCCTTTGTGCTCTAGCAAACGCAAGCTATCTAGCACATTAAAGTAGCTCAGCTTCACAGTTTCACCTTCACAGCCTTACCTTCACAGCTTCGCCGCTGATTCTCTTCAATTTCTCTGCATAGAGTTCAGGTTGGATTGGGTGATGACTGTTTTCTCGGATTAACTTGAAAATTGAAAGTTTAGGAATTAAAATAGAGTCTTTAATTAGATTTTTTTGAAAGTTTTGAAAAGTTTTTGCTTTCAAACCTGTTCATGTTGTTCGTTGAAAAAGCTTTCAGCAGTAATTCGAGCTTTTTGAAAGTAAAGTTGTGAAGTAGCCTGTAAAGTGATTAAAAATCATAAAGCGTATCAATTTTTTTAAAAGTTTATATGCCGTAAATACTGTAATAGTACCCCACCCCCTTGTACAGTCGCGTAGTCGCAGTTTTTAGTATTTCATTTTTTGCAAAGCACCCGTACTTTCAAAAAATGCGTCTTTGGTATCAAAAAATAGCTGAAATTGAGGGCTATTTTTTGATACCTAAGCGCGCATTGTAGCATCAACCAGTGTCGAGAAAAACTCGTTCAAAGCTAGACTACACAACACTCCGCACCGTCGTTATGGGGGTGGGGTACTATTACAGTATTTACGGTATGTAAAACTCTTTCTTAACATTCTTAACATTGATTTTTCAATCTTAAAAACCAAAACCAGGTACGCTGAGCCGATTGCATGGTGGTGATTGTGTGTGACGTGGTTAACAAGACTCTGAAAAGTTCAACTTTCTTTCAATTGCCTAATTTCTGTAGAATAGTACTCAAATTTCTTGATACTATAAGAATTTTGTAAAAATTACTTAAAGATCCCAAAAAAATAGATGGTTTATCTTATCTAAGTTCACCTCTACATGTTCTTTCAGAGTTTCACCAGTCAAAATCGTTCCCATCACGTTTTTCGGAACCAAATTATCGAGCACATGGTTGGCACAATCGCATAGAACGGAGAGGAAATCCGAGCCGCAATCTGAAATCGATTTTGAGTTATCGTATCCAGCTAGAATGCACAGCTGTATCTAGCTAGCGTGCACAGCTGTATCTAGCTAGAATGCACAGCTGCATCCGGCTAGAATGCACAACTGTATCTAGCTACAGTGTCAAATTTCTGTCACAAAGGAAAGTTCCAAAAGAGGCTGAGACGGTGATGCAAACGCCTATCGGACATGACGAATCCGATTCTGTTTATTTTTTTCGCACCAGTTCTTTATTCAGCTACCGTACCAACAAACCTTTCACCGGCACTTCGCCACTCGCTCGAATCACCGGCTCAGCTGGTCTGGGCACCATAAAACATTCAACTTTCTCGAATGAGTCCAAAACACCGGTGAGTAACATTCTCAATTTGGGTGCTTGCTGGGATTGTGCCTGAAAACGTCATAGTTATTCTAAATTCTAAATTCTAAAGCTTCTAAAGCTTCTAAAGCTTCGAAAGCTTCTAAAGATCCAGGGTTATTCTAAAGAAAATTTTCCGGGACAAGGCCGATCCAGGCAGTCAGACAAAGCCTGGATCCGCCAAAAGCCAAGCTTGGAGTCTGGGCTAGCCTAGCTAGGTTTACTTGAGTTGGATAAACTCGCAAACACTTTACTTTCAACTCCTCAATGTACTCGTTGTCGGGTCCAGCTCGGATCGCATCTCTCACCATTATCAGAAAGTTCTGAATTTTTTTATGAAACTATCTGCTTTCATTGCTAAACCTCTACCGTAAATAATGTAATTGGACCCCACCCCTCTAATAGTACCCCACCCCTCTAATAGTACCCCACCCCCACCTAACGCGTAATTACAAACAACTCTTTTAAAGCGGAAAATTTTCATGTATTTTCAGAAATAGTTTGTATTTTTAATTTTATCCCATAAATTTGTTGTTTTTGAATTTGGGGTGGCTACTTTGCGCCAAATTTTTTGCGCAGCTCGCCATAACTTTCTTCTAAGTGGGCAATCTTTATGATTGTAGATCTCAACAAGTGCAACAAAGTAACACCAAAATCATAAAGATTGGCCTACTTAGAAGACTTGAACCACTTAGAAGCCACTTGAACTCGGAGGGGATTGATATCGGTTTGGCTGAATGGATACGGGATCGTCGAGCCGAGAAGAAACGAGTGACACGCCGGATTATCTGGAATGAAGCGGCTAATCGATTCAAAAAAGCTGAAATTTCTTTCAAAAGAACCCATGGCTGGATGGAGTCGTTCTTGAGGCGTCACCAACTTTCTTTGAGGGCACCAACAACAACTTGTCAAAAGCTGCCGAGCAAATTTGAGAAGGCCATCGTCGAGCACATTCTGAGGCTGAACAAGACAATCAAAGAAGGCGATTACAAGCACATTGTTGCTTGCGATGAGACGGCGGTTTGGCTGGATGCTTCGACGAGCAAGTGCATCGAAGCGGTTGGAGCCAAAGAAATTGGTGTTAGAGATCAGAGACGGAAATCGGACAGAGACGGAAATCGGACAGAGACGGAAATCGAGGACCTCTTGGGGCCGCTCGCATCGACGGGATTTCAAGGACATCGAGGAATTGATGATCAAGAAAATGATGAATTCATTGATTCGGATGTTTCTATTGATTTCGCTTGTTAGTTGTTTTTGTTTCGTTTTGCTGTTAAATGTTCAAATGGTTAAAACCAAGAAAAACTAAAGAAAAAGTTTGCTTTTGAAAAAATTATTTGAATGCATCCTGATTTGGTAACTTGAACAGTGGTGTAAAATAGTGCCCCACCCTCTAATAGTACCCCACCCTAGCGGGGGGAGGGAAAAATAGTACCCCATGGGGTCCAATTACAGTATTTACGGTAGATTATATAAGCTTTAAACAAGCTACAGTACTAACTACAGTACTTAATTATCAGTTACCGTATTCTCTCTAATAGTAGTGCATCGTGAGCGTTGCCTAAATTCCTTGAAATCTCGAAAGCCGCTTATTAGAACCCATCGATGTGGGGTTGGAAAATGTAGGTGACGATGAGATCTTGGGATTAGAGTGTTGAGCTTCTGTGAAAGCTTGGGAACTGTAACTGAACTAAAATAGTTATCAACTCGGCTCGGCGGTTTGCACTACTATTAGAGAGAAAACGGTCGTCAAGAAATTCAAAAGCTTTCACCTGTCCAACTCTTCCGTCAGCTCTTTGACAAAACGTGATGAACGTGTTGAGCGCGTCAAGATCCTGAGCATCGATTTGGCTTTTTGTGTTGAAAATCTAGATTTGAAAACTTGTACTATTTCCATTTCGAAAAAAAATTCTACACTTTCTACATTTTTGTCCCTTCAAAAACGACTAAGAAGGTTTATTTTCGAAAAAGAAAAACTATCACTTGTTTGCTCAAAAAATTATCCCTCCAAAAAAGGCAAAAAAAGGCAACTTCGCATTTTTCTGACACCAGAAAAACTCTAATCAGATATTTTTGGTGAAAAATAAAGCAAAAAGGGTTTTCGTTATCAGTTGCTGAAAAATCGTTTTTGAAAGTATTAGGAATTGTGAAATGTTGCCGAAAAGTGCTGAAAAGTGTTGAGAAATCAATTTCAAGATCGATCGATCTTTTAATACGATTTTATACAATAAATACAATAAATCCGATTAAATAAATACGATTTTAAATCCAAACTATTGAGAATATCCAGTTGATTAGCTGAAAGGCGATTAGCTGAAAATCTTGACGAAGAAACAAAGTTTTCTTTAAAGCAAATGCTTTTACAATTAGAATTTGAATAGAATAGTTGAATAGTTGAGTATTTTAAGTTTTATAGAATATAAAAGAGATTGCAATAAAACAGGATAAGAACTGGCTTCTGTTCTTGCCTGGCATGAACAAGATCTTGAGCAGGAGCTTGACCAAGATCTTGACCAAGAGCTTGATCAAGATCTTGACCAAGAGCTTGATCAAGATCTTGAGCAGGAGCTTGACCAAGATCTTGACCAAGATCTTGACCAAGATCTTCTAAAAACCATGGTAACCTTGGTGGGATTTGAATAAACAGAAAATCCCTGCTAGAATCCGTTTCTGATCCGGGCCTGTAAGTCAAGTCAAATTAGTCTTGGCAGCAGGTGGACTAGCTTCAGATTCAGATTCAGATATAGATCAGATATATAGGAGTATATAAAAGTCTATAGAAACCTTTTTATATAGGATTTCTGTCTACCCGTAACTTCGCTACCATAAACTGGCTCAACAAATAGCTTTTACAGTAACTCAAATTGATTATAAAGATTACTGTAGTCCTTATCTAACTATAGATAGAGAACTTGACAATTTCTATAGCTTAAACTATGATATAAAGATTACGGTAGCTGGGACAGGCTTTAACGGAGTCGGATCAGAGTCGGTGTCGGAAAAAGCTCTTGACTTTTTCGCCTTAGAAGTTTAAAAACCTTCACTGAATAAGTTCTCTTTAATAATTGAATATCATAACTGAATCTTAACTGAATATCATAAAATTATCAACATTCTCGTTACAGTAACCAAACCTGCACTGAGGACATCAATAACGAGATGGCAAAGATCACAGCCGCATTTCCGATTTCGCTGTGGAGGTCAAAAGTGCCTTGGGTGTCCATTAAAATGACGGCTATCTGGGAAATTTTTATGGCTATATTTCATGGGATTACTGTAGGTTTTCAGCCGGATTACGATAGCTTACCTCTTTCCCAAATTTGTCTTTTCGATGGAAGACTTTTGGCCAAACCATTATGCCACGAGTGTGTCGGGTGAGGCCGGCTTTGAATTGGATACAGCCGGGTCCGCTAAAAGTGCGGTAAACGTTACAGCTAACTTTTAAAGCCAGCTCGAGCTACCGTAACCGGTTTCAGGCTTGTTTCAGCTACCGTAACCTGCTAAAAGCTTGTTTCCGCTACCGTAACCTGCTTAAAGCTTATTTCAGTTACCGTAGCCTGCTTAAAGCCAATTCCAGCTACCGTAACCTTCTTAAGGCTTTTTTCAGTCACCGTAACCTGTTTAAAGCTTATTTCAGTTACCGTAGCCTGCTTAAAGCCAGCTTCAGCTACTGTAACTCGGTATAACTCTATCTCCAAGTCATATGTAATCAACTACGGCTACTGTAGGTTACTATGAGTTACGGTAGTCACAGAAGGCGTCTACTACGTCTACGTCTACGTCTACCTACCCCTGTAAGGTTACGGTAAGGGAAAAGTTTCCACGTACTGTACAATAAATGAATCAAAATCTAGCTTTAATAGAAAATGATCAATCAAAATCAAAATCTCTATGCACCCAATCGTTTCATGATCATCGAATCTCGCTTTTCCCCTCTGCAGTCCATTCAATAAAACGTTCAGCCAGAAGGTTTTTCCCTGCCGAGATTTGCCAGCTGTCGAAATGATGGATACCTGAACGTAAAACAAATCATTTGATCATTTGAACAAATCAAATCAATCAAAGCATTTGAATGGAAAAACGACTCAATGAATTGAATTTGAAAATCAGTAAATTTGAATTCAGCAAATTACCGGTCTTTCTCCAATTTGAATGCAAAGCGAATTAAGGAGATGTTGATCGAAAACAGTTTTCCCATCATCTCCAATATCGAAAAGTCTCTGCATTTCGAGGTTTTCCTTAAGAATTTCTTTCCTTGCTTTCATTCATTCATTCAATTTTCTCAATTATTTAATTCATTTTGAGTTTTATTATACCTGTCGACCAATGTTGTCACTCATTACTTTGTTTTCTGTAAAAGATGATGAAAGTCTAAGATTTGAATGTCTTAAAAGGAGTGAAGACTTAAAATTCTTTAATAGATGAATATATGAAATAGATGTTTGTATAAGTATGCTTTTTAAAACATTGATTTCATGGAAGCTACTGTACTGTTAAAAAGTTAATACTAAAATTGCTGTTAAAAGTAGATAGATTAGAAGATAGTTTAGAAGATAGTTTAGAAGATAGATTAGAAGATAGTTTAGAGGATAGTTTAGAAGATAGATTAGAAGATAGTTTAGAAGATAGTTTAGAGGATAGTTTAGAAGATAGATTAGAAGATAGTTTAGAAGATAGATTAGAAGATAGATTAGAAGATAGATTAGAAGATAGTTTAGAAGATAGATTAGAAGATAGTTTAGAAGATAGATTAGAAGATAGTTTAGAGGATAGTTTAGAAGATAGATTAGAAGATAGATTAGAAGATAGTTTAGAAGATAGTTTAGAAGATAGTTTAGAAGATAGTTTAGAAGATAGTTTAGAAAGATAGATAGATGGATTAGAAATTAAAGCAAGCTTACAATAATCTTCGAAAACGGATTAGCTAAGTATAAGAAAAGCTGCAACAAGTCTATTTACTAACGGTCAATTTAAAGCCAACTCTGAATCCTGAATCAAAAAATTTTGAAAGTGAATAGATAAATGTTATTTGCGTATTGAATCAAAAAAAGCTGTTTATTTAAAAAGCAATCGGCCAATTTTCTGGCATAAGAGTATATTTGGTTCAACCATAAAAAAAACTGACAGAAAAAAAAGGATCTTATCACTTCTTTCAAAGTCAAAAATAGTGATATCACAACTTTTGAGAATGCTGGGGAAAATTTTATCAAAATAATATTTTGGTAAAGTAAAGTAAAGTATAAAGTAAAGTCAAGTAAAGTAAAGTAAAGTAGGTGCTTTGGTAAAGTAAATTAAGAAAACTAGAGGTTTGCTTTTTAAGATTACTACTGAAATATTCTACTGTACTGTACTGTACTGTACTGGAATGTTCTACTGTACTGTACTGTAATGTACTGTACTGGAATCTTCTTCTGCACTGTACGGTACTGTCCTGGAATGTTCTACTGTACGGTACTGTACTGGAATGTTCTACTGTACGGTACTGTACTGGAATATTCCACTGTACTGTACTGGAATCTTCTTCTGTACTGTACTGTACTGTACTGAAATGTTCTACTGTACTGTGCTCTACTGGAATCTTCTACTGTCTTATGTTTTACTCTAGGTTTTCTACAATATCCTATGGATTAAATTGGCACTGTGCCATACTCTAAGGCTTAAATAATATGCAAATTTTGTCTCAAGAGAGGAAAAAGATCAGTGAAGGTGTTGAATGAATTACTGATAATTGGAAAGTGAAAGGGTTGCTTTTTGGCTTTTTGGCCATTTTGGCTTTTTCCTTTTTGGCCTTTTGATCATCTTGAGGTACTTTTCGTTTTCAAATTGATTCTTTAACATTACTAATGCTTAGAAAACGGATATGTCGGATTGCCGTCTACCCGTAACTTCGCTACCATAAACTGGCTCAACAAATAAGAACGGAAAGCCAACTTCTGAGCTAACTCCTCAGCAACTTAAAGCCAATTCTGAATGAAAAACTTTTGAAAGTGAATAGATAATGTTATTTGCGTAGTGAATCAAAAAATGTTGTTTGTTTAAAAAGCAATCGTTTAGGATTAGAAGATTTTCTCTTTCTCCAATTTTCTGGCATAAGATAATATTTGATTCAAGGCTTTTCAATCAAAAAAACAGAAAACTGACTGAAAAAAAAGGAGTTTATCACTTTCTTTCAAGGCCAGAAATGATGTGTCTAACTTTTGCGAATTTGAACAAAATAATATTTTGGTAAAGTAAAGTAAAGTAAGTGCTTGGTAAAGTAAACCAAGAAAAGTTGGGCTTGCTTTTTAAGATTACTACTGGAATGTTCTACTGTACTGTACTGAAATGCTCTACTGCACTGTATTGTACTGTACTGTACTGGAATGTTCTACTGTACCGTACTGTACTGGAATGTTCTACTGTACCGTACTGTACTGTACCAATTTGTACTGGAATGTTCTTCTGTACTGTACTGTACTGGAATTTTCAACTGCACTGTACTGTACTGGAATGTTCTACCGTACTGTACTGTACTGTACTGGAGTGTTCTACCGTACTGTACTGTACTGCACTGGAATGTTCTACTGTACTGTACTGTACTGGAATCTTCAACTGCACTGTACTGTTCTACCGTACTGTACTGTACTTTACTGGAATGCTCTGCTGTACTGAAATGTTCTACTGTACTGTACTGTACTGTACTGTACTGTACTGTACTGGAATGTTCTACTGTCTTATGTTTTACTCTAGGTTTTCTACAATATCCTATGGATTAAATTGGTACTGTGCCATACTCTAAGGCTTAAATAATATGCAAATTTTGTCTCAGCAGAAGAAAAAGATCAGTGAAAGTGTTGAATGAATTACTGATAATTTGGAAAGTGAAAGGGTTGCTTTTTGGGTTTTGGCCATTCTGGCCTTTTGCTTTTTAGCCTTTTGACCATCCTGGGACACTATTCGTTTTCAAATTGATTCTTTAACATTACCAATCCTTTATTCATTACCTTTTTGATGATTCTGAGACACTTTTACTTTTCAAATTGATTCTTTCAATCTTTTGTTCATTACTTTTCATCCTTTCTTCCTTTCATTGTCTCTAAACATTACTTCATCTTTGTAGAATCGGTTTCGATTCAGAAAAAACCCAGTAATTGGCATTTGAATCCCGATAATATTCACAAATTGTTGAATGGATATTTAAGAATAGAAACTAGTCATTAAAAGCATCAATTACTATCAAACGTCAAAAACCTGCGTCAAATTACAGCTTTATTTTCTTTAAGCTTCGAACTTTGAGGTTGATGAACGCATGACTTCTAGGGGATTGAATTGATCAATTATAGTACTTCAGAGGCTTATCAACAATAGAATACAGTAGTTTACTAATTGCAGTATTGTGTAGGGAGTGTGTAGCGAGTTTTAACTTTAAAAAAAACGAATCTAGACTACAAGCGGATTCCGAAACGTTGACAAGAAGAAGCTTTCGCTTCAGCTTTCATTTCAGCTTTCTTCTCAGCTTTACCTTTTACTTTTATTATCATAAATCTAAATCTGAAACAATTCTAGCATTCTAGCCTTACTTTTTCAATTTTTCAATCGATTCAAAAGCGAATCTTCAAAAATTTCCTTAAATTTTACGTAATTGCTGGGGAAACCTGTAATTTGGCATTGAAAAGAGAATGCTTTTGAAAGAATTTCTAATATTTTATTGTAATTCTAATGAAATTTTATTTAAATATTTTAATAATTTTATTGATAAGTTGGAAAAAATTTCATATTAAAGCAGTGAAATGCATTCTACAAGTCGATTCAGTTGGAAAAGCTGTGTAAGTTTTTTGGTGCTTTAAAAACGCATCTTTTCTGGCATACTACTAGAAATCTTTCTTCTTTTAGTAATGCCCTGAAGAAAAGTGAAGAATTCTGTTCGCTAGAAAGGATGCGTTTACAGAATATTTCAGCATAAAGTACATAAAGAGAGGGATGACCTAGCGTCTTTTTCTTTCTTCCCTCTTCCTCCCTTTCTTTCTTCCTTTCTTCCTTCCTTCCTTCTTCCTTCATTCCTTTCTTCTCCCTTGTCTTTCCCTTTTTCTCTTGACCTTAAGCTGCCACATAGCTCAGTGGTTAGAACAATTGCTTGCAAAGCATTCAATCCCTCTCCAAAAACTTCTTCCAGCTCTCCATCCCATTGCATTCAATCCCCAATTCCAGCTCTCCATCCCAATGCACTGGTACTTTGTGCTTGATTTCTCAGCAACTTTTCCCATTCAACACTACGCGACGAGACTGTGTACAGGGGATGATCTATTGGAAACCGGCGTGCTACTTCGATACGCACGTAGTTAAAAGTCCCACTGGCACTCCGCTGCCCGGTTTCACGTGTCTTTGCGAGTGAGTGTTAAATCTAAAAACAGATCTAGTAGAAAAAACTGAAAGTTCTGCAAGTTTTGAAAGTTCAGTAAGGTTTCTGAGAAAGTTTTTCTTGTTTACAAGTTCTAGTACAAGAAATGTTATGCCTAGAACAGGCTGAAAGCAGAAATTTTTGCAGCACTGATAACTGCAACGACGAGGTGCCAACATTTGGCTACGAGCCGCAATTGACGTTGAGCTGGGGTACGAGGAATGTGCCGATCATCAACCGGACACCGATCAGATGTTGGAATGTGAGTAAAACATTGACTCTATTCAACTAAAGAATGATGTACCTGGGCCAAAGCCTAAAGCCAAAGTCCTAAAGTAAGTCCAGGCCCTGATCTTTATAGAATAAGTGCTGATGCATAGAAAACCAGTACCATTACCAGTACCCGCTACTAGATATATAATCGAGCTTCGAGCCTGTAAGCTAGGCCAGTTAGAGCCTAGATTCTGGTTCAGGCCTAGTTCTTGACGAATTCTGACGATTAGAGACTTTTAGCAGGTCAGGGACTGAATTAAAGCTAGGCCAGGCCAAGCCAGACTTGAGGCAGGTCAGACTCGAGACAGGCCAGACTCGAGACAGGTCAGGCTCGAGCCACGCCAGTCTCAGAAACTGACTAAAACCAGGTCAGGACTAGGTTTAAGTCTTAAACCATCTTACTTAATTGTATAAACGGTTTAGAGCTCGGTAAATTTGAATTGGGACAAGAATCCGGGAGAAACGCCAAAATTCCCGGCAATTGGGGTGACATTCGAGGACGAAATGTGCGTGATCGATACTGATGGGCAGGTGGGATAGAAGAAGTAGATCTTTAAATCATCAAAAGCTTTAAAAGCTCTTATCGCTTTAAAGGAATAAGTCTTAAAATCTTAAATCTTAATCTTAAAAAGCTTTGGTATAATCTGTAATCAATTCAGGTACTTTTGACGGAAACAGTTGGCGCAAATCTTTCGGAATGGTTGATGTTTGACGGGTATCGAGATGCAAGTCGAAGAGCGCCAACAGAAGGAATTCTATCGATTGGAGATCTAGATTGGATTAGTCGTTTACCGTAAGTGCTCTTATTGGACTTTGTGTGTAAACAAATGCATTAGTGCATTGAATTCAATGTTTTTAGTGGTTATAATGGTGGCGTTTACGGGTATCAGTCAACAATCTACTCGTTTATCGTTCGAATGTCATGCGATTGGGTATGAAGACAGATTTGATAATAAAATGTTTGGTTTTCGATTTAGATATTAAATCGATCTAGTTTCTAAATCAATCTAGCTCTATAAATATAACTTTAAGTATTAAACGGTGAAAATATTGGATTGGTGAATTGAAAACTGCGGGCTATTGTTATTTTGTGACAGTTTGAGCACTTTCTTCAAAAGAAACCCATTTTGGTGTCAATGGAAAAGTTGTAGAGAATCAAAAATGAAGCTTATATCCAAATTTTCAGAACGATTCAAAAAATGGTTTTCAAGAAATGCCAAATTTACGAATTTTCACAAATGAAATGGCGGAAAAGGACGGGGAGGGGAGGGGGGTTACGGTATCTGTCTGTCTTTCTGTCTGTCTTTCTGTCTGTCTTTCTGTCTGCCTTACTGTACGGGCATTTTTTCAGCCGCATTTTGACCAATATTTCATTTTGTATGAATATTATATTTTAAGTTGTTTTTGGTGTCATTCCATGCGTAATTTCATTCTGCATCAAATGATCGTTAAAATAGTCAATATATTGGGTTGGTGAATTGAAAACTGCCGACTATTGTCATATGTGACAGTTTGAGCACTTTCTTCAAAAGAAACCCATTTTGGTGTCAATGGAAAAGTTGTAGAAAATCAAAAATGAAGCTTATATCCAAATTTCCAGAACGATTCAAAAACTGGTTTTCAAGAAATGCCAAATTTACGAATTTTCACAAAACTTGCATTTTAAGCGAAACTACTAAGTGTATGTTTTTGGAAATTTGGCTATAAGCCTAATTTTTGATTCTCTACAACTTTTCTATTGACACCAAAATGGGTTTCTTTTGAAGAAAGTGCTCAAATTGAGACATCTCCAGTCCTCGATTTTTGAGTCTCACACTTGTCTCACACACAAACCAAAATCCTACCACGAAAGAGGAATCCGCAAATTGCCTGTAAAATCGGCAGAAGTCGTCAATAATAATGGAAATTATTTCGAATGAATTGATGGTTTTATGTTGAATAAATTTTAGTTCAAAGTCTCGCAGTTTTCAATTCACCGACCCAATAGTTGAATCAAAATAGATCTTAAGCCTTTCCTCCCAATCCTGAAAAGCTGATCGGATCACTTTAGATCAAGTTGATTCGAAGAATCACTAAACTTTAAGTGCTCAAATCCTCTACAAACCTATAAACGATTCATGTGAATCGGCGGATCTTTACGCTTAACGATGGCGATTATTTTTTGGTCAATTTTTTTGCCAAACTTTCACCTCATTTTTAAGCACCTTCAACTTTTCAATTCACCGACCCAATAAAATCCCCAAGAAAGTTTAGACTCTCTGCAATGTGGCTGATTTAAAGGAAATGCCTCAATCGACTGTAAAATGTCATGGTTTTGGTAAGAATGAGGGAAAGAAATGCTTTTAAAATAGATTAAAACTTTAAAATTACCTAATAAACATCGAAAATCTTCCTTTCTTTTCAAATTTCATTCGAAACGAATTCAGAAGGCAGCTTCTGCAGTGGTCATCTTTGCGTCTATGTGCAAGATCGAGTAGATATCGATTCTTTTAAAACTTGACTCTTTTAAAGTTTAGCTAAAACTCACGAAAGACGATAGCTTGACATCACAGGGTTGTCTCTGGCAAAATGATGCAAGAGCTAGCGGAAGATTGGAGGTAATGTTTAACAAAGAGATTCCAAGTAGACTTCGGAATTGGTGTAAACGTTAATAGATCCAATGCGAAGATCTTGACCAATTCGACTCCGATCTTTTTGTCTTTGATAGAGAATTCATTCTGCGTCTATCGATATCAAAATCAAAAAGATCAGAGTGAAATTGGTTGAGATATACCATGTTTCCGATAGATTTTGAATTAAAAGCTAAGCCAAGGCGTCTAATCTGATTCTGATCGGCTTCTGGCTTGGCTTCTAAAACTGAGTGGCTTCTGAACCTGATTGGCTTTTGAACCTGATTGGTTTCTGGACCTGATTGGCTTCTGAAGCTGATTGGCTTTTGAACCTGATTGGCTTCTGGACCTGCTTGGCTTCTGAACCTGATTGGCTTTTGAACCTGATTGGCTTCTGGACCTGATTGGCTTCTGGACCTGATTGGCTTTTGAACCTGATTGACTTCTGGAGCTGATTGGCTTCTGGATCTGGAAAAGTTGTTAAAAATCTTGTTCTCAGGCTTTTTCCTGTCCATTTCCCTGTCCCAAATCCAAATTTCGTTTCCAGGTCGGCGAATATCCTTTCGATTATCTTTATGTGATGTGTGCTGAGGAATTCTGCAATAAAGATCTCGCCACCGCACGGAAATCATATAAAAAGTTTAAGCCAAAACTGCCTGAATTTGTTCCATATCCGCTAGCCGTTCAGTCTTATCAAGCGGCTTATGCAGTGATTACAACAACAACAACAACAACAACAACCACTGCAGTGACAATGACAACAAGCACTGTGTCCAAAGTTACCGTTAATTTACAGGTGGGCAAAGGTAAACTTATTGTTGAATTCTAAGTACAGAAAAAGCGGCAGTAAGTCGATTTAAAACAGTCCGTCAGTCTTCAAAAATTTCAGTCAAACCAAACCGGAACTCCAATTGTTGAAACCACAACAAAATCTTCATCACAATTCAAAATCAAATCTTTTCTTCAATATTTATTCATTCTTTTATCAATATCAATAAATTGTTAGTAATGTTTTTATAATTTTTTTTAAAAGAAAATTGATTTGATCAAATTGAGAAAGACATTTCAATGTGAAAGTGAACAAAATAATAAAAGCTTAAAATAAACGATTGAAAATTTCAATCAATAGCATGTTGTCCAGTTAAATCTACAGTGTACGCAAAGATGTCAAGCGGACGAAAAGGATTTGAGAGTAAGAATTGGACATTTCCTTTGTGCTCTAAAACGGATGACGCATGCTTTTCCATAAGAGATCTTCTGAAAAATCTTGATTGAATAAAATGTTATTAAAGTTTTACTATCAATAGGTAACATATGATAAGAAATGATTTGATTAAAGCTTTTCTTAAACCTTTATTCAAGCTTTTATTAAAGCTTTTATTCAAGCTTTTATTAAAGCTTTATTCAAGCTCTATTAAGTTAGAGCTTTTCTTAAAGCTTTACTCAAGCTTTTATTCAAGCTTTATTAAAACTTTGTTCAAGCTTTATTCAAGCTTTATTAAATCTTTATTCAAGCTTTATTCAAGCTTTATTCAAGCTTTATTCAAGCTTTATTCAAGCTTTATTCAAGCTTTATTCAAGCTTTATTCAAGCTTTATTAAAACTTTGTTCAAGCTTTTATTCAAGCTTTATTCAAGCTTTATTCAAGCTTTATTAAAACTTTGTTCAAGCTTTATTCAAGCTCTATTAAGTTAGAGCTTTTCTTAAAGCTTTACTCAAGCTTTTATTCAAGCTTTATTAAAACTTTGTTCAAGCTTTATTCAAGCTTTATTAAATCTTTATTCAAGCTTTATTCAAGCTTTATTCAAGCTTTATTAAAGCTCTGTTCAAGCATTTACTCAAGCTTTCATTCCATTTTACCTTGCATTTATAATCCTTGAATCCCAAGCGGAGAATGGCGGCATCATTGAGGTGTCAATGAGAGTGAAAACGGTTAGCATGAAATAAGAATAGAATTCGGCTGCTTGCTCGGATTCTGATCTCTGAAAATTGGTTTTTTTTATCGACGACGCCTTGCCGAAGCTTTAATCAGGGATAAAGAGAATCCAGTTTCATCAGGTAAGTGAAATCTTTTTCTTAACGAAAGCTTAAAGAAGAGAAGAATTTGGCTAGATCTCGTCCGTTTCTTTACGTTCATTACATTCCTTTTTTTGAAGAGGACTTTTTGAAAACCTTTTTGAACTTACGATTAACGCTTAACTTAATGTCCCAAAAAAGGGCACTTTTTGAAAACCCCACTTTCACAAAAGTTCGGTTTTGACTATATAGTGGAAACCATATAGTCAAAATAGCTTTAAAATAGCATTCAAAATAATTAAGAGTTGGGATAGTTTCATGGGAAAACTTTGTATTTACAATAATTTTTCTTTTTTGTGAAAAAGCCGGTTTTTTGAGAATTTTGAGGGTTTTGAACTTGCATTCTATCTAAATTTCTGTAAATGCATTTCCGTTAGACTTTTTTTAATGAACTAATATATAGTTATCCTTTTCTTTTTTAAATCTTCAATTTTGGGAAGCTAACTCTATTTTGACCACACTAAACTTGTCCCTAAAGTGACTCGATTCCTTTTTTTGGTCACTCGCATTCGGCCTCGAAATTTCTTCAATGCTTCGATCAATTGAAACACGTTTTAGCCTATTTTGTAGAGGAGATTTACAACTTTCAAATAGTAACAGCTTTCAATTAGTTATTTCAAATAGTAACAGCTTTTTAATATTCCCCGATATCAAGTTTCTATCGTTGGAAATTTATGAAAATGTTGAAATCCGAATTTCTGAAGAATGTACCTGTCAGCTCCGAGCCAAACTGATATTTTAGTTTTTTAGTTACTAAACTTTCAAAATCCTCCGTTGTAAACAGATTAGCCCTTTGTTTATAGACTTTTTCAAATTTAAACCGCGGTCAGGGCCCAGAAGTGGCTCATTCCTTTTGCAAATTCCCTTTGCTTCCAATGCCTCTTTATCAAATTCATTTCCCGTTAGAGCCGCTAGATTATGGAACTTGCTCCCAAACGACATACGAGAAATTCAGTCGCTTTTCATATTCAAGAAACGTATCGATGCTTTAGATCTAGTGGCTCTTTGCCGTAAGTAATTGGCTTATTGATTTCAGTATGTATTGTATGATTAAGTATCACTGTGCATTTCTCTATGATTTCTTTCACTTTATCGTTTGAATAAAGTATTATTATATTGTTATTATTGAATGATTTGTCTATTCTTATGCAAATGTGTTCTCCCCTGTGCTTATCCCTTTTATTGCCGAGAAGGGGCGGTCTTTGGGATTGCCTAGGAGGACAAGTGAGACTCTCATTTGGAGTTCCCCCTTCCCCTTACACTCATTTGTAATCTATTCGTCTTATTGTACTACTGTAAATAAAGATACATATCTTCCGAGTCTATGCAACTGCAGTACAGGTCGGTCATTTCACAGGGACTCCCCTCTAATACGTTGGAGGAGTTGAGTTGGGTTGTCGGGGTGTTAGAGATGGCGGGATATCAAAAGGGATCCACTCTCTTTAACTTAACCCAAATTCTAGTCCATATCCGGTTACACCAAGGAACGAATATACCTAATAGTTTAGATCAATGAATCGTTCAAAACAAAGAATATTATTTCATCAAAAAGAACTTAACTAGGTTTTACTTTTTTAAAAGCTGACCTTTACAATTTGTTTGAGTTTATGCTGAAATGTTTTTCTACAATAGTCGAGGAGATCCGGTTGATCAAAAGCTCGAGGAAAAGAGGCAAGAAATGGATCGTAGAGAAGCTCTAAAAAATGATAATGATCTTAATGGTCTTAATGATCTTAATGATATTAATGATATTAATGATCTAAATGTTCTAAATGATCTTAATGATCTTAATGATCTTAATGATTTTAATGATCTTAATGATCTTAATGATTTTAATGATTTTAATGATTTTAATGATCTTAATGAGCTTAATGAACTTAATGATCTTAATGATATTAATGATATAAATGATCTTAATGATATAAATGATATTAATGATATTAATCATCTTAATTTAAAGCTTTTATTGTGATAGACCTTAAATCTATTCTTCTCTTCTTTAAGCTTTCGGTAAGAAAAAGATTTCATTTACCTGATGAAACTGGATTCTCTTTATCCCTGATTAAAGCTTCGGCAAGGCGTCGTCGATAAAAGAAAGCCAATCGAGCAAATGGCGGTTGAAAGAGAAGAATGTCAGGGAGGGAACTGAAAAGTTCAAATGAATGAAATGAAAAAATGAATGAAAATGAATCAAATGGATCAAATGAATGAAATGAATAAGATGAAAAGATCTTATAGTATTCAATGATAATATCTTAGTCTTAAATTCAATCTTAAAGATTGAATATCTTCAAATCTCTTACTCAACGTATTGCACCAAATCCGTCGGCACATCCATCACTTTAAACACTAGACGGAAGTTCGTTTTAATACCTGAATATCCTTTTAGTTCTTTAAAAGTTAAAAAGAAAAAATCAACCTGGATTCGTTCGATCAAAGAGATTTTCTCGAATCAACATTTCAGTGTAGGTTCTAGAATTTGTAGGATTCGGATCGTTTGTGCTCAAAAAAAAAGAAAAAACAGTTTTTAGCAATTTTTTAACAGATTATTAACTAAAAAGATGATTAATCAAATAGATTATTATCCAAAAAAATTATTAGTCCACAACATGCACTAATCTCTCTTACATAAAGCTTACATCAAGCTCTTTCAACTCACCGCCTTCAAAGAAAGATCTAGTTTTTTTCAAGAAACTTCTAATCAATACTATCTCCAGATTATTAACCAAACAGATTATTATCCAAAAAGATTATTAGTCCACAACATGCACTGATCTCTCTTACATAAAGCTTAAATCAAGCTCTTTCAACTCACCGCCTTCAAAGAAAGATCTAGTTTTTTCAAGAAGCTTCTAATCAAGAAACTGTTTCATTAATAATCTTAGTTTACATATTAGATCTAATACCACATCACGATGCCAGTAGAAAGTCTCCATTTTATGGTCCAATTAATGATCTCATGTTTGCCCAAAATGTTTGCCCAATTAATGATCTCATGGTGATCATGATGGCACCAGTGAGTGATTGTGTTTTTGTGAAAAAATGAAATTTGAGAGCATATTCACTTTCACCACCAGAAAATCTGAGAAATTCTGGTTTGAAAACTTTTTTAGAGTACCCTGTATATAAAACCCTGTCTGTCTATTTCTCAGCTGTCCAAAAAAACTGAAAAGTCTCAAAATATGATATAGTTATGCTAGTTAAAGTGAAAAATAAAAAAGCTGAGATTGAGCGCCACTACGGAGGGTCGAACCAGGACCGTTTGAGCGCGCAACCGACAGCGCCACGGAGACTCAAAAGAACGAGACAGAAAAACTCATGTTATGCGGGTTCTTCAACTTCTGACGACAAAATTTAGATTCTCTCAATGAGGATATTTGCTTAAAAATCTATTCAGACATTAAGAATCTATTGAAATGAGTGAAAATTTGGATTCAAACCTATTCGTGAGACGAACAACACCTTGATCGGAGAGCAGAGGCAACTTGGCGACACCCAGAGAGATTTCTCTTGGAAATCCTGACTGAAATTTGGATAAACAGATAAAAGCTGTTTTTTATATAATTTTAAAATTCAATAAATAATTTAAATGCCATTTAAAAGGCAATTTAAGAGGCAATACGTTTTAAAATGGAATTTAAATGCAAGTGAAAAGCTTTCTAAATGGCTGGGAAAGTGTAATGATTATTGTTACTTGATCCTCAATAATCGACGCTTCAATGACGAGTACGATGTTCGATTGTTGATAGTTCGATCGAATAAGTACATCAGAGAAATGGAAAACATCTAATGTGCTGTCAATCTGGAGATGAATTCAATAAAGTTGCTATTTAAAAGTAGCTATTCAAAGGCTGCTATTTAATAGTAGCTATTTAAAAATAGCTATTCAAAGGTAGCTATTCAAAAGTAGCTATTTAAAAGCTGCTATTTAATAGTAGCTATTTAAAAGTAGCTATTTAAAAGTAGCTATTTAAAAGTAGCTATTTAAAAGCAGCTATTCAAAGGTAGCTATTTAAAAGTAGCTATTTAAAAGCTGCTATTCAAAAGTAGCTATTTAAAGGCTGCTATTTAAAAGTAGCTATTCAAAGGTAGCTATTTAAAGGCTGCTATTCAAAAGCTGCTATTCAAAAGTAGCTATTTAAAGGCTGCTATTTAAAAGTTGCTTTTAAAGATTTTAAAGCTCTGAATTAGAATTTTCGTTTCATTTTTTCCAAAAAACAAACTTTTGTCGAAAAAGTCCAATTGCCGGCTTCGTTATTAGCGCAAATTGTGTGCACATTGCTGACCTAGAAATGATTGAAATTTTGTTTATAAGTCATTTTTGATTTGACATAAGCATAGGCATTGTTTTTTGTAAAGATTTCGACTTAAAACAAATCCAAACGTACAATTTGCCTTCCCGTTCTTCTTGACAAGTCGAAAAGTGCAATTCTTAGCAGATTCGCTTGCGCGCTTTGTCGATTTTCCATTCCTTCGACGCGAATGAGTCGAACGAGTTTTGAAACGCGAACATAGCGTTTTCGGAGCTGAAATTATTGTTGGCTTTAGCTTAGCTTAGCGTCACTTTTTACCTTATCATCTTTGAAATTCCAATACAAATCATGAAAAGCTAAATTCGACTCGCTTAGCCTTGGAGCCAAATGACAAGCAGCGGTGAGATGATGATCGCTAGAGAGAGCATCACCAAGACAAGAAACGGTTGGAGTGAGGCTCTGAAATGGCTGTCAAGATGTCAAGCTACAAAAAAGATGGCTATCAAGCTCAAATCTGAAATGGCAAAGAAAGACTTGCGAAGGGATCGAAGCCTGAACGCTGAGAGGTCGACAGTTTTACTTTCTGATGCTCTAACCACTCAGCTATCGGGTATCTATTCGGAAGAGAAGAAAGAGGGAATACAAGGGAGAATACCCGTCTCTCACAAAACTTACAAATTGCATTGGTGGTATTTGTTGGATGTTTTGTGTAGTCGTTTGATGAATGAATGGTTGTGGAATGATCAGTGACTGTTGAGGCTGATTCTAGAGTATAATTGCGGCGAGTGAGTGCTTCTAGTCAAACCGATTGTTCTTGAATTCTTCTCTCTTGTACAGATTGCTGTAAATGTTCATGTGGTGGAGTTTCAAGTGGATCGAAATGCTTGAGAAATGTCTTTGGGACCATTCCCTCTTCACCCATCGTGTTTTGTGCTTTCCACCAACCGTCAACTCTAAAAGAACTATTGAACTAGAGCTAGGATAAGGATCTTGGATGCCTTGGTTTTCTATAACTTAATCTAAACTTGATTTGGCCTTGTACTACCTTGTACTGCCTTGTACTGCCTTGCACTACCTTGTACTGCCTTGTACTGCCTTGTACTGCCTTGTACTGCCTTATACTGTCTTGTACTACCTTGTACTACCTTGTACTACCTTGTACTACCTTGTACATATCAGATAAAGGTTTTCAGTTAAGATTAAGTTAAGTTTTGTTATTTCAATTCAATTTGTAGGAAGTTAAACTCTAGCAACAATCTGGCTAACTTTTTAACAATTTATAAAGCTTTTATTGTTCTAAATGGTTTAAAACATTGAAAAGAATGCTTATTTTATCTTCATGATCATTTTCGACTCACCTCGTCTCAATCACTTTCAATAGATCGCCTTTTTTTATCGAGAGATCGTCGGACTCTTCAGCTTGCCAATCGGCGAGTGCCTGAGAGATTGATTCTTGACATTTTCAGATACAAAACTTGAATCTAACTTATAATTTAAAGCTAAAATAATAGCTAAGTTTTATGGGATAAAAAATCTAAAAAAAGAAACTCACGAAGAAACGATTCCCCTCCACAACATTTAACTCTTTCTGGTGATCGTTTCTTGGAGATCTTGGAGATCGTGGAGAGCCGATTCTTGCATCTAAAGAAAATGAAATTGATCTTTATTAGGGTGGTGCAAAAGAAACTGCCGATGGGTATCAGCTCTTGATTGATTCTATCGTGACATCGGATGAGAAATGGATTGCATACGACAACTTTACGCGAGAACGACAGTGGCTGAGCGCTGGCGAACGTGCTGTTCCAACCCCAAGGCCCGAAGTCCACGGGAAGAAGATCTTATTGACTATATGGTGGAACAGCAAGGGTTTGGTGTACTTTGAATTACTGGAACGCATCGTTCACTCTGTGCTGCTTTCGAAGATGGCAGTTTGTCTCTCAGGCAGTGTCAGACTTGGTTTCGACGATTCCGAGAAGGAGACGAGACTTTGGAAGATTACGAGCACGGTTCGAGGCCAGAAGTCGTGAACGAAGTCAAGCTAATGGGCGTTATTGAGGCCGATCCATGCCAATCTGCTCGAGATCTTGCGAAAATATTTCATTGTGATCATGTCACCATCGAACGCCATCTTTTTTTCGAATTTAACGTCAAATCGGCAGTTTCTTTTGCACCAACCTAATCGATTTTGGTTCAATTCAAAAACTAGATACAATTTTGATTCTTCTAATTAGATAATTACTTGAGTTTTGTGTAATTTCATTGTCTTGTTCACTTCTTTCAATCTCTTCTTTATCTTCCTCTTCAGAGTCATCAAATTCTTCATCGCTCATCGCTTGACTCATTGATTTTTTTGATGATTTGCTGCGGGGATTTCTAGAATTTTTTAAAATAAGATTGTTAAGAAGTTGATGATAGATTTTAAGCTTTAAGATAAGATTTAAGCTTTAAGATAGAAGCTCTGAAAAGCTAGCTCGGCTCTATTACCGACACAATGTTTTGGAAAAGATTTCTCTGATACAATCAAAGAACTTCATGCATCTTTTTGACGCACTCAATTCATCATTTTCTCTGAAAGATTTGCTCCAAGGAAAATAAAGATTCAGTACGCCAGAAAGGGTACGTTTACGATTTTCATTAAAACGGACCTCTCGTTTCATGTAAAGCGGCTAATTTTTGATCTCTCTCCTCTGATTTGCGTTCGTCATCAGTCGAACTTGATTCCTAGAACGTTTCTATTGTTTTCAGTGTTTATGATCTTTTAATATGTTTCGAATTCGATAATTCTATGTGATTCTATTTGATTCTATTTGATTCGAACCTCTTCATTATACATAACACTGCCGCGTCTCAGCACTCCACTTTTTGGCCTCTCCGGTGGCTTCAGCTCTCCTTTTGGAGGAACTTGTTGAACTACTTGAGTACTAAAATTGTCATTGGCTTGAGAATTGAAATAAGCTATCTTAGAGCTTAGATCTTAGATCTTAGATCTTAGAGCTTATAGCTTAGAGCTTAGATCTTAGATCTTAGATCTTAGAGCTTATAGTCTTAGAGCTTAGATCTTAGATCTTAGATCTTAGAGCTTAGAGCTTAGAGCCTAGATCTTAAATCTAAGATCTTATAAGATCTTATCTTATCTATCATAAGCCAAAGATTTTGAAACTCACGTTGAGGATGAGCTTGTGGGACGAGCTTTGATCTCGATTCCGCCACAGAGCGATTGAGCTCTTGTCTAAAAGTTGTTGAGGTACAGGATCGAAAGCTGGGTGAAACGGGAATATAATAGCAACAGCAAGCCAACCAGAAAATGGAAAATTACCTTGAAATTCTGAAGTGCTTGTAGTGCTTGTTGTTTTTGTTCTTGTTGCTCGAGACTTCTGAGTGGGATCGCTTCCACTTTTTGCAGATAGTCGTCCAATTGTTTTCTAGAAAAACAAATGAAGAAATTGCTTGTGCTCAATTGATATTTTGAATCGATTTCAATTACAAAAGAATACCGTATTTTCTCTAATAGTAGTGCACGCCGGCGAGCCGAGTTGGTGTCTATTTTACGGTTGCCAAAGCTTTCGCAGAAGCTCAACACTCAAATCTCCTACTAGATCTGATCGTCAGCTACATTTTTCGACCCAACATCGATAGGTTCTGGTAAGCGGTCCTCGAGATTTCAAGGAATTTAGGCGACGCTCAGGGTGCACTACTATTAGAGAAAATACGGCAACTGATAATTAAGTACTGTAGTTAGCACTGTAGCTTGTTTAAAGCTTGTAACTTACACTAGCTTATAACTTATACGGTAACTTACACGGTAACTTACACTAGATCAACGACTCGCCGAACGATAGTAGCTTTGGGCTGACTTTGCGATTCGGTTCCGAGTTTTTTAAGCTGAAAAATTTACGTTGAAAGCTTTGTACCTTTTTATTTGTACTTTTTCTTTGTACTTTGTGCTTCAACAAGCGCATAATGTTAGGTCCATTTAATTCCCAAAATGTACGCCAAAGAGTTTACGTTTACAAGAGTGCAAAGTATCAGCTAAACTTAACGGTTCTAACGATTTTGAATCCAATTACTTTGGGCTCTAACAAACGTCCACTTCCTGGCACACTTAATTCTTTTATATTTCAATTTGGATAAGATTGGTGCGCAAAAGAGGCTACGTTTGCAGGGCACAAAGTACGGGCTAGACTTGGTGGCAGAGATATTTAAGGCTAGACTTGATCACAGAGATGACAGAGACTCTAGTAGCTAGCAAAAACTAAAATTTATCTAAATATCTAAATAACTAAAGATCTAAATAACTAAATATCTAAATAACTAAATAGCTAAAGAACTAAATAACTAAACAACTGAAGATCTAAATAACTAAATAACTAAATATCTAAATAACTAAAGATCTAAAGAACTAAATAACCAAAGATCTAAAGAACTAAATAACTAAAGATCTGAATATTTAAATAACTGAAGATCTAAAGATCTAAAGATCTAAATATCCAAAGATCTAAATAACTAAATAACTAAATAACCTGTTCCTCAAATTGGTGAATCCTTTTCTGGACATCGGCCAACGAAAGGATTCGATTGAATGGGGCCATTGGAAGAGGGAAAGAAGGAAAAGAAAGGGAGAAAGTTTGAGAAAAATAGAAAAAATAGAGATGAGTTGAAGTGAGTGAAAGAAAAAGAAAGCCAGGAAATGGAAATGGAAATGGGCTTCTTTCAAGGATGGGTTTGATGCTGGATGTTCGCTCTAAGAGAGCAAGTGCGCGATCTTTCTCTTTGCAGGGTCGTCAAGGTGATTTCCACATTTCCTCTCTTTTATTCACTAATTACCGAGTGTTCAGTTGGTTGAATAAAGCAAGTTTTATTGCTTCTCTTTCATTATTGCTCTTTCAATGCACTAGAAGACGAGTGTTTCCGTTTCTTGAGCTAGAGTCTGTGTCGGTTTTGTTTATTAGATTATCAGATTGTCAAATTGTCAGTTTTTACTTTCATACAATCTTTATACAAAATTTTTGGGGTTTATTTTGGTTGATTTTTTTTGAGAAATGCACTTGGTACCAAGATAAGTTTAGAATAAATTAAAGGTAAAAGAAATAAAGAAAGAAAGAAAGAAAGAAAGAAAGAAAGAAAGAAAGAAAAAGATAATAAAGAAAAAGGCAAAAGAAAGAAAGAAAAAGATAAATAAGAAAAAAGCAAAAGAAAAAAGCAAAATCGATAAATATAAATACAAAAAAAATGACTAGAAAAAGAAAAAAATATAGAAAGTTAAATATAAGCTTAAAAAATGCTTGTGAATATGTGACTGAAGGCGACAGCGGCTCGGGGTTTCCGTCGACGTTGCGAGTCTTTACGACGAACCTTCAAATGTAAAATAGTAAATTAGAATTATAAAAGATCATTTGCTATTGAATATCTCCTAAATCTATGAATCCTTTACAAATTTGACTCACCGAATCCCTCTTTCGAATCGATTTCCTAGAGACCGATCGGCCCATACTTGCATTGGGAACGGGCACGCCACGGGCTGAAAAATGTAATGTTACTTGTTGTTATGTACTTCTTAGTTAAGTAATTATCTAGGTACAAGACTTTAGACGTGCAGTAGACTTGGACTTTGGACTTTGGACTTGTTTGGACGTGCAATACACTTGGACTTTGGACTTTGGACTTTGGATTTTAAACTGGTTTGGAAGTGCAATAGACTTGGACTTTGGACTTTGGACTTGTTTGGACGTGCAATAGACTTGGACTTTGGACTTTAGGACGTGCAATAGACTTTTGTTCTCTAAAAATGGGAAAAGGTATCGTACAGGGAAAACCTATCGCACAGGGAAAAGCTATCGTACAGTAAAGCAGCTCTCGAAAGCAAAAACAATTCAAGATGTCAAAGAAGTGATGTTATGCTCAAAAAAAGACGCCGGGTCTCGAACCCCTGGATTGAAGCCACCCTTCGCTTTCTAGCCGAAAGCTCTACCACTGAGCTATACGTGTCTAGACCAGCACGCCTTCCAAGTGGCTGATAACAGCGATGATCGTGACTCTCTTTGTCTGGGATTCTGTCTCTTTCAATACTTTAACTTGCCAGCTGAATAGTCTAAAGTCCAGCTGAATAATCCTATGCAAACTCTATGCAAACTCTATGCAAACTCTATGCAAATTCTATGCAAATCCAGCCCGATTTCGGTAGTTTCAAAGGCGATCTTTTCTAAAACCCAATACTGACAGTAAAATTGATAGATTTTGAAGTAAATTTAGACCTGGCTTGACGCGATACGGGCTGATCCACTCTCTGTGTGCTGCCTGATTTTGATAGGCGCTAAAAAGGCAAAAAAACAAAATTATTGTAATAAAATTAAAAAACCGAAATTTCATTAGTAGATATTAATTGCATGCAAACAAGAATGGGTATTTTCATCTTTAAAAAAATCACCTAATCATCTGTTGACCGACCTTTGACTGACGCCGTCCCAACGAGTCGCGAATCCACAGCTCGCGGCCGTATGGCTTTAAAAAAAAAGGTTTATATGCTAATGAAATCAAAAAATTATATGCAAATTTCGTTTAAGCAATGTTTAGATTGTTTAGATAATAGATTTAGAGTAGATTCTTCGAAAAAATTTGATTGAAAAATCACTTGTGAATCTCTTGGATTCTTTGTACTCTTTGTACCTTTTTCTTTGTACCTTTTTCTTTGTACTTTATGCTCCAACAAGCGCATAATGTTAGGTCCATTTAATTCTCAAAATGTACGCCAAAGAGTTTACGTTTACAAGAGTACAAAGTATCAGCTAAACTTAACGGTTCTAACGATTTGTATTGAATCCAATTCATTTGTGCTCTAACAAAAGTCCACTTCCTGGCACACTTAAGTTTTTTATATTTCAATTTGGATAAGATTGGTGCGCAAAAGAGGCTACGTTTGCAGGGCACAAAGTACGGGCTAGACTTGATGACAGGGATATTTAAGGCTAGACTTGATGATAGAGATATTTAAGGCTAGACTTGATCACAGAGACATTTAAGGCTAGACTTGATGACAGGGATATTTAAGGCTAGACTTGATGATAGAGATATTTAAGGCTAGACTTGATCACAGCGACATTTAAGGCTAGACTTGTACAGGGATATTTAACAAACTTGATCACAGGGACAAGGCGACTTGATCACAGAGACATTTAAGGCTAGACTTGAGGACGGGATATTTAAGGCTAGACTTGATCACAGAGACCATTTAAGGCTAGACTGATAAGGGTAGCTCGAACACAGCGACCTAATAAAAAAATCACCTGTGAATCTCTTGGACGTGGAGTGCGATCGATTTCGCCGCTTTCACCACGCTTGTACTCGATATCCGGATTTGTTTTGTAAAATTCCTAAAGATTTACTTGTAAATGAACTATTAGATCTCTTAAATCTATTAAATAGAAAAAAAGAAATCGATTAGATAATTGCGAATTAAAACAAAACCTTTCCCTTACGCGTGTTCTCATAAGTAAAATAGGCTTCCCGTTCGAGGATTGGCGTCTCTGAGTTCACTGTATCGTACTGAAAATTGCAATTCTTTTTTTAGTTCTTTTTTAGTTCTTTTTCTAACAATTCTATTTCTTTCTCTATTTACAGTATCAAAAAATTGCCCAAGAACTTCAAAAATGATGGATTTGAGCGATTTTTAGTCGCTTTTTTTGACATCATTGAGTATTTTAGCCGATAAATTTTGTTTAAAGCGTTTTAGAGTTTCTAAAAAGTTCACCTATTTCTTTTAAAAGATTTCTAAAGATTTCTAAAGATTTCTAAAGGTTTCTAAAGGTTTTTAAAGGGTTTTAAAGGTTTCTAAAGGTTTCTAAAGGTTTCTAAAGGTTTTTAAAGATTTCTAAAGGTTTCTAAAGGTTTCTAAAGGTTTTTAAAGATTTCTAAAGATTTCTAATGATTTCTAATGATTTCTAAAGGTTTCTAAAGCTTTCAAAACCTTTCAGAACCTATTTTTAAACCCTTAAAATACTGAAGAATGTCAGCTACAGCAATCATTCGAAACACTGTGCTCCCAGGGTTGACACTAGCTTTTGGATATGTCTTTGCAGTGAGTTTTCAGAAGTAAACTTATCTGGTAAGCTTTCTAAAGATTTCTAAAGAATTCTAAAGGTTTCTAAAGATTTCTAAAGATTCAAAGTCTTAAGTTTTAATGTTTTAAAGTTTAAGAATTTAAAAATTTAAAGGAAATAGACTTTAAAAAGTCAACCTTGCACTCCTCGGATCGCTTTCTCCCATTATGTGGCTCATCTCGTTGCTTTTTTGAATCTCTTTTATATTTTGCATATCCATCTCTCTCATTTCTTTCATTTCTTTCATTTCTTTCATTTCTTTCATTTTCCCTCTCTTCTCGAATTTGTTTCTCTCGTTCGTCTTCCAAATTTCGTCGAAATTGCTCGTAAGCGATCATTGATTTTGGGCTAGGGTGCACGATCGCAATATTCCTGAAACTAACTTCCCAATTAATTACCAATTCCCGCAAAATTTGTCAGGGTTTTCATTATAAAACATTTCGTTCTAAAACATTTCGTTTTAAGTTTTGTTTTCCGTTTCTATCCTATTGAAAAACAGACAAAAAAACAGAAACTATCGCTGAACAATCGGTGTGAACACTGAGGAATGATCAAACACTGAGGAATGATCGAACAAAGGCTTCGGCTTTGAGTGACCAGCCTTTAGATAAGCCTTTAGACAAGCCTTTAGACAAATTGGCTAATGAATATCTTAGGCTCTTGTCGAGTTTTCTGGCTATTTTCAAAGTTTTCGGGTATTTTGAATGAGAACGCTTTGAAGGCCTATAACTTTGTTCAGAGGTACTATTTTTGTCAGCTTTTTATATTAGATTGAAAAGAAAGTTCTCGAAAAAAGTTTGCACGGTGATTTCTCAAAAAAAACAATCAGTCAAACTCACATCTCGTTTCCACTCGCCGATCGTTGTACTCCACTTGGCGGACCATCAAGATTCTGAAAAGGGTTAGCTGGTGTTGTTAAAAGCTTGTTAAAAGCTTGTTAAAGGCTTTTTGTTATTTCTTTTTTAAATTTCTAATATCTCTGTTTGAAAACTGACAATCGCTGATCGTTTCCCTTGTGACGGACTTCCACTCTCGTGTTGTTTCTTTGCGATGATCGCTGCCGCCGATTTTTTCATAAAGCGGCCACTTCTAGAATGGGAAACTGTTAGATTTTCAGTGTTAGAGTATGGTTAATAAAGTTTGGTGAAGTTTGGTGAATTTTGGATAGATGAGTGCAATCAAGAAAAGCTTGTTTCTGGAAATTGTTAGAGCTGAAGATGTTAGAGCTTTACTAAATCTTTATGAGATAAAAATGGTAGTAAAATTGGCTAATAGAGTAGCCATAACTAGGCTAATAGAGTAGCCATAACTAGGCTAATAGAGTAGCCATAGCTAGGCTAATGGAGTAGCCATAGCTAGGCTAATAGAGTAGCCATAACTAGGCTATTAGAAATAGCTATAGCTAGGCTAATAGAGTAGCCATAACTAGGCTAATGGAGTAGCCATAGCTAGGCTAATAGAGTAGCTATAGCTAGGCTAATAGAGTAGCCAAATGAAAGTACAGTAAGCATAAGTAAAAAGTGAGAGTCGACAGTTCACAAATGGGGTAGGAGTGCGATACTTTTTCCAAAACTGCCACCTCTCGTGGGCTGCGTTAAGGTTTGGCGGCGGTGCGAGCGGGAGAATCCCTTGAACTCCCTGAGGGCTATATGTGGCTAAAGCCGATGACGACTGAAACTAAGATTGGAGATTTTGAGGATGACAAGTCGCTAGTCAACAAATTTTGAGCCTAAGTTAGCCTGAAGTAAATCCTAGATTGTCTAAAGTCTCGTCTTTATAGTAAATCGATCGAACAAACTTGTCTTCAGTTACTTATTACTTAAATGCACGTAATTACAATTATTCCTTTATTCCTCAATTCCTTAATTCATCTTTACCTGTGTCCTCCTCAGTCCTTCATTCACATCATCCGTGCAAAGAGCTTTCTCCAACAATGAGGTGTTCACCGAGCCGAATGATTCGGCGGACGGTCGACGACTTTCAAGGTGCTAAAAGATTGGATTTTTGGTTTAAACTCAATGACAGGCTTGGTTCTATCTATCTAGCAATTTGTTGACTAATTCAGAATTGATCTTTATACATTTGATACATTTGATGTTTGATTCTGATTACTGTAGTTGGGGATGTTCATCTTGGCGATTGTTCTCGTTTCATTCTTACCCGATTGTGCCCTTTCAATTCGGTCATCATGGTGTCAAACGACAATTTCGTATAATGTAAGCTAGAGTTTAGGCTTAGGCTTAGGCTTGGTTTAGGCATAGGCTTAGGCTTAGGCTGGCTCAGGCTTTGGCTTAGGCTTGGTTTAGGCTTAGGCTTAGGCTTGATTTAGGCTTAGACTTAGGAATAGACTTAGGCTTGGGCTTGGACTCAGTCTTGGCTAAGACTGTTCCTTTGGGATTTTTCGGTGATTCTCTTAAGTTTAGGCTTAGGATTAAATTTAGACTTAGGCTTAGACTACAATCCTTCTGCAGTACGTATGACAGCCGGATACACATTCACGGCATTTTGGAGCATTGACACTTGACACGCGCCACTCTTTTCCCAATCTAACTTTGAGCTCAAATTTCTTAGTGTTTCGCTGTTCAATATGAATAGTTTTTATATCAATCGATAGAGAAAGGCTTATCGCATCTAATGATGCTAATGATTGATAAATCGAACAGTTCAACACCAAGAAATTTGAGCTCGAAGTTCGATCTCATTTGAGCTCAAAGTTCTCAAGAATACCGCTTCGATTAACTCTATTTTATCACTTGTGCAGGATAAAGAAAGTCAGACTTTTTCTAATTGCTGATCTAGTTGATCTAATTGTGTCTGTTTATGTTTTTTTTCTGATGGATATGCGATTTTCGTTGAATTTAAAAAGAAAGAGCTTCAATAAGTCCAAGACTCAAAAATGCTTTATTTCTGTTCATAAAAAGCCCAACCAAAAGCCGTATCCGAAAACCCAATTATAAATTATAAAATTTATCAAAAAAAAAGAAGAAAAATGGTTCAGTCAAAGGCAAATTTTTGATTAGACTTATTGAAGCTCCGCCAGAAATTAAAAAATTTCACAATTTAACAATTTTCAAACAAACAAACGAAAAAGGAAACGAAAATCTCACTTTTCCACCAAAAAAAATCCATATTTTCCACTTCAAAACTCAAAGAAAATTGAAAAAACGGGGGTGGGCAAATGCGACCTTTTTTTTGCGCACCTGGACATTTGCGCACCTTTTTTTTGCTGGAAAAGGCCTTAGGAAAGGTCGTAGAGCTTCAAAAATGTTTTCATAGAAGGGAATCGTATGCGTAGATTCCGAATTTCGACAAATCACACCTCGCTGACACGTCAAATTTGGGCTAAAAGGCAAAAACTACGGAACAAGCGTTAAGTTGCGTAGTTTTTGCCTTTTAGCCCAAATTTGACGTGTCAGCGAGGTGTGATTTGTCGAAATTCGGAATCTACGCATACGGTTTCCTTATATGAAAACATTTTTGAAGCTCTACGCCCTTTCCTAAGGCCTTTTCCAGCAAAAAAAGGTGCGCAAATGTCCAGGTGCGCAAAAAAAAGGTCGCATTTGTCCCGCTCCCAAAAAAACGAATCTATTATTAAAGTAAAATGTCATTTACTTCAGTTTACTAATCAAATTTCTACAAATTTCTATTCTTCATTATTTCGGGGTGCTTCAATAGGCCCGGTGGTGTACATGGGAGTGAAAGGGATAAACACAGCAAGTTTCAAAGAAACATTTCAAAATCATCACACTTTTCGGGTTTATTTAGAAGAAAAAATAAACTTTGTCTTAATATTAGAGCTAATTAGCAAAAAAAAATTGCTTACTTTCTTTTTTTGGAGCTGTCAGACTTGTAACAAAACATTCGGTCCTTTTTTTTTCGTTGGCTAAAGGTTTTTCGTGTTTTTCTCAGCAGAAACCTTTTTGTTTTGACTATTTTAACTATTATTTGATGCAGAATAAAATTACGCGTCGAATGATACCAAAAACAACTCAAAATATAATGTACACGCAAAGTGATTAGCTAAAAGCTTAAACCTCGTCTATTATGGACGGGAGCTAGCCTTTGCTCTTATAACTTTGCATGGATATTATCTTTTAAGTTGTTTTTGGTATCATTCGACGCGTAATTTTATTCTGCATCAAATGATACCAAAAACAACTTAAAATATAATATACATGCAAAGTTATAAGAGCAAAAGGTTAGCTCCAGTCCATAATAGGCGGGGTTTAGGTTTTTAGCCAATAACTTTGCATAGATATTATCTTTTAAGTTATTTTTGGTATCATTCGACGCGTAATTTGATTCTACATCAAATAATAGTCAAAATAATCAAAACAAAATGGTTTATGCTGTGAGAAAAACACGAAAAACCTTTAGCCAATGAGAAAAAAGATCAACCTGTTTTCGTTACAAATTTACCACAAAATATTATCTTTTTTGATTTTAAAAAGGTCTTTTTAAAAGTTTAAACATTTTTTTGTTGTTTAAATCTAAAATTTCTGGGAAATTTTAGTTATAAAATGACTCTCAAGCAAAGAAACGTTTCACAGGGATGAGCGGTACCTTTGCATCGATCGATGGCACGTTATTTTGTGGGCGATTCGGTTCAAACTGAAATTTGAAGAACGATTTTAAAGGAAATAGATTCAATAGATAGAAAAGTTGACAGAAAATAGGGTTCTAGAGAGCTTTAATAAAGCTCTTAAAGCTTTATCAAAACGCTTAAAGCTTTAATAAAGCTTTTAAAGCCTTTAATAAAGCACTTAAGGGCTTTAATAAGGCTCTTAAAGCTTTATTAAAGCTCTTAAAGCTTTAATAAAACTCTTAAAGCTTTATTAAAGCTCTTAAAGCTTTAATAAAACTCTTAAAGCCTTTAATAAAGCACTTAAAGCTTTATTAAAGCTCTTAAAGCCTTTAATAAAGCACTTAAGGGCTTTATTAAAGCTCTTAAAGCTTTATTAAAGCTCTTAAACCTTTAATAAAACTCTTAAAGCCTTTAATAAAGCACTTAAAGCTTTATTAAAGCTCTTAAAGCCTTTAATAAAGCACTTAAGGGCTTTAATAAGGCTCTTAAAGCTTTAAGAGCTTTATTAAAGCTCTTAAAGCTTTATCAAAACTCTTAAAGCTTTATTAAAGCTCTTAAAGCCTTTAATAAAGCCTTAGGGCTTTTTAAAGCCTAAGCTTTAATAAAGCACTTAAAGCCTTTAATAAAGCTCTTAAAGCCTTTATTAAAGCTCTTAAAGCTTCAATAAAGATCTTAAATCTTTTTACCTTTTCTCTTGCCAAGCTTCGAATATCGCGATCGGATTTTCGTAATTGCATTGGGATTTCCTTCTGGAATTTGCATTTAATGATTTAAAATTTGTACTTTAAACTTGTTAATGATTTAAACAAATCAAATTTTAACCACTAACCATTCCCTGACATCGGATCTCAGTGTGAAGCATTGGTAAAGCGCTCATATGACTCCAGAGAGTTTCTGAGAGGCCAATTCCTAAAATATAGAATAATATAGACAAATCTATTTGGAAATCTCAAAATTTCATCTTATATTTCATGAAAATGACCTAAATAATTGAGGACTTCACGGTGTCCTTTGAAATAAAGAAGAAGGCGTTCGGCTTCATCGTTGAGTTCACGAATCGACTCAGGCAAGTGACGAACCATTGTTCCAGCTTGGAAACTTGCCTGAGAAATTTGAAAAGTTAATTTAGTTCTTAAATAGAGAGCTTTTTATCTAAACTTATATTTATAACAAAGAAAATTAGATGAGGAAAATATTTTGTGCTTTAAAAGTGTCAAAAAAAAAGCAGATCGTTGGTGATAGGCCGACTTGAGCTCATTGGAGAATATAAAATAGAAATAATAGATTTATAGTACTTTTTGAGCATTAATCATTAGCTAAAACAGTTTTAAAATATTTAAACCTTAATCGGTGCCATTGATGGAGGTAATTCATCGCTTCCCATCGCTGAATCGGTTGAAGCTGTCGTTGGGTCAGCGCCTTGTGAAGAGCCAGATGGAGAAGCTGAAAATCGCTTTTGAAAAGACGATTTTATTACTGTATTATCTTCATAATATTCTTAATAATATCCAAAAAGCGTACGAGCATTTTTTTGAGCTCGTGATGGTCCTCGAGATCTACCAATTGGATCATCTTGTTGCGAGTCGGCACTTCGACGACCCTCTTTCTCTTCCTAGAGACGTTAGACTATTTAGATTTAGAAATATTAAGCTAGAAATAATCTAGAATTGATCTAGAATTAATCTAGAATAATTTAGAATATCAAAATCTAGATTTAATAATACAAAAATTAGAATAAAATAGAAAAATAAAGCAAATGCGGGTCTTTCGACTCTGTTCTCTGTGCGCGCCCATAATCGCGCGCTTTCTGGCACACGGGCAGGGAGGAGGTCTTAAAAAGGAGGCTCTCCCAAATGGGAGAGACCGGATTTCTCTTTGATGATGAACCTAGCTCACTCTGAAAGCGCTGTTGAAAGCTCGCCCCTATCTGAGAGAATTCTTTTGCTTTTGGCTTATTTATCTTCTTGGTTTAATATATTTACTATTTAACTGTCTATTTGCTAATTATCTGTCTATCTACTATTTATCTGTCTATCTGCTATCCATCTATCTGCTATTGATCTGTCTATCTGCTATTTATCTGACTATCTGCCTATCTACTATTTATCTGTCTATCTGCTATTTATCTGTCTATCTACTAATTATCTGTCTATTTCTCTTCTTTCCAACTCTCCTACCTGTTCTTGGCGAGCTCTTTCTTTCGCTTTCTCCTCGTCGCGGCGTTTTTCCAAAGAAATACGCTCGAGTTCAATTCTTTCCTTAACCGGAATTAGTTTAGTATGAATAATTGAACTTCATCTTGCTACTTAAAGCTTAATAACTAAATAAACTACTGTAAATCTTAATCATTTCTTACTTGAGTCAATTTCCTTTGCCTTTCATCATCTTCCCTCGCAGCTCGATCTCTTTCTTCATCTCTCCGACGTTCCTCATCTCGACGGCGTTGTTCCTGAAATCTTTACATTATTTAGATTGTTTAGATGTTTAAATATTAATCTAGAATCTAAAAAAGATCTAATAGATGGAATTTTTGCTTAAAAATTTGAACACTTTCACTTTTTAGGGCACTGATTTCACCTCGATTTGTCTCCTTTCTTCCTCTCGACGCTCTTGCTCCTTTCGACGTTCCTAAAAGATATTTATTGCAAAGGTAAATCAATTTCTTGTTTACTAAGCTACAAATGAACTTGATTGCTTGATTGCTTGACTGACAAAGGCAAAAAGCCGCTCACACCTCATTCATTCTCCTCTCCTCTTCTCTTTGTCTCCTTTCCACCTCAATTCTTTCATCATCTTTTCTCTTTTCATCTTCTCGTCGTCTTTCATCTTGTCGATCTCGTTCACGCTGTTTCATTTGCTCTTCGCGACGGCGTTGCTCCTAAAAGATTTATTAGGTTTCGGATTTTTTTCGGATATAAACAAGCGTTGCTAAACTTATTCTGGTGAGTGATTCTGGTGAGTTTACACAGACTTTCCAGTCTTTACAGTTTCTTTTGTCTCAATTACAGTAACTAGTGAGTTTATCTACCCATTCTGTAAATTGTTTTCTTAATAAAAACAAGCACACCTTGTACTGGAGTTCAGTATCTTGAGCCAAATTTTGATAGTAGATCAAAGTCGACTCTATTTCACTCTTCATAAAGCCAAATGTATTCATTCTTTTCTCCTTTTTTTCCTCCTTTTCTTCCGAAAGCAATTCCCCTTGCCAGTTTGACGTTTTCTTTTCTCTTTCCAATGTCTTTCTGTATTTAAAAATACGTTATCTTGTGCATATTTGAAAGCTTTTTAAATGGATAATTTCTTTATTTTTAAGATGATTTTAAGATGATTTTAAGATGATTTTAAGATTAAGATTTAAGATGACCAACTTCAAATATGCACAAGATAACGTACTTTATATATAAAGTTCACGTCTGCCTACTTTACGACTTCAAACTGGGCAAAACAGTAGCGGAATCTCATTGAGATTTGGTTTGGGAATGATTTTTTTGTCCGAAAGCCGATGCCGAGCCTGGCTCGATTGATGCGGGAAATGGCTTCCTCACGAGTTAAGCAGTGCCGACGCTTGTTTATATCCGAACAATCTAATAGTTTAAAATCTAGAGCTAATATATCTAATATGATCAGCCACAGTTGGCTTGATCAAAATCGAGAACTGATCGATCTATCTTACTGATCTTGGTGATCGCTCTATCTTGCTGATCTTGGTGATCGATCTATCTGACTGATCTTACTGATCTTGCTGATCTAGCTGATCTTACTGATCTTGCTGATCTTACTGATCTTGCTGATCTTACTGATCTTACTGATCTTGCTGATCTTGCTGATCTTACTGATCTTGCTCATCTTATTGAGCTGATCTTACTGAGCTGATCTTACTGAGCTGATCTGTATGATTAGAAATTGATTAGAGAAATAGAACGTATAGATAGGATCGAGAACTACGGTAAACTCAAACCTCAAGCTGTCTTGTTCTTTCCTCATCTCTGCGACGTTCCTCCTCTCGAATCCGTTGTTCCTCAGCATAACGCCGTTCATTCTAAACATTTTTTTATAAAAAAGTGAATAAAGTTTACAAAAGCATCCTCTAACTGAAAACTTTTACAACCTCATCCATGGTGACTCTCCTGGTTCTCTCGTGAGCCGGAATGGCTGGCGGATCACGTTCATTTCCCCGCGAATAGCTTCGATCCTGTCTGAAACTCGATTTTTAGCTCATAGATTGTAAAATAGATTGCGAAAATGTTAGATCTTATTAGATAAGTCATTTTATTATTTATTCATTAACCTGTGCTCTCGAAAGCTCTCGTTCCCGTCTTCCAATTTGATCGGCCAGTCACCGGTGTTCATCTTGTGGACCACCTAGAAATAGAGCTACCGTAATCCAGTCTTCAATAGTTCTTTGACGTAACCCAGCTCTTCAATAGCTTTTTGACTAGCGTAGCCTAGCTCTTCAATAGCTCCTTGACTACCGTAATCCATCTCTTGAATAGCTCCAGGACTATCGTAATCCAGCTCTTCAGTACCTCCTTGACTACCGTAATCCGGCTCTTCAATAGCTCTTTGACTACCGTAACCCAGCTCTTCAGCAACTCTTTGACTACCGTAACCCAGCTCTTCAGTACCTCTTTGACTACCGTAACCCAGCTCTTCAATAGCTCTTTGACTACTGTAACCCAGCTCTTCAGCAACTCTTTGACTGCCGTAATCTTACAAGTTACGGTAACCTCCGTTTCTTAAAAGAAACCTGATTTTAGACAAACTATCTCTTCTGTTTTGATTGGAGATTTCAACTACCTCATGAACATTGTGTGGCCTCGTGGGTGGATCGTGCCGCACCGATGCTCCTCCAGATTTTCTCTCATTGCTTTTCATAAAGGGATTCGTTGAGACTTTACTTTGAGCTGACAGCATTTTAATATCTTCACAGCGTTCTTGCTGAAAATTATTGATTGAGCAGCGAATGATTATCAATTTTGAAGATAACTTTGTGACTTGATAAACTGCTGTTTTATCAGAGCTGTGTCAAAACTAGATCATAGGCTTGATATGGTTCTATAGCTCTATGCAGCTAGCTCTATGCTTAACCATGCAGCTAGCTCTATGCTTAACCATGCAGCTAGCTCTATGCTTAACTATGCAGCTAGCTCTATGCTTAACTATGCAACTAGCTCTATGCTTAACTATGCAGCTAGCTCTATGCCTAACTATGCAGCTAGTTCTATGCTTAACTATGCAGCTAGCTCTATGCTTAACTATGCAGCTAGCTCTATGCTTAACCATGCAACTAGCTCTATTCTTAACTATGCAGCTAGCTCTATGCTTAACTATGCAACTAGCTATATTCTTAACATCTAGGAAAAGGCAAAAGCCAAGTCAGAATCCTAAAGTCGCAAACGAAAGGTAATAAAAGCTCAAACAAATTGAAAAACTAACATTTCTAACCTGATTCTCCTTTTGCACCTTTTCCTCATAAGTCTCTTTTCCTCTAGGCAAAGTATCTCTCGTGTTTGTCATTTTGATTGCGTTAAGAATTGCTTTCACTGGTCCTCCAGTATGTCCATGTTGAGGCGGAGCAGGGCGACGATCAGGCGACAACTCAAAATTCGTTCTCTAAACGTACCATAATCTCTTTTAATATATAAATTTCTAATAAAAGATTGATCTAATTGATTGATTTTTAAAGATTGATTTACCTTTGCTGGCGCTGCTGGTGTTGGACCGATCGAAATCGTCGTGTTCTTGACGACAAGCTGAAAGGAATTTTTACTTCAGAAATGTTTTAAATTGAAACTTTTACAATCTTTTACAATACAAGTTGAAAGTAGATCTTAAAGCTTATCGAAAGCTTATCTAAAGCTATCTAAAGCTGATCTAAAGATAACTAAAGCTAACCTAAAGCTTATCTAAAGCTAATTAAAAGCTTATCTAAAGCTTATCTAACGTTTTAAATGTTTTAAATTGAAACTTTTACAATCTAAAGTGGAAAGTAGATCCTAAAGCTTCTCTAAAGCTAATCGAAAGCTAATCTAAAGCTCATCTAAAGCTTCTCTAAAGCTTCTCTAAAGCTTCTCTAAAGCTAATCTAAAGCTTCTCTAAAGCTTATCTAAAGCTTCTCTAAAGCTAATCGAAAGCCAATCTAAAACTAATCTAAATCTTATCTAAATCTTATCTAAATCTTATCTAAATCTTATCTAAATCTTATCTAAAGCTTATCTAAAGCTAATCTAAACCTTATCTAAATCTTATCTAAAGCTAATTTCCATTCAGTCTTACCCTGGAATTCTCGTTTTCTCGTTTCTCTACTTGCATCGCTTTCTTCTGGCCAGGTGTGTGAAAGTTCTGGATACCGGCTGAGAATTTCAATCGTTAAAAAGGAAATAGTGAGCAGAGATTATAGATTAATATAGAAATATAGAAATATTTAAAATTACCGTATCCAGGGTAACCATTGGGTGGTGGTGGTGGTGGTGGAATTGGGCTATTTTCCTCGGTGTGTCGACCGCGCGAATCACGCACCATTCGATCATCTCTATAAAATTGAAAGCGTTATTGTGTTGAAATCGTTCTCGGGATTGATAAAGTTCTATTGGCATTGTTTCTTCCAATTCTTTCTTCCAATTCTTTCTTCAAATTCACCTAACCGATCCCTTGACCGGACTCGCGCGCTCCTCCTCTCTCACTCGTTTCACCGGCGATGGCTCTCTAGTGCTAAAATTGCTAGATTCTGCTTTACTAAATAGATAAAGTTGAAAATCTAGAAGATAAATTAATAGTCTAGAAGATAATCTTTAAGTTATAAAAAAGTTTATAAGATTTTCGATAGCTTTTAACTTTTTAAACTAACCGAACATTACTTCTACGGCTTTCATCTCGATATCCATACTTTGAATCATCGTGAGCTCCATAGCTGTCAATCTGAAACTTAATAATTCGATTTATTTGTGTTTACTCTTGTAGAACTTAGCTCTTAAGATTAATAATAGCTTTTGAATTGGATTTCCAATTTCGTTGACGATTAAACGAACCTCAATTTGATGAACGCGTCGTGGAGGCGCTTCATAAGTATCCTCGCCTTCCCAGGCGCCGAAATTCACATTCCCTAGAATATTTGAATATTTCAATTTCAATTAGTGCACTATTTCTTTGATATTCAAGCACGCCACGGTAAACTACCTTACAGTACTACCAACGGTTGATCTACGGCTTCTAGCCTAACTACAGCACTACCTAGATTAACTACAGTACTATCTAGGCTAACTACAGTACTAGATAGACCAACTACAGCACTAGTCAGACCAACTACAGTACTTCCTAGGTCAACTACAGTACTACCTAGATTAACTACAGTGCTCCCTAGGCTACTACAGTACTTCCTAGGTCAACGTACAGTACCCCCAAGTCAACTACAGTATTACCTAGATTATCTACAGTGCTCCCTAGGCTACTACAGTACTCCCTAGGCCAACTACAGTACCCCCAAGTCAACTACAGTACTCCCTAGACCAACTACAGTACCCCAGGTCAACTACAGTACTACCTAGATTCACTACAGTGCTCCCTAGGCTACTACGGTACTTCCTAGGCCAACTACAGTACTAAATTGAATAGATTTAAGTCTAGAAAAAGATAAAAGACTAAAAACTAGACTAAAGACTAGACTAACAGACCCTTATGTGCTCCACTTGCTCCACTTGCTCCACTTGCTCCACCATTTTTCCTTTGATTTGTCTCATAATCGCCTTGCCCGGTTCCTCCTCGACTTTGATCTCTTTCACTCCGTTCTTCTCCATAATAATCGTCTCTTTCATATTGATCGTAGTTTCCATAATCATATGCATCGAAATCATCGTGATACCGGACAGGACTCTGAAAAGATTTTGATAGAAAAAGGAGACAGAAAATAAGACAGAAAATAGCTAAATCTAAATCTGATTAGCTTATTAAAAGAGTTAAAAATTTCACCTGAGGTCCACGGGATCTCGACATTTCTCTACAGATGATTGAATACTTTGAAAACAAAGACTTTCAATAACTCAAGAATCTCCAAATCAGATCTTGTGGTTGATTGGAGAGACGGACGGTGAGCTGTGTTTACTTGGGATTTACCCCTTTCACCCATTGCTCAGATGAGCTGTCAACGCGCGAAATGACAGCCGCCAAGTGAAGAGAGGAAGAGAAGAGAGATTTGATCTACTCCCAAAAGAGAGGACCTCTTTTGGAGTAGATCAAACCAGGAACCATCCACCGTCACTCAAGAAAACATCAACATTTCATCGATGCTCTTCACGATTTGTGACCAAATTTGGAAACAAGGGGACGATGGGAAAGCTTTCTGTTTTCTTTGCTTTAAAGTCGATTGCTTTAGAGATGAAATCTTATTCTTAGGTAACCCATGGACACAAGGTAGGGTCAAGTAAGTGAAGCGAGGACAGCCAGGAAATCAAGTGACGATGTTTGGAAACCAGGACACAAGCGTTAGCAAACTGTTACTCCTAGAAGCAAACTGTTACTCTTAGAAGCAAAATGTTACTCATAGAAGTAAACTGTAACTCTTAGAAGTAAACTGTAACTCCTAGAAGTAAACTGTAACTCCTAGAAGCAAACTGTAACTCTTAGAAGCAAGAGCACGGTTACTCTTTCTATGTATTCCTATGCATTCCCATGCATTCCTCAGTATTCCTTTGTATTCCTGCGTACTCCCTTGTATTCCTGTGTATTCCTATGTATTCCTATGGATTCCCTTGTATTCCTATGCCTTCCTTTGTGTTCCTGTGCATTCCTATGCATTCCTATGCATTCCTGTGTATTCCTATGTATTCCTATGGATTCCCTTGTATTCCTATGCCTTCCTTTGTGTTCATATGCATTCCTATGTATTCCTATGCATTCCTGTGTATTCCTATGTATTCCTATGGATTCCCTTGTATTCCTATGCCTTCCTTTGTGTTCATATGCATTCCTATGTATTCCTATGCATTCCTTTGTATTCAATTTTACTCAAAAAACACACGTTTATTATCGTAATATTTACAAAAACATCCCGAATCTGGGGAAAGTCTATGATGAACAGAAGAAAGGATTTGAATTACCTGTAAATCTTTTAAAAAGAAAAAATGACACATTATCTACGGGAAACAAAACAAAAAAAAAACATTGCATAAGTGGTGATCCTAAAAGGCAGAGAAATCACAAAACTTTAGAGGTGACTTTAAAATTGGTCCAAAATTCAGATAAAAACAATGTGAAAAGTTGAAAAGTTGAAAAAAAAAAAGGGTTTTCCCATGAGTTGACTGTAACCGTAGATTAATAGTTGAGTTGAACCTGGAAATTTAATGAATTAATATTATATAATCATATCATAAAAGTATAGTTATATAAGTAATAGAAATGTGAATGAATATAAATGATTTTGTGAGCAACTTTTGCGTTCTCACCCGTGCCGCAAAGCCACACTTTCTGGCCCACCCTTAGTTACCCAGAGGTGCACTAGATTCAGCGCACCTAAGCCCAAGCCTGAGCCTAAGCCTAAGCCTAATCCGAGAAGTGGCTGAGATCCAGAAAATGGGGGTTCAGCCCAAACCCAAATAGACTTAGTGCTAGGCGCTAGCCGCTAGCCCACGCACTAAGTCCAAGCCTAAGCTTAAGCCTTAGCAGCCATCCCACCCCGGCTTAGTTACCCAATTGTTACCAATTGTTATCAATTCTTCAATCATAAAGAAGGTACGGTATTAGATTGTTTCAAGAATTGTACATGAAATTTCTCTCAAGATGGAACGCACTTGTGGAATACTGAAATGGCTGCGTCGTCGAGCCAGCAACGAGGTGCAAGCGAGCTTCGGTGGTTTCACATAAACCGAATCATGCCCCATTCGCATCAGCTCCAACGCACGACCGACCTCTTCCTAAAACTTGTGATAATTTAAAGCTTTGAAGCAAGATCATTGCAATCTTCAAGCTTGAAGATGTTCCAATTTTCAATTCAAAATGAATCTTCAATTTCAATTTTCAAGAAAGGGAGGAAAAAGAAGCTTTATCAGTTCTTATTTATAAGCTCAAATTGCATCTTGATGAGCAATTTGGCTAGTGAACTAGTGCCTAACTGGTAGCTGTTTAGATTTGGCCATGATAGCTGTTTAGATCTAATCTTAATAGCTCTTTAGATCTAGTCTTGATAGCTGTTTAGAGCGAGTCTTAATAGCTCTTTAGATCTAGTCTTGATAGCTCTTTAGCTCCAGTCTTGATAGCTCTTTAGATCTAGCAAGCTTTTACCTGAATACTGTGCAATCTTGGAGGTTTGACACCGTCTCGCAAGAATCGAACCGATTTTGGGATCTCTGGGATGGCTCGGGTCTCATCCATGTTCTCATCATGGCAAGAATCGCTTGATGATCGTTCATCCTAAAGATATTTGTCATTAGTAAAGCTGTACTCGTTAGGTCAGGCTCATGATAGACGGTACTTGGTAAAGAGCTAAAGATATAGCTTACTTCAGAGCCAGGCACAGGGATAGGTATTGGGGTTGTTCGATCGGGTTCGCCGGTTACCAACGAGACGAACATTAGCTGATGAATAGTCATCCTTTCCGAAGGATTCGTCTTCAACAAGTTTCGGATGATGTTTTTAGCTGAAAGATTTTAAAATAGAATGAGTTGAGTTTAATTTTATGGCTTTGTTGAGAGAACTTTGAGTACTTTAAGTACTTTTGATAGGTAGAGACTGTGGTTTGGATTTTTTTGAGTACTGTGAGTACTGTAGCTATTCAGATCCTGTAAGCATTTGGATACTGTAAGTACTTTTGAGTACTGTAGAACTTCTCTTAGCTTCTCTAGCTTCTCTAGCTTCTCTAGCTTCTCTGCCAGCTCCTCTTTTGTCTCTCTTACTCTGCATTTACTTTTGTGGCACTGTAGCACTTCTGTGGCACTGTCGACTGTATGTTTACTGTAGGATAAAGACAGTAAAGTGGTGTGTGCACAGTTGTGCAACGTTTCTCTAATACTTCTAACACCATTTTCGCTTACTCGAATCCGAAACGGGATCCCACTCCTCGTGTGGAAAGGCGTAGTATCCCTTCGCGATTCGGGCTCTCATCCCCGGCGACAAGGCCAAACCGGCCATCGAATAGAAGGGAGGATAGCCGCACAGTCTGACATCCCACCAATATATTCTTTAGGACTTTAGGCTCATTTTAGAAACAATGAACTAATCTAAAGTAGGCCAGCTTTGTTTGTTCTTTGGCTAGATCACAAAATAGAAACCCTGAGAAATTCGAAAGATCAGTTTACTGTAAACCTTGAGATCTTAAAGTACAGTAATCTAAGCTAAAGTACAGTAACCCTAGATGCTAAAGAACAGTAATCTTAAGAGTACAGTAACCCTGAGAGTACAGTAATCCGTACAGTAATCCTGGAAGTACCCAAGTACAGTAAGTACCTAAGTAGAGTAAGTACCCAAGTACAGTAAGTACCCAGGTACAGTAAGTACCCAAGTACAGTAAGTACCCAAGTACAGTAAGTACCCAAGTACAGTAAGTACCCGAGTACAGTAAGTACCAAAGTACAGTGAGTACCCAAGTACAGTAAATCACCCAGCCTTAAGGCAACCCTCAGAGTACGGTAACCCGGAGAGTTCAGTAATTTTGGAAGTACAGTAGTCCAAAAGTACAGAAACCCTGGCGTACCCCAAGTTAGGCTAATTTCCCCCCAAGTTACTCAAAGAACTTGCTGACCTGATCCCTTTCTTAACCCGTAAACAGTGAATACGTGTAGATGTCAGACTACAGCAACTATCATTCCGTTTAAGATTCAAAAAGGCTTTAAATATGTAAATTTCTCCAATGAAAACTCACAATATGTACATGGCGACGCCGAGCGACCACATGTCACACGAGCGATCGTAACGCTCTCGACCGAGCACTTCTGGTGGGCTAAAAGACGGGATTTTGATGGGTTTAAGGAAGAAGATTATTCAAATATAGAAGACAAAGAAGATTCAAGATTCAAGATAAAGAAGACTCAAGTATATTCTACTTATTATCTTTTAAAATTCAATAAGAATGTATGTAAAAACTTGTGAAGTCTTCTTCAAGCCAAGTCAAGCCAAGTTCTAGTCAAGCCAAGTCAAGTCAAGCCAAGCTAAGCCAAGTTCTAGTCAAGCCAAGCCAAGCCAAGCCAAGCCAAGTTCTAGTCAAGCCAAGTCAAGCCAAGCCAAGCCAAGCCAAGTCCAAGTCAAGCCAGCCAATCCAAGGCAAACTTCAAAACTCTAAACCCTATCTTACTCTAATCTAGCTTAAAAAGGTATCAAAGTAATCAAAGCCTTAAAAGCTAAATAAGTCTAGAAAGCTAAATAATCAAAGCCTTAAAAGCTAAATAAGTCTAAGCTCCAAAATCCTCCAACTTACGCATAATACGGTGTACAGCACGGGCTCTCCATTAGCACGTTTCGCTCGGGACGTTTCGCGAAGCCGTAGTCGCCCAATTTATACACACAATCGTCGCCTTTTGAGCTGAAATATGCTGGGCGGATGTGTTAAACGAATTTCTTAAACAGTACCTGCAAAGAATGTTCTCCAATTTGATGTCCCGATGAGCGATGTTCATGTCGTGGAGGAATTGCACGGCGGCGCCGATTTGCCGAATGATTTCGCCGACTTCTGAAAAGGAGAAAAATTTGATGAATTTTTTAAATGATTTGTTGGATTGATGTAGGATATTTAATTGATGATTTTGATGTATTAAAGACTCAAAATTGACTTGCTTTCAATCGCTTCAATTGGCTTAAACTATTTGAGTTCTAGAAATGGTTATCTTTCAAGATCTTCTGAATTCTCAAGACTTCTCAAGATTTCTCAATTCCCAAGATCTTCTGAATTCAAAAAATTCATCAAGATTTGTATTTCTTTTCGATTTTTTGTCGTATTTGAGTTTTAAATGGCCTAAATTCACAAAAATATATAGAAATTTGAATTTGAACTTGAAAATGATAATTTGATTAGAGCTGATAAGATGATTTAGCTTTAATGGACAAATTTCTACAACAATTTAAAGTTTTTATCCAGCTTTGTCTAGTTTTTATCTAGTTTGGTCTAGTTTTTGTCCAGTTTTATCCGGCTTTTGACCCGTTTTGTCCAGTTTTGCCCAGTTTTGCCCGGTTTTATCCTGTTTTATCCGGTTTTTGTCTAGTTTTTATCGGTTTTTATCTAATTTTAGCCAGCTTTTGCCCCTTTTCAATCACGATCAATTCATAAACGATTCCCCTATTTCACAAAATTCTCCCCCAAACAATCAGCTGTGTTGTTTCCGCTCGAGGGTTTAGTGTACTTTGCCCACTTTATCTCGCTTCACTTTTCCCTCATCAATCTCTTTAATATTTTCATCACATTTCTCTTTCAATATCTCTTCTCTTTTCCCATCAATCGTTTCTTTTCTCTCAGCAACGATAAATCAGCATTGAAAATAAAATAGGAGATTGAGAGAGAAGAAAAATCAGAATCTTTGTGGTGTTTACGTGAAATCGATTTGATCTCGTACTTTTGATTTGATCAACAAAAGTTCTGCGAATGGAAATATGGGTTTATTTGGTGGGCTAGCTGGAGTTCAAGAGAAATATGGGTTTATTTGGTGATCTAGCTGGAGTTCAAGAGAAATTTCACCCCAAAATTTCGATCTTTTTTGCGAAAGTTTATTCTTTACTGATAAGACTAAGAACAATGGTTGAACCCGGCTTTTTTTTAATTTTTTGGATAAACATTTTCTTTGTGGAGGCGTTCTTATCTTTAAAAATAGGGAATGATTGGTTGGATTGGGAAGAGAATGTCAAATTTTAGACATAAGATATAAAAAGTATCGATTCTCGACTTGATTAGGGGAAAGTACAGTAATTGCGTAGAGAAAAGTACAATACGACAGTAGATTTCGTAGCTGAATGGCTAGCAGTCTTGGGTAAGTTTTTGAGAGATCAAATGCTCGAATCTGGTCACAGAAAATTGAATACAGGACTCTAGAAGACTATGTTTTAGTTTAAAGCACAGTAAACCAGTCAGCACAAGTACAGTACATCAGTAAAATTAGCGCTAAAGCACATTAAACCAGTGTAAAGCACAGTACACCAGTGACAGCCACTGCGAAGTTTGAATGGTTAGCAGTCTTGGCTAACGTTCAAGAGATCAAGAGTTCGAATCGAGTTCGAAAAATTGGGTACACGATCGTTCATGATCGTTATGATCGCATATCGTTTATGATTTTGCTAGTTTGTATTTTCGATTTTCAAGCAACTCACTCTTTTCCGTGTACGGTACACTGCCTTGTCCTTCAAATTGCGATAGAAGATCACCGCCTTCCAAAAATTCAACAACCATCAGCAAACATTTCACGCCGTCAAATGTATTCTCGTAAATGTCATGAATAGTGACAACGTTTTCATGATTTCTGAAATGAATTTGAATAATTATTTACAGTACTAAGGGTTAAGCTATGTGAAAGTACAGGAAACTAGCTAGACTTAATCTAGCTAGAATCTAGCTAGACTTAACCTAGCTAGAATCTAGCTAGACTTAATCTAGCTAGAATCTAGCTAGACCTAACCTAGCTAGAATCTAGCTAGACCTAACCTAGCTAGACTTAACCTAGCTAGAATCTAGCTAGACTTAATCCAAAGCCAAAGTCTTGAGTCTTTGGCTCATGGCTCCTGTGAGACTGTTGTTAAAGATCTACTGTAGTAAGCCTTGACTACAGTACAGTACCTATCATATTATGCTTGTTAAATACAGTATATTAGAGCTGTTCATTAGAAAAGCTCATCTCAATAGATGAAAAACCAGATTTGATTCCTTTAATAGTTACTTTTTCAGAATTTAGTCGAATTTTCTAAGCTATATCTTTTAATCTCTGAAAGTAGCCATTAAAGGAATCAAATATCATTTTCCGTTGTAGACCTATTGACAATCAAACAAATGAACAGTACAGTAAACTAATAGTAAATGAAGAATAAAGTAGACAACTCCTAGACAAGCCATGACCAGCCAAAGGCTTGACAGGCTTGACAGGCAAGTTCAAGCTAGACACCTAACCTTTTACCTTTTTGCTTTAGAAAACGACGCCTTTACTACAGTAGTACTTAAAATCTTAAATATAATAAATCCTTACGATGTCAAGTAGTGCAACTCGACTTCTCGTCGAGCTTTCGGCGAATCTCTTAACACTTTCAACGCATACTTCTCTCCAGTCGTTTTATTGTAACAAGCCATCACTTTACCCGATTCACCAATTCCAATAATCTAAAAAAATTCTGTATTCAGGTCAACATTTAGCTTCTTAAACCTCAGCTGATACTTTGTAATCGTCGGTGATCTGATGATCGTGATAGGGGAAAGATGTGTACGATTGTTTGCGTGAGCGTTGAGCGGCTTCTTGGCTCTGGAAAGGGTTACCGGTAACTAGGCTGGATCTAGGCTGGATCTAGGCTGGATATAGGCTGGATCTAGGCTGGATCTAGACTGGATCTAGGCTGGATCCAGGCTGGATCTAGGCTGGATTTAGGTTGGATCCAGGCTGGACCTAGGCTGGATCCAGGCTGGATCTAGGCTGGATTACTGCAGCTTTTTCAATTCTTAATGAAACTTACAAATTCCGGGTTTAAACTCGCGCAAAGGCAAAGTTTCCGTTGCAATTCGGCTGTTGGTGATTCCTCGTCATCCGAGATGTGCACCTCGAGGGTTGAAGTTGCGTTTAAACAGAGAGATCGCTGGAAAATTGAGGATTTGAGATCAGTTTTCCATTTCTTTCTATTTGATCATTTTTCTATTCGATTTCTATTTTTCTATCATTCTGTTAACTCTCAGTGATCTATTTTTCTTTCTTAGCATTCAAAAATCAAACTTTTCTTTATGGACTTCTTACAGAAGACAAAGATATTCAGTTAAAACATAAAGAGCTTCCGTTAAAGAGCTTCAGTTAAAGATATTCAGTCAAAGAGCTTTCGTTAAAGAGCTGCAGTTAAAGATATTCAGTTAAAGAGCCTCCGTTAAAGATATTCAGTCAAAGATATTCAGCTAAGAGATAAAGCCTTCCATTCAAGATATTCACTTAAAAGCTCAAAACATTCCGTTAAAAGATATTCAGTTAAAAGAGATCCAATCAAAAGCTCAAATTGAGCTCTTTCCAATCAAAATCCAATCAAAAGCTCTTTACTTTTATTTACTTTACTTTACAGTTTTTTTACGATATCCAGAATTATAGAAATTGTAGAAATTGGATCAAAAAGTTCAAAAAAAATCAAAAGAATTGAATTTAAATGAGCTTTGGTGGCCTTTATCACTCGACTTTTCTCACCGCCCCCCAGCTTCCTCGGTAGTATAGTGGTTAGTATCCGCGTCTGTCACATGCGAGACCCGGGTTCAATTCCCGGCCGGGGAGAATCTTTTTCGTTTTTGCTTTAAACGGCTTCGGAAAGTAAAAGTGATCCAAATTAGATATGAAATTGGATTAGTTAAGCTCTAAAGCTCATCCACAACAGTTTAGTCGATCAATTGGGTTTTTATGAGTCGACTTCTATCACTACTGGGAGCGTTTTGAATGAAACCATCGGCTCAATTCCTAATTTCCCCACTTGCCAACAACTTCCTCGGTAGTATAGTGGTTAGTATCCGCGTCTGTCACATGCGAGACCCGGGTTCAATTCCCGGCCGGGGAGAATCGTTTTGCCTTTTTGCTTTTAACAAGTCTTTCTTTTCAAATCATAAGTTCTAGATACAAATTCTCTACGTTGTAGCCAAAAAAGTCAACACTTTAAAGATGCTAAAGTGTTCAAAGTACCTAAAGTTCATTTCTCTGCGAATTCCCGTTGATCTCGCGATTCCGTGAAAAAGATTGCAAACAAAAAAAGTGATCTGGTGGTCAGATCACTTGGTTCTATTTTGGGATTGGGTTTCCCCAAAATTTTCCGCAAAAAAAGGCTTTTTTCTTTTGAAATCGGGTTGACCAAAGAGAACAACTGCTGGGAATCGATTTTGCTCGAAATTCTTCGAAAATAGAGAAAATAGAGAAAGTCTAGCAAAAAAAAAGAGCTGTTTTTTGGGAAAACCGTAGATATTTGTATAAAGGAATTGATTTTTGGGGTTTTTTTGGGACTTTTCAGCACTTTTTAACACTTTTCAGCACTTTTACAGCCTTTTGAATGTTTAAATTCGTCAAAATTTCACTCATGCTTCTTTCTAATATCTTTTGATCATAATATCAAAAGTTTTCATTCACAAATCGAGCGCTGCATCTTTATAAGATCTATTAAAAGGTAAAGAAACAAATGTACAAGAAAATAAGCGTTTATAAGAGGCAGAAAGTACACAGAAAGTACGCAGAAAGTACGCAGAAAGAGCAGAAAAATCGCCCCAGACTTTTGTCTAGTTTAAATGCGATTTTTAAATACGAAAACTAGTAGTTTTCTTAAAATATATAAATCTAGAAACTATTCTTAATTATATTTTTTGATAAATTCAATACTTTACTTGAAAAGTGGTCGGTGATTGCTCGTGTATAAAGTCCATTTCAGCAAGCAAGCGCTTCTCGTGCTTCTCGATGAGATCGGGAGAAAATCTGGAAATTCTAATTTTAAAATCTCTTTGTTCAATAGATTTTCTCAACAATCAACTCTTATTTTCTAAAATCTATTTTCTAAAAGTTGAAAGTGTTCATTGAACCGATAAAAAGCGAAAAGAAAGCAAAAAAAGATGGATTTCCCGCTTCATTGAACAATTTTGCAGTGATTGGTGATCTTTAGAGAAAAATTCTTTTGTTCAGCCGTACTTTATGCTTAAAACTTGTAAAGAAAGGCTTAGGCTTAGGCTTAGGCTTAGGCTTAGGCTTTGGCTTAGGCTTAGGCTTAGGCTTAGGCTTAGGCTTAGGCTTTGGCTTAGGCTTTGGCTTTGGCTTTGGCTTAGGATTAGGCCTAGGCTTAGGCTCAGGTTTAGGCTTAGGCTTAGGCTTAGGCTTAGGCTTAGGCTTAGGCTTAGGCTTAGGCTTAGGCTTAGGCTTAGGCTTTGGCTTAGGTGAACTGAAATCCTCACTTTTCTCACAAGAAAATAGGGAATTCAGTGCGCTAGAATGGGTATCAGGAGATCAGGAGAGCCAAAGTCAGCTAGATCAGGAGAGCACAAAGTTAGCTAGATCAGGAGAGGACATAGTACACAACTCTTGGATAGGAAAGTACGTATTCATACAGAAGTACGTATTCATACAGAAGTAATACAGAAGTACATATTCATACAGAAGTACATATTCATACAGAAGTACATATTCATACAGAAGTAGATATTCATACAGAAGTACGTATTGATACAGAAGTACGTATTCATACCGAAGCACGTATTCATACAGAAGTACAGTAAACTACCGTATTAATACGTAATTCTTTCACGAACCTGAAGGGATTGTTATCGGTTTGTGGTGTTTCCAACGGATCAATCTCTTCATCCAAATCGAACATCATTTTTGACGTTGACGGCTTTTTAAGACACAGTTTTCTGTAAGTTTTTTTTGAGTAAAATTGAGATTGAACGGAAATTGAGAGAACGGGAATTTAGCGAACTCTGAGGATACGGAAAGCAATAAAAGTTGATAGCGTGTTGGGAAAGTGGGGAATTGAAGAAAATTATTTAAAGAAAACACAGCTAAAAAGCTTTCTGGAATCCAATAAAGTTAAAGATCTTTAAAAAACTTTAAAGGAATCAGTGATCTGATTGAACAATTTAGACAAGATAAAGAAAAAAACAACTAAAACAATGGTGGGTGAGACAATGAAGTGATTGGTTGAGGAGAGGGGTTTCCTTCTCACCCCAGGGCAATTCTCTGGTCGACATTCGATCTAGTGACGTCAAAAGATCACGTTTATTTGGTCGATATGCAAATATTTGAGAGAACTAGGTTAGTCTAGTGTCTGGGGATCGGAGATCAGATTAATGGAAAACAAAGGAACTGATAGAACTGATAGAAAGCAAGTCGTTGGTCTAATAACAAGTCGTTCGTTTAATAGCAAATCGTTGGCAAGTTATGTTCTATTGTAAGTTTGTTAGATTAAATCTAGGGCTTAGTTTCTTTTCAAACAACTCAAATTCGATTGACCAAGAGATCGTGATTGTACTGATTGTACTGATTGTACTGATTGTACTGATTGTACTGATTGTACTGATTGTACTGATTGTACTGATTGTACTGATTGTACTGATTGTACTGTTGTACTGATTGTACTGATTGTACTGATTGTACTGTTCTAATTGATGGTTTTAATTGATTGTTCAAAAATTGGCCATAAACCTTAACAAACGGATTAGTATCAGGCTTATCCCAAGTGCCAACCCATAAGCCAAATCCTGGCCTGGCAGATCTGGACCTTGGCTTTGAGGCTTAGCTTTGAGACTCTGAAGCTTAGCTTTGAGGCTTTGAGGCTTAGCTTTGAAGCTTTGAGGCTTTAAGGCTTAGCTTTGCGGCTTTGAGGTTTAGCTTTGAAGCTTTGAGGTTTTGAGGCTTAGCTTTGAAGCTTTGAGGCTTTGAAGCTTAGCCTGATGGGCTTACCTGGCTTGGTTCAGTTTGCAAAAGGCAATACTAGGCATTGAATTGAATTTTTACCGTTAAATGCCAATTTTAACAACAATTTTCGCACTAAACACCAAAATCTAGACTATTTCTTGTCTACTGAACGTCAGAGATCACTTGTAAACAAATGGCACAAATTCGGCGGTCAGCCGAAGCTCGATCGCTCAATGCGAGCATTGAAACAAGGATCCAGAAAGAGATTGAAAAAGATTGAAAAAAGGAGATTGAAAATAACAAAATTAGATTGATAAATCGACTTTTCTAACATTGAAATCCTTTTTAGATTCAAAATTATCATTAAAAAGATCAAATTTCTTGGTTTCTTGGCTAAAGGAATTGTGATTCAAGTGGTTCTTCAAGATTTTCATTAAAAAGATCAAAGAATTGATGAAAATAAATGAAAATGGGAAAAATGAAAGCGTAATTTAATTGTGATTGAAGGTGTTGACAACTGAAAATGATTTGTGTTACTCGATAAGTTTTGTACCGTTGTTGGGCTACGATTTCACAATGACAAGAAAGAAGAAACAGCTGTCACTGATCAGCTGAACAATCGGGAAAGAAAAATAGGGTAGAAATTGTAATTTCTTGTTGTTAAGCCAAAAAAATAAGGACTTAAATAAAAATAAAATAAAATAAAATAAATATTTTTAAATACTCAACGAAATCATTGAAAGTATCATAATTCAACTAGGTTTTTCTTCTCCATCTTTGTTATATTTCCTCTTTCTTCTTGGCGAAACAGATGCCGAATAGCTCAGTGGTTAGAGCATTTGCCAGCTTGAAGCTCGAGAGTCGAGGGTTCGATCCCTTCGGCAGCTCCTTTTTTTCTTATTTTACTTTTATTAATTATTACTTTTATTATAGAGCTATTAAGCTGAAATAAGCAATTCTGCTTGCTTCAGTTAAAGTAAAGTTAAAGTACTGCGAGCCAAGTACGACAGATATTGCACACTACAGTCCTACCAAAGTCAAGCTATCAAAGTTGTACAGTAGCTAAGCCTTACTACCAAAGCCAAACTGATTCACGGGTGCACAGATTTAGTAAAATGATCTGATTATAGTGTTCTTTGTGCTAGATAGTAAGCGCACCCCTTCTCGTGTACTTGATTTCTTCATTTCCCGTGAAACCAAGTCAGAAATCAAGTGTTCTAGAAACGCTGCGTTTCTGAGAGCGCAAAGTGCACCAAGGGAACGAGCCAAACTTGACAATTGAAAGAATTTAAGAACTTAAGCTTTAAGCTTTAAGCTGACTATTGTACCAATGACACAAATCAAGGAAATCAAGGAATGAAGTACACGAGAAGGGGTGCGTTTACTATCTAGCACAAAGAATACCATAATCAGATTGTACCAATGACAAAAAAACCTTTGAAAAATATAAAAATTCAAAAGCCACGGCATCGAGAGAGCTGAAGTGATTGAATGAAAAGCGACCGGGGGAGATTGGGTTTAGAAAAAAGCAAAAAAGAAGGGCGGAGTCAAGGAAATAGTTGAGAAAGAAAGAAAAATGAGGAGAGAAATGGAGAAAGAACAGTTTTTTCATGGATTTCATTGAGAGATTGGCGAGAAGCGAGAGAAAACCCACGTGGGGGTCATCCCCATCCGTTCCCAATTCCATTCACAACTTGAACTTATCTCTACGGAGATTTGTAGGCAAATATATTGAGACTACAAGGATCAGATGATTGAAAAGATATGACTACTGAGCATCGAATAAAGGGAAATGAAACTATCGAGTCTAGACACTATTGAATACTTTGGATCTGTACTTTGGCTTGGAAAACTGATCTTGGACTGATCTTGGAGGGATCTTGGACTGATCTTGGAGGGATCTTGGACTGATCTTGGAGGGATCTTGGACTGATCTTGGAGGGATCTTGGACTGATCTTGGAGGGATCTTGGACTGATCTTGGAGGGATCTTGGACTGATCTTGGAGGGATCTTGGACTGATCTTGGATGGATCTTGGACTGATCTTGGACTCAAAAAGTCTGTAGAAAGGTAGAGAATATGAACTGATTGACCAGGAAATTCAGGAGATTCAGGAGATGAATCTCTTAGTTTGAAAGAGTGATTTGTACTGGAAAAGGAAAAAGAATAGAGTAGAAATGGGAAAACTCCAACCCAAACCTAATTCCATCTTCGTTTTCTCGACCATTTCTTGACCGATTGCTCTAAAGATTTCAGAGCAACAAGAATCGGAGTTTTCCCATGTTTAGGACAGAGTACAAGATGAAAGTTACTGGGTTGGATAGAACTTTTTGAATAAAACAACTTCTAGACGTCAACTTCTTCTTCTTCTAGAACTTTTTCACTTTCACGACTTCTTCTAGAACTTTTTTAAAGCACTTTGACTTACATAGAATATAGAGCTACAAGACTAAAAAGAGGAAATTATGGACGAAAAGGAAATGCTCTTTGGAATATTGTGATTAGAGTGAGTCTTGGAGCAAAGATAAGGATAAGATACAAAGTATGTCTTTGACTAGGGCAAAGTTCTGAGATGACTCAATATTATTAAGATCTGTACTATGTACTGATTTCTAGATTAGATGGAATCTTAGAAAAGTATTCAAAAGAGAAACCGATCTCCACCAAACTCTAGCCTTTTTTGGACAAGAGTCAAGATTTAGAAGTGAGCTTTCAAACAAATTTCCTGTAGCTTAAAATATTTACTAGGCTGAATATGATAGCTATTATTGATCTAAAGATATTCAGCTATAGATCATCAGCTATAGATCTTCAGCTATAGATCATCAGCTATAGATCTTCAGCTATAGATCTTCAGCTATAGATCTTCAGCTATATTGAGTAGAATAGAAATAGGTACATTCTTTAATATTCTTATTTAGGTCAATGATTCAATGAGAATGAAAAAAGTCAATCGATTTTCGTGAAAAAGCTATGATGTGATGGGGGAAAAGAGAGGGGTTTTCCCCTCTCAAAATTCCCTCACAAAGCGACGAGGGGAGAATGTGTGGCGCCACTCCCCCCCCTTTTCCTTTGCTTCATCTACTCACAAATCATTGCTTTCTTTTCATTCACCAATCGAGAGTTTCACAGACAGACAGACAAACGAATAAACAAATGGAATGAATTGGAGAAACACTTATGGTAACTTACACTTTTTGGGTTCTCAAAGTCTCAAAGTCTCAAAAATCTCAAAGTTTAAATGGAAATTGTTTCGGAAATTACTTGGGAAATCGATTTAAATAGATGAAAGTCTTGTTTTCAATTTGTTTATTTCGTTTATTTCGAGATTACGTTGCTCAAGACTCAAGAGAGTTTTTCACAAAAAGTGTTAGAAGAAAGAACTTAATGATTGGTATGTAAAGTGAGTTTAAAGAGTTTTTTACTCTAAAGTAATTGTTTTTATAAATGTTTGCGCTTAACTTGTAAGCACATCTTTTGATGCAATGGATACATTTCTACCCAACTACTTTCGGAGCTTTAAAGCTTTGAGTTTTGGCTATAAAGTAGAAAATCTAAAAATTAGACTGCTTTAAAAAAGGAGAAGTGATTGTGAGAAGTGAGTGATTTAAAAAGGAGAAGTGATCGTGACCGACCGGGGATCGAACCCGAGCCTCGCATGAGACAGAGGCGGTTACTAACCACTATACTACCGAGGAAGCTGGCAGCGGTGATAGAAGTGATAGAAATCGACTCATAAAGACCCAATTGAGTGGACAAATTGTTGTGGATGAGCTTTAGATCTTAACTAATCCAATTTCATATCTAATTTGAACCACTTTTACTCTCCAAAGCCGTTTAAAGCAAAAATGAAAAATATTCTCCCCGGCCGGGAATTGAACCCGGGTCTCGCATGTGACAGACGCGGATACTAACCACTATACTACCGAGGAAGCTGGGGCTCGTGAGAAAAGTCGAGTGATAAAGCCCACCAAAGCTCATTTAAATCGGGTTAAAATTAGAAATTGAGTCGATTGAGTCATTCAAAACGCTCCCTGGCTTGCAAGCAAAATGATTTCAAGAAAAAAAGCAAAAAGCAAAAAGCATTATTTTAAAGATTTAAATACAAAGTTCAACAAAAATCTTAAAGTTTAAATGGAAATTGTTTCGGAAATTACTTGGGAAATCGATTTAAATAGATTAAAGTCTTGTTTTCAATTCGTTGATTTCGTTTATTTCTAGATTACGTTGCTGAAGACTCAAGAGAGTTTTTTACAAAAATTGTTAAGCAAAGAACTTAATGATTGGTATGTAAAGTGAGTTTAAAGAGTTTTTTTTTACTCTAAAGCACTTTTTTCTCTTTTCTTTTCACAAAGAACAATATGAAAAAGAATAAAACTGTCCAGAAACCCAAAAAAAAGCTTTTGTTTTTGTTTTTCTTTCCTTAAAAAGTTCATTTCCAACAGACGGACAACAATTTTCCCTCAAATTTTAAAGTTTCACTTTTTTTTCCTTTTTTCATTTGCCCTTTTACGAGATTTCTGTGTTGATCGTCTCAAATTTTGTTGTTTATTTGGAGAAAAGATGGATTAATCTCTCGAGCAAAACAACAAATTGCAGTTAAAGTGAGATAAGCGAGAAAACGATCAGAAAATGAACAAAAAAGTGAGAACAGAAACGTGCAAAAGTTCATTGTTTTTTTTGGGGATCTTAGTGAACATTTTTGTTGATTTTCTAATGATAGCTCAATACTAATCAATATGTTTCTATAGTATTGTTTTTATAAATTTTTTACAAATTGGAACCGTATTGGAACCGAATTGAAACCATATTAGATCAAAATAAGAACCGTATTAGAACCGTATTAGATCAAAATAGGAACAGCTTTAAAGCTTTGAGTTTTGGCTATAAAGTAGAAAATCTAAAACTTAGACTGCTTTAAAAAGCAAAAGGAGAATTGATTTTGACCGACCGGGGATTGAAGCCGAGCCTGGCATGAGAGAGATGCAAATACTAACCACTATACTATCGAGGAAGCTGGCAGCGTTGATAGAAGTGATAGAAATCGACTCATAAAAACCCAATTGATTGGATAAACTGTTGTGGATGAGCTTTAGAGCTTAACTAATCCAATTTCATATCTAATTTGAACCACTTTTACTCTCCAAAGCCGTTTAAAGCAAAAATGAAAAATATTCTCCCCGGCCGGGAATTGAACCCGGGTCTCGCATGTGACAGACGCGGATACTAACCACTATACTACCGAGGAAGCTGAGGGCCGGTGATAAAAGTCGACTCATAAAGGCCACCAAACCCGGTTCAAATCCAATTCAAAGTCAATTTGCATATGAACTTCAAGCCAGTCTATTTCAACACGTACTGGGCGTACATTCGTGTACTCGTTAATTGTTTTTGCTGATAACTTTGTGTAAATTCAATGATAAACTAAGATAATATACTCATTCGATAGCCCTAAATCTCCTCTTGAAAACTAGCATTAAGTTATTGAGAAAGTTTTTAAAAGGAAAAAATATTTTCCCCGGGCGGGAATTGAACCCGGGTCTCGCATGTGACAGACGCGGATACTAACCACTATACTACCGAAGAAGCTGAAGGCGGTGAGAAAAGTCGAGTGATAAAGGCCACCAAAGCTCATTTAAATCGGGTTCAAATCAGAAATTGAGTCGATTGAGTCATTCAAAACGGCAAGTGGGGAAATCGGGTTGAATTGAGCCGATGGCCGGAAATGAGCTGATAGTTTCATTCAAAACGCCCCCCCCCTGGCTTGCAAAATGTTCTCAAAAGAAAGCAATTTTTGGTTTAAAATTTTCTGTTTTCGTTCATATTTTGCTTTTTGGTCGATCCACTGAAGATAGAGAGATGTTCGGCTTTGATTTCAGCACAGATTTCTTGGAAAAATTGCCTATTTTTTTTTTTGAGCTGTCAGCCACCGATCATTTCAGATTAGCGATTGCATTTTGCAGAACAAAAAAAAATGAGGAAACTCATCTGTTTTGATACGTAGCTGAGTGGAAATTGTGAAAAAATTGTCAAAAAAAATGGAAATTGTGAAAAAACAGGAAACATTTTGTTGTAAATTGGCTTGAAAATTGAAAACTTTTCTTAAAACCTGTAAAACTCTAAGAAAAGCAGATATCCAGCTTGATACTCTATAGATAGATTGATTTTTTGTCAAAGGTAAACAAATAATTTCATTCTCAAGTAAAGATGAGCTGTGACTGAAGTTTAAAAGCTTTAGAGCTTAACTAATCAAAATTCAGATCTAATTTGAACCTTTACTTTCAAAAGTTTTTAAAAGCAAAAACTATTCTCCCCGGCCGGGAATTGAACCCGGGTCTCGCATGTGACAGACGCGGATACTAACCACTATACTACCGAGGAAGCTGGCAGTGGTGATAGAAGTCGACTCATGAAGGTTCGAATGAAACTCAGTTCAAAGGAAAGTCGTGGTAGGCCAGATTTTCCAAATTACTCCCTAGTTAACTCCCTCTGAGGTCAAGGATGTCAAGTGCGTCATGGTGTAATGGTTAGCACGGTTGCCCGGTAAGCGGAAGCGCCCGAGTTCGAGTCCCGACACAGCGTTTTTTGATCAGCATTCCTTTCCTTTCCAAAAGCTTGAATCAATCGGAAACTTTGCTTTCAAGTTTTCGAAAATATTTAGTTGATTCCCGTCTTTCCCATGTCCTTTCAATCACTCCACTCCAAAAATCACGCTGATCAAATCGTCATTTTCGTCACGCTGATCAAATCGTCATGGATCAGCTGATTTCCTGTTTGATTTGATTGCTCGGTAAGCGAAAGATCGCGGGTTCGAGTCCCGGATCCTTTTTGCTTTTTTTTAAATCATTTTACTTGCAAGCCAGGGAGTGTTTTGAATGACATTATCGACTCAATTTCTAATTTGAACCCGATTTAAATGAGCTTTGGTGGCCTTTATCACTCGACTTTTCTCACCACCCCCAGCTTCCTCGGTAGTATAGTGGTTAGTATCCGCGTCTGTCACATGCGAGACCCGGGTTCAATTCCCGGCCGGGGAGAATAGTTTTTGCTTTTAACAAGTTTTTCTTTTCAAGTCATAAGAAAGGAAGGCTGATCAAAAAGTACTGCACCGGTTTGTTTTTTTTTGTTCAAATTTTTGATCTTTTTGATCCAATTTCTACAATTTCGATAATCCTGAATATCTAAAAATACTTGATAAACATTTAATTGATCAATTATCGTTGATCATTGTTTATTGATCGATCCCAACTCCAAAGTTTTAGATTTCAGCAGACAGACAGTTTAGACAGTTTCATCAGATCAATGAAATCATTGCCTTCAATGCACCAGAATTTTCAAAAAGACAACTTTCCATTCTTTTTGATGCACCGATCAATTTCTCGCTCTATCCACCGAATCTCACCCCACGTGAGGCTGACAATGACAAGGGGAATTCCCCGAGCAGTTTATCGGTACGCGAAATGAATAAAAGAAGAAAAACGCCTCTTTTCCAGTGCAGTGCCACTCAAGCAACTCCAAAAACAAAATCGAATCTTCAGAAAAAAAAGAGGTGATCAAATTTCGTCGAAATCGGTATCTCTCAAAGGTTTCTCTTTCTAAAAATTGTTTTTCTTTTCGCCGATCGTTTTGACCACCTCATCTCGTGCACTTTTCTTTTCCTGAGGAATGGATAGAGCACAGAACGCTCAGTTTGCTGTGCTCTTACAAAAAAATGTCTGCATGTTGTCAATTTACATGTTTACCTTTAAAATTGCCCTTCCAAGCCTTTGCCTAAGGCTGTGCAAGCTTTTCGAATGCTCCCCTAGCTCTGTAGCTCTTAAATCTCAAATTCAACACCTTTGCCAAAGCATTGTAGAATTGTTGGATTAGAAGGTTATGCCAAAGTTTCTCTTGCCTCTCACTTCTTCCTTCTCTTCCTCTTTCTCTTCCTCTTTCTCTTTTTCTTCCTCTTACCATCTCCCCCTTTGATCCAAAGAACCGTTTTCGCAAAAAAGGTGGCCCCAGGGATCGAACCAGGATCCTTGTAGCGAGAGACGGACGGACGGACTCTCTGATAGTTGGCCATAAGACAAACCGGATGCAAAGCTTTCCCTCGCCCTTTCAAAGGCTTTCTTGAGTTTTTATTAAGTCTCCATGATGGTTCAACTTTGACTCACAAAGGAAGATCACGAAATCAAGGTGGTCAATCGAAATGAAACCTAGACCATCCAATGCAGAGTTTTACGCTGATTCCAAATCTGCCGTCCGTTTTTGCTAAATAGGTCGGAATCGCTTGCAAGAGAGGCCAAAAATTTGTTTACTAAAAAAAACTAAATGCCTTGCGATTCCGACCTATTTAGCAAAAACGGACAGCAGATTTGGAATCAGTGTAAAACTTTGCATTGTAACCTGTAATCAGTGAAACGCTGCATTGTAACCTGTAATCAGTGAAACTCTGCATTGTATAGTCTAGGTTTCATTTCGATTTACCATCTTGATTTCGTGATCTTACCCCTCTCCATTCAGATCAAATAATTTAATAACTCTCAAAGAATTATCCAAAAATCAAATTGATTGGATAAAGACAAGATTCAAGAATCAAAAATTATTAATTTTTCTTTGCGATTGTTGGCTTTCCAAAGGTGAATAGTTTAGAGAACTACTTGGAAACATAAAAACATCAAAACTGTAGAGTGATTTCCCTTTTCGAAAACCAAGAAAAGAACCAAAATCGACGAAACAGTGACTTTCAAAGAAATTTTGGTTTTTTTGTTTTTCTGGGAGCTCAGAGAACCCTCAAAAGTTAACAAAAAATAGCCCATCTCAAGGCCATTTGCTGCAATCAAATCAAACAGGAAATCGGCTGATCCAACAATGATCGACGATTTGATCAGCGTGATTTTTGGAGTGGAGTGATTGAAAAGAGAGGGGAAATACCGGGATCAACAAAATATTTTCGAAAAGTTGAAAGCAAAGTTTCCGGTTGATTCAAGCTTTCGGAATAGAAAGGAAACCCGATCAAAAGTGCTGCACAGGGAGTCGAACCCGGGAGCTTCCGCCTACCGGGCAACAGTGCTAAGCATTACACCATGACGCGCCTGATCTTCTTGACCTCAGAGGGAGTTAACTAGGAAGCAATTTTGAAAGTCTAGCCTAGCATGACTTTCCTTTGAACTGCGTTTCATTCGAACCTTCATGAGTCGACTTCTATCACCACTGCCAGCTTCCTCGGTAGTATAGTGGTTAGTATCCGCGTCTGTCACATGCGAGACCCGGGTTCAATTCCCGGCCGGGGAGAATCGTTTTTGCTTTTAAAAACTTTTGAAAGTAAAGGTTCAAATTAGATCCGAAATTTGATTAGTTAAGCTCTAAAGCTTTTAAACTTCATTCACAACAGTTTATCCACTCAAGACCGATCTTTGCTTGATCCAAGAATGAAATCATTATTGTTTACCTTAGACAAAAAGTTTAAAAAAAAAATACTCTGGGTGGGGTTCAAAAAAGGGAAAATGAGAAAAGGGATAAGAAAGGTTAGTGATTAGACGGTTAGAGTCAAAACCACCCCACGTGGAGTCACTCAATGCACCGATCCAGACAGGGGAAAACATGCAGAGAACGGATAAGAGATTGATGAAAAGGAAAAAGGGGAAAAAAGGGACAAGCTGTTCGTAAAGTGTTCTTTTCCCGATTGAAACATTGGGATTTTTTGGAGAAAACTGGGGTGCGAGAGGACTTATCGAAAAAAAAAAACGAAGAGAAAAAACGAAAACTGCTCGCGTAACGCTTTTGTGTGTGTGTGTTTGCGGGGGGAAACTGATGGGGAATTGACTGAAAAGTCGTCATCAACCATATGGGGATCGGCTTGGGGAAGGAAAAAAATAAAGAAATTTGTTTCCAGCACCTGAAAATTTGATTCCTAGGTGTTGAGATCGAAAACAGAGTCATCGATCTACTGCATGTTGACGATTTTACATTTTTGATGACGCTCATCATCAAAAATTTTGATGACGCGTTTCCCATACGTTTGCAGGCATTTCTGAATGCCGATAGGGGTAAATATTGAATTTAATTGTTAATTTGTTACTGTTATATGTTGAATAAAGATATTTAAGTTAACTTTTCGAGATTGGTTTGGTTATTTTGGTTAAAAGCCAGGCATTTTGTGTGTGCGGCCTTTTGTTGCGGTAATTCTTGGTCATCCTGTACTTAACGCATCTTTTCCGGTTTACTGAATTCTTCAGTTCTCCTTCACTTCATTTCTCCATTTCTCCATTTCTCCAATTTTGTGTGTTGCGGTGATTCTTGAGCACCCTGTAGTTTAGTTTATCTTTAAAGTTAAGCCAAAAAATAACCATTGGTTATTTTGGTTAAAAGCCAGGCATTTTGTGTGTGCGGCCTTTTGTTGCGGTAATTCTTGGTCACTCTGTACTATCTAAACATTATTTAATCGAAATTTGCATCTATAGTTTGTGATTTAATCAGCATACAAGCCTTGTTTTAAAGCCATACGACCGCGAGCCGTGGATCCGCGACTCGTTGGGACGGCGTCAGTCGAAGGTCGGTCAACAGATGATTAGGTGATTCTTTTTAAAGATGAAAATACCCATTCTTGTTTGCATGCAATCTTAACCCATTGGATTACTCAGTCTGGAGTGTTCTTGAAGCCAGGGCATGTGCAAAACGACGATAAAAATATCGAAAGTTTGAAGAAAGCGCTTATTAAAGTATGGCAATGATGCTTATTTGCTCGCCACGGTCAACGCGTTTCCCAAACGTTTGCCATTATTTGAACTTGCTAAAGAAGGAGGTTGTTCCGTGGGCTCAACGCCACTTCAAAAATCGAATTTGGACTTCTCAACAAGATGATGAAATTGTCCTGGTCAAATTGTCCTGGTCAAATTGCCCGCCATATCCTGGCCGTCCGGTACCTTAGCGGGTTGAGTTATGGCCGGCTCAAAAGGCAAAGAAAGTGCAAGAGTTTTGTTCAAAGACCTTCACGGACTTCATCTCGGACTGTCGTCGAGATTCTGAGTGACCACCCAGCTCACCCGATCTTAACCCATTGGATTACTCAGTCTGGAGTGTTCTTGAAGCCAGGGCATGTGCAAAACCACGATAAAAATATCGAAAGTTTGAAGAAGGCGCTCATCAAAGCATGGTGATGATGCTTATTTGCTTGCCACGCGTTTGCAAGCTTGTCTGAATGCCGATGGAGGCAAATATTGAATTTAATTGTTAATTTGTTACTGTTATTTGTTGAATAAAGATATTTAAGTTAACTTTTCGAGATGGGTTTGGTTATTTTGGTTAAAAGCCAGGCCTTTTGCGTGTTGCGGTAATTCTTGGTCATTCTTTACTTTGGCAATAACAATAGCTAGCTTTAGTTTTCTACCATGCAAATTATTAGGTTGGAAAGAAAGTTCTCGGTAAAAAAGTTTCACTAGAATTTCTTTAAAAAATGAATCCACCAATTGAAGAAGATTTTATTCTATTATTTACAAGTTGACTCTAAGAAATTACTCGTAAAAAAATGAATGAAGCTTTCTGTAGGTTCCCTATCTCTCTAAATTTGGTTCCCTATCTCTTTTCCCTAATTTTCGAGATTTTTTTGAAAAATTCTTATTTTCCAGCTTAAATTCAGCTTACTTTTTGCATCAGAAAAACGATTTTTTATGAGATAATTGACTGGAATTGATTGGAATTGATTGAAATTGATTGGAATTTCTTAAAAAGGATACCCCTCCAGAGTTCATGGGTACCCAGAGTGCTTTCTCGTTTCTCGCTACTATTTATTACATGTCATTTCAAACTAAAGTCCCGTTAATTTCAATTCCTGTACGCAGTTGTCTCAACATTTCTTCATTTCTATTATTTTCTATTTCATTTCCAGTACAGAAAAACGATTCCTTATGAAGTCAAGCTAGCATAAATGTGCAATACGCTTTATAATCTCTATTTTTAGCTAAAATTTAAAGCTATATTTCAGCTGTACCTCAAAAACTAACTTTTTTTTTCGGTGTCATCTTCTTGGCATTGATTTTGTTTGATAAAAATAGGTGATTTGTGAAAAGTGAAAGCATTAGATCATCAAATTTGCCTTAATCACAAATTCTCCTTATTTTAAGTAATTCATTTTAGGCTATAGGACCAATTGCCTATTCATTAGCCCATTAAAAGCTTGTCTAAAGTCTGGTCAACCAAAAAGTAACCAAGTCAGCTTCAGCCGAAGAAATCTCTTATTTTTTTTGCCTGAAGCCCACTCTGTTTTTTTTTGTTAGAAACTTTGTGAAATATAGTCAAGTTTATCAAAAAAACTGGGAAGAATTTATGGATTGATTTCTGAGAAATCACCGTGCAAACCTTTTCCGAGAACTTTCTTTTCAATCTAATATAAAAAGCTGACAAAAATAGTACCTCTGAACAAAGTTATAGGCCTTCAAAGCGTTCTCATTCAAAATACCCGAAAACTTTGAAAATAGCCAGAAACTCGACAAGAGCTTAAGATTCAAGCCTTTGTTCGATCCTTTCTCAGTGTTCTCATCAATTGTTTAGCGATAGTTTCTTCTGTTTTTCAAATAAAGTCAAGTTTATCAAAAAAAACTGGGAAGAATCTATGGATTGATTTCTGAGAAATCACCGTGCAAACTTTTTCCGAGAACTTTCTTTTCAATCTAATAGATATAAAGTGTTCAGATTGTTTAGATTTTACTCGAGATTGGAACAAAAACTCAAAAGCTCATCTTGAGTTCGTGCTTTTCCCTAGTAAATTCTAACAACAGTTGAACTTTAGTGAACACCTCAATAGTGAACTAACCTCAATAGTAACCAAATTTTTTAGGATCCCTTTGAGTTGATTTAGTACGAATCTCGATAGCGAACGAACCTCGATAGTGAACGATCTTTTAGGAACCCTTCCATAGTTCTTCCCTTCTTTTGCTAAACTAGTTTGATCATCAGTCTTCATAAATTTCCAATGTCTTATAATTTTGTCCAACACGGTAGATTTACAAACGAAGATGTTCCAAAGGACTTTTTTCCGAGTAAAGCTTGTCCAGATTAAAAGCCAAGGTTGAGCTTGGTTAGATTTTACTCGAGATTGACACAAGTAAATTTTTGGTCTTGAAATGACTTCTGGTGATTTGTTTTACTCTTTGAAAAACTCGAATAAGAAAATTGGCATTTTGAGCTCTAAGAAGGCTCTAAGAAGGCTTTAACAAGACTCTAACAAGACTCTAACAGTTCTAGAGACTTGTTAGAGCCTTTTTGGCTTTAAGACTTTTCATTTGGATGAATAAATTATCTTATTCATTGGCACAAATGTAGCTGGTAAATGCATTTTAACTAAAATGAAAGCTAAAAGATTGAGAGAATTTGTTATGCATAACAAGCTCATTACCTAAAATTTCTCAATCACTGAATTTATCAATCACTGAAACTCAATGAAAGTCATTGTCACTCCACTTCTTCAAGTCAAATGTCCACGAAATTGCAGATTTTTATTGGGGATTTCCCGATTTCAAAGTGTTTGCTTTATTCCGGGAAAGATAAGCGAAATGATGTTTTTTTGGAAGAAAGGGAAAATTTGAAATGGTCAGATAGGGCAATGAACTCTCAAAAGATTGGAAAGTTCTTCCAATCTTTTCAGAGACCCGTCAGTTTGACTTTTGAGGGATTTAGAAAGCCTATTGGATAAAGATTTCCTGAATTCTTCTTAGGGATTTAGTGTAACAAAGATTTAGTGTACCAGTGTACCAGTGTACCAGTGTACCAGTGTACCAGTGTACCAGTGTACCAGTGTACCAGTGTACCAGTGTACCAGTGTACCAGTGTACCAGTGTACCAGTGTACCAGTGTACCAGTGTACCAGTGTACCAGTGTACCAGTGTACCAGTGTAACATTGTAACATTGTAACATTGTAACATTGTAACAGTGTAAAGATTTTTCCAGACATTTTCTTTTTCTAGCATTCTAACTGGTTTATTTCATTCATAAGTTAGCCTTTTTAAAGCCTGAGACACTCTTTTTAAGTAGGAAATTGTTTCTAAACACTTTGTGAACGAGTTTGATTGGAAATAGACAGAAGTTGATGTATCTAGGTACTTAAACTCGTTTATGAAAGATCTAACAACCCGATTGATGCCCAGAATGCACATAAATTGACCAGAATCGAGATTTTCACTTCAATGAAGTCTCATCTTTCGACATTTGTATTGAAAGATGAAAGATCGAACTAATTATAGTATCAGACTTGTCTGATACCATAATTAGTATACTATAATTATATTATAGATAATTCCTTAGGCTTAGGCTTAGGAAATTATCGTTATCTAACAAGAGAAATCCTGGAATTTACATTTATCTTATTTAGGTTGATGAAAAGATGCAAAAGTAGATTTGAACCATTTCAGATTTGACTGCTTTTGAACTGGTGACCTTTATGAGTCAACTTCTATCACCGTCAACAACTTCCTCAGTAGGTAGCGTGGTTAGTATCCGCCTCTGCCACATGCGAGACCCGGGTTCGATTCCCGGTCTGGGAGAATTGTTTTTGCATTTCTGCTTTTAACAAGTTTGGAAAGTAAAGGTTGTTGAATCAGCCTTACCCACAATTCATCAGGCCAAGAACTATCTTCACCAATTACTTTAAAAGAAAGTATTTTTAGAACACTTTCCAGCTCTTTTCACCATAATCTCTAGCGCTTTGGTTCAAAAAACTTAAGCGTTCTCGTCGAAATTGGGATCGAGAAAGAATCGAGAAGAAGAAGAAGAAGAAGAGGAAGAAAAAGAAGAGGAAGAAGAAGGAGAGGAAGAAGGAGAAGAAGAAGAGGATGGAGAAGGAAAAGGAGAGGAAGAAGAGGAAGAAGAAGGAGAAGAAGAAGACCGATCTCACTTTCAACGGCCTCTTTTCTTTCTCATAACATTTCACTCTTTCCCTCATTCACCTCAACAGAATGCACAGTGGTGCACCTAATTATTTGCGCAGGTTTAAAGAGAGAGAAGTGAGGAGAAGACAGAGAAAAGACAGGAGGATAGGGAAAGGACAGAGGACACCCGGGGCGATCGGAGAGATGGGGTTTGCGCTGCTTCCAAGTCCCACCCTCATCCCTCTCCACAGTTCATCGCGTCGCTCACTCAAAACAAAGTAGAGCGAATGTATCCACTAGCTATTTACTATCCTAACTATTAAACTCATTTTTTTAAACCATTCTTTGACTCATTGATGTTTTGTATTTTGTTTTCTTTGTTTTCTTCATTAAAACAATTTCAGCGCTCAAACGAAAGCCGATCTACTTAAATTTATTCGAAATTTCTTTCAAATTTCTCCCATTTTGGGAAAAGGAATGAGTGAAAATGTTAGCAATCAATGGTCAACACCCACCCTTGGCCTTGTCTCGATTTGGTTGTGCTTGGCGTTAGCTAGACAAGCTTTCGATCTAATCGGACGACTCTGGCTACCAGTTATCTTCAACTTATTGCAAGTGAGTGCTTTCATTCTTAAAGAAAAAGAAGTTCTCTCTAAAGAAATTCTCGTTATCTTCAATTTTTTGATATTTTTCTAAACTCTTCAATCTTGATTCAATCAATTTTACTTCATGATTTGAACAATTTGAACAATTTGAGCGATTTGAACAATTTAAACAATTTAAACAATTTGAACAATTTGAACATTTGAACAATTTCTGAAACCTTAAATTCTTAATCCATCAACTCTGAGCTATTCCATAAAGAGAGTATTTTCTGGATTCCGAAAAAAAGAGATGAATCGGTTTTGTGCAAATCAAAGCCAAAAATGACTCCACTAGACAATCTTTTTGAATATCTGAGATATTAAAAACGTTTTACTTGTAAATTAACTTTTGTCAATCCAACCTCGAGTCATTTCAGTTAGTTTTGTTTCCAAGATTGTAGAATATCTAGACAAATTTTGATTGAATGACTCACTAAAAATAAAATCTGAAAAATGAAGCATACCAAAGGCCGAAAGCCGCTCACTCGTTCATCGTTCTTTCCAAGAATTTGGATAGAATAAAGTTGAATAAATGGATCGCACTTTGTAGCTCGAAGGTTTGAAAGTGACGCCGTATCTTTTGAGTTTTCCAATTGCGAAAGGCCAAACCTATCTATCGGAAGGGTGTGCCAGATGGAGAGCGATTGTGCGCGCGCACAAGGAGCACCCGGCCAGACTTTACTTTGTACCTGGTACAAAAAAGAGATATTCAGCTCTAAATTTGTACCCGAGGATTTTCGTGGCCGGGGAATCGATTGCGGCTATGCTTTTTACTGAGTCTATCAATCTTTTGCTCGGATTCAAGCCCTACTTGTGTGTGCCCTGAATAAGTCGATAGGTTGGCTTTTAATCCATTAACGGAAGCTCTATCTTCGTTAACTGAATCTATAATCCATTACTGAATCTCTATCTTCATTAACTGAATCTTCAATCCATTTACTGAAGCTCTGTTCATTTACTGAAGCTCTAATCTCAATAAAAGAAAAAAAAAAACACAAAAAAAAATATCTTCATTAACTGAATCTTCAATCCATTTACTGAAGCTCTGTCTTCATTTACTGAAGCTCTATCTTCATTAACTGAATCTTCAATCCATTTACTGAATCTCTGTCTTCATTAACTGAATCTTCAATCCATTTACTGAAGCTCTGTCTTCATTTACTGAAGCTCTATCTTCATTAACTGAATCTTCAATCCATTAACTGAATATCCAACTAAAAAAAAGAAATCCTTTGCTTTCCCGGATTCTCTTCACTCAAAAATCTCAACCCGTTTTCTTTCTTTTTCCATTTGACAATGAGAATCTCGCAAAAATCTCGCCTTTCTGTCATCTCGATGTATGAAAATGGCATAAAATCTGCATTTCTTTTTCCCCATTTTTCCATTGATTTGAATATATTTGAGATTCGAATCGACTTGTTCCACATTCCTTTAGAGAAAAAGAAAGCTTTTATCTAAGTTTTTCATCTTTTCTTTGCAAGGACAGGTGTATGCTGAAAAAAAGGGAAAAACTTGTTTCAAATATTGGATTCGGGTGGGGAAAAAAGTCTTAAAAAGTTAAAAAAATCAGGGATCGAACCATGGTCCTGTCGGGGGGAAACCTAATGCATTATCCACTAGGCTGGATAATTATGCATTATCCATTATCCACTACCTTCTCTTCGCTAGGAGGAATCGTTTTAAAACCCTCGTTTTGACGCCAATTTTTCATTGAAGCCTGGAAAGTCATTTGGGAGATTTTGATTTCAGATTCGGATTCCTCGTATCCGATTTTATAAAGTGCACTGGGTGTCGAGACAAAAGCTCATCTTGAGTTCGTTCTTTTCGCTAGTAAATTCTAACAACAGTTGAACTTTGTTAGTCAACAACTCAATAGTAAACTAACCTCAATAGTAACCGGATTTTTTAGGATTCCTTTGAGTTTTAGTACTAATTTTGATAGCAAACGAATCTCGATAGTAAACGCTTTTTTAGCAACCTTTTTGTAGTTCAATAACGAGGTTCGACTGTATCACAGAAAAGATTTCAAAGAGAACTCTTAGTTCTCTTTGAAATCTTTTCTGTGTTTTTTTTAAAATTTTTTTTTACTATTTTTTTCTGTCTATTGCTTTTTATTAGATATTAGATATTAGATATGCTTAAAGTTTACTCAAAATATTATCCCTGACCCTTGGAGTTGCCTCCAGGTGAATGGATGAACAAATATAGGATCGGATTCACCAAGTGCTCTTTGCCATAAAGATTTACTCAAGATTAGAGAAATATTCTGTGAATAAACAAAAAGCCAGAAGCTGTTGTTTAGCCAGAAGCTAATATAAAGCCTATAAAAGCTTATAAAAGCCTATAAAAGCCTATAAAAGCCTATAAAAGCTTGTAAAAGCTTATAAAAGCTTAGAAAAGCCTATAAAAGCTTATAAAAGCCTATAAAAGCTTATAAAAGCCTATAAAAGCCTATAAAAGCTATAAAAGACCTATAAAAGCCTATAAAAGCCTATAAAAACCTATAAAAATCATCGTTTCTCTAAGAAAATTTGTTCGTTTTGCGATTTGAATCTAATCTATTTGATTCCTTGCATTCATTCATTGCAATTACAATTCCAGTTTTCATTTTTTTTAATCAAACTGATCAAGCTTTAATGTACAGGCTCTACTTTGATCTATCGATTAGGAAGCTATGGATTTAGCTATCGGAATATTGAAGTCATTGGAGAAATTTGAGAAACAAGAAGCCATCGGATCTCTCAATGAGAGAAGAATAAAGAAAATTTTTGGGAAAGAACGGTCGAACAGAACAAACAAACAATGGGGGATCCTTTTTGGCTTTCTTTTCATTCTCAATGTATCGTTTTCTCGGAGGAATGAAATTCTGGACACTTCCGGTCTCTCGGCCTCTTCGGCCATCGTTTTTGCGTCTTTTTTTCTTTGCCAAGAGAGATTGTAAGAGTTTTTGGTGTTGTTTTGCAACGTGCGTCCAACGGAAAACAGTTTTCGTCACTCTTAACGATTTAGTTCCTTCAGAAACACCCCTTTTCTGGTCCACTGATCTCCTAGTCCAGTTCATGTATGTTTCAACCGATTTCTAGAGAAATTAGGCACAAGACTTTAGCTGATTATGAACAAAACACGTAGATGAAGTCAGAAGCAGTAAAATCAGTCAATTCAGAGCCAAATCCATGTCAGGAAAGTTCAATCAGCTTAACCAATTAGCCAGCTCTAGATCAGACAGCTTAGTCAGCTCTAGGTCAGCTCTAGGTCAGCTCTAGGTCAGACAGATTAGCAATAGCTAGGCTAGGCTTAAAGTTAGACAAACCAGGCCCTATCAGGCTAGAAATGAAATTAAACAAAAACCGTGTAAGATTGACTTTTTAGCTGGTTTAGTTAGGCCAGAAGTCCACACCAGATCCACCAAATTGACCAGATCCAAGTTTTCGCAAAAAAAATGGTGAGGGATAGGATCGAACCAGCACCTTCTGAGTGAGAGACGGATTTGTGAGAGATGCTCAGGCATTTCACTATAACACAGTTTGAACACGAAGCTTTTCGAGCCCTTTCTTTCAAGGCGTTTCCAAATTCTGGCAAATTCAAATTCAAGTTCATCAAAGTTCAACTATTGAATTGGTGAACTGAAAACTGCCGGCTAGTTCGCGAGACTCGCAGATAAAAATTTTTTGCAAAATTGGAAGCATAATTTTTTCGCAATAATTAGAGGAAATGTTGAAGTAATCAAATCCCCTTTCAGCTGGTTCAATGTTGTTGTTTTTTATCTGCGAGTCCCGCGAAATAGCCGGCAGTTTTCAATTCAACAATCCAATACATCATTATTGTGTTCAACGACTTTGTTTGAAGGATGTTTAATCACTGACTGCTTCGTTTCATGCTTTTCATCAACAATTGAATCTTTATCTTAAGTTTGGTAAAGCTTTTTTATGAGTAGTTGTAGTTAGAATAGTTATAGCAATATTCAATGCTGTTGCTTTTCAATGCTTTTTTTAGCCGGCAGTTTTCAATTCACCAATCTAATAGTTTCCACATTTTGTGTTATTTCAAGAATGACAGAAAAAGCGTAAGAAACTCGAGTTTCTCAGTGGGAAAGATGATGACGAGCACAAACGACTCATTATTACCAGTCGACACACATAACAACAACAAGAAGAGAAAAGGGAAATGTTTAGAAACGAGAGATGGCTTATTGAATAGAAAGAGGAAAGAAAAAGAGGAAAAGAAGAGTACAAAGAGAAAGAATGGCCTTGGGGATCTTGTCGGAAAACCATTGTCATTCACGAAGGATTTCCGACAAATTCCCATCCACCGATCCCACAAATTACTCTAAAACCCCTCAAAATCGACCCCAATACTTTAGGAGAATTAAATGAACAAAAAAAAACGAAGAGTCGATTCAGGAAAACCCTAAATACCGAATTTCCTTGATCTTTACCGAAAAATATCGATCCTAAGCTGTACTTGAATTCAAGCTTTTGGCTTCAAGCTTATAAGCTTTTAGCTTGTCTTTTAACTTGTCTTTTGACTTGTCTTTTGACTTGTCCTTTGACTTGTCTTTTAGCTTGTCTTTTAACTTGTCTTTTAACTTGTCTTTTGACTTGTCTTTTAGCTTGTCTTTTGGCTTGTCTTTTGGCTTGTCTTGTCTTTTGGCTTGGCTTGTCTTTTGGCTTGTCTTTTAGCTTGTAGCTAAAGCTGGAGCTGTTACTGGTTTGAATTGTCAGCAAAAAGTACTCCTAGCAATTGTTCAGTCTATTTGAAATCCAAAATCATCACAAAATTCTTCTTGTTTTGCTCAAAAAATTGTGCAACTTCTCTTCAAGAAATTGCAAAAATTTTTCTTTTATAAAAGTTCTTATTTCACTTTTCTCGAGAGCGAATAATGGAAAATGAAAAGAAAAGAAATGAAGAGAAATGAAGAATGAAATTTACAGGTAAAGGAGAGTGAAATTCACGGGTAATTAAAGCTAGTTTTTTTGCATGAGAGGAGAGAATGGATAAATTGAGCTTTGAGCGATGAGAGTTTTAAGCGGGTTGGGTTTTCAGCGAAGAAAAAGTTTATTTAGAAAGAGTAGCTTCTGTACTTTCTCTGTACTTTAATTACCATCAAAGTAAACTTTAAAAAAGCTTTCTGTTGAAAGCTGAAAGAGTTTTAAAAAGTAGAAGCTTTGCTTTTGGAGTCAGTAGAAGCTCCTCAGCTTTGCCTCTTGGATCAGAGCTGAGGAGAGCTTGGTTCTCTTGGATCATAGCTGGTTCTGCTTCTTGGATCCACCGTATTATTGCGATTGTTTTTGGTCCTTTTTGGTTCTTTTTGGTCCTCTTTGGTCCTTTTTGATGCCTTTTGATCCCCTTTTGGTTCTAAATAACATTCCATTTCTCTATGTACTTTAATTACCATAAGAGTGATGGGGATTATGGCTAGAGTGCCTGGATATTGGAATAGTCATAGAAAAGAGAAGAGAACAGATCGATAAGTGGTGTATCCAATCCCAATGGATTATGAAGAGTGAGTATCGACTAGCTGCTGACAGGGAAAGAGAGCTTTGGATATCCTAATGTAAATAAAATGTGGTAAAGTGTTTTGGTGAAAAGTTTTCAGAAGTGGAATCGGAACAAAGACTACAGGATTTTTTTGAATTTGTAAAGTTATGCCAAGTTTTGCGTCAAGTTCTCTCCCTCTTTCCTCTTCCTCCTCTAATCTTTCCCTTCAAGTTTTTGCAAAAAAACGACACGAGGGATCGAACCAGCGTCCTCCTGCGAGCGTCTGAGAGAGAGGCCAACGCTCGGGCACTTGGCTCGGGCACAAGACAAACTGAATGTTGTACTCTGGCACTTGACCATAAGACAAACTGAATGCCATACTTTTTCACACGCTTTCCTTCAAGGGCTTCTTTTAAACGGTTCGAGGAATCGAACCAACGTCCTCCTGCGAACGTCTCCGAGCGAGAGACTGACGCTCTGGAACTTGACGATAAGACAAACTGAATAAGACAAACTTGACGATAATACAATCTGAATGAGACAAGCTTGACGATAAGACAAACTGAATAAGACAAACTTGACGATAATACAATCTGAATGAGACAAGCTTGACGATAAGACAAACTGAATAAGACAAGGGCGATAAGACAAACTGAATGCCAGACAAGCTTGACGATAAGAAAAACTGAATAAGACAAACTTGACGATAAGACAATCTGAATGAGACAAACTTGACGATAAGACAAACTGAATAAGACAAACTTGACAATAAGACAAACTGAATGCCAGACAAAGACAAACTTTTTCCACAGACTTTCCTTCAAGAGCTTCCCTTTATCGATTTGAGTAACTGAAGAAAATCTTTGTATCTTTGTACTTATTGTAGTCACAAGATATATCTTTGAAATATCTGAAATACCGTAAATCTTTAGGCTGAAATGAAATCTACTGATCTCAAATTTCTCTCTCGCGTTTCCGGGGGGCTCAAATTGAAGCAGCAAATTGAAGAAGCAAATTCGAAAAGAGTTTGACGATCAGGCGATCGATTTTTCACGTTCTTGCGATTCTCTGATTTCAAGAAACATCCAAAAGTCAATCTTCCACTCTTTTCTTTTTAAAAACCTTTTATCGAATTGGGGAATCGTTTGGAAATGTGATGGGAACAATATATTTGATAGGGGTTAGAGAATGGAATGGGGAGGAGAGAAAGAGAGTTGAAGTCCCGACATCGGTATGCAAATATTTGGGACTTCCGCCGCATAGGTGGGTGAAGGCCATCTGGGAAAGCGATGGGTTCAAAGGGGGAAACTCTAGAACAACAACACAACAATCCAGCTGGACTATGAAAAGACGGGTCTAAAGTTTTAAAATATCTCTTAAAATGTGCGTAAAGTTATCCTGTAAAACCGTTAACCATTAAAATCCACAGTAGAACTGTGTAGAGACTGTAGATTATAGTGAGGCAGCTGTAGATTACTGTAAAACAGCTATAGACTACTGTAGTTTACTGTAGACAGCTGTAGATTACGGTAGACAGCTGTAGAATACTGTAGACAGTTTTAGATTACTGTAGACAGCTGTAGACAGCTGTAGATTACTGTAGACAGCTATAGAATACTGTAGACAACTGTGGTTTACTTTAGACAGCTGTAGATTACTTGACTTTTTTCTACTTTGATTTTACTAAAGCAAATTACTCTAGTCTTATTGTAAACTTCTAAGTGTGTTTCTTCTTTCTTTCTTCCTTTCTTCTTCCCCCTTGCCTTCTCCTCTTTCTCTTGGCAAGTTAAGGTATTCAATAGCTCAGTGGCTAGATAGCTCAGTGGCTAGATAGCTCAGTGGCTAGATAGCTCAGTGGCTGGCTAGCTCAGTGGCTGGCTAGCTCAGTGGCTGGCTAGCTCAGTGGCTGGCTAGCTCAGTGGCTGGCTAGCTCAGTGGCTGGCTAGCTCAGTGGCTGGCTAGCTCAGTGGCTGGCTAGCTCAGTGGCTGGCTAGCTCAGTGGCTGGCTAGCTCAGTGGCTGGCTAGCTCAGTGGCTGGCTAGCTCAGTGGCTGGCTAGCTCAGTGGCTGGCTAGCTCAGTGGCTGGCTAGCTCAGTGGCTGGCTAGCTCAGTGGCTGGCTAGCTCAGTGGCTGGCTAGCTCAGTGGCTGGCTAGCTCAGTGGCTGGCTAGCTCAGTGGCTGGCTAGCTCAGTGGCTGGCTAGCTCAGTGGCTGGCTAGCTCAGTGGCTGGCTAGCTCAGTGGCTGGCTAGCTCAGTGGCTGGCTAGCTCAGTGGCTGGCTAGCTCAGTGGCTGGCTAGCTCAGTGGCTGGCTAGCTCAGTGGCTGGCTAGCTCAGTGGCTGGCTAGCTCAGTGGCTGGCTAGCTCAGTGGCTGGCTAGCTCAGTGGCTGGCTAGCTCAGTGGCTGGCTAGCTCAGTGGCTAGATAATCTAAAATCTAATCTAAAAATCCTTTTTAGATCCTTTGCTGTATCATCGGTTTGTTCGCAGTTTGTCAGCGAAGACGAGCGCTTCTCGGCGTGTTCATCGTGACGAGTCTCCTCTCAACAATCTACAATATTTTGTTGTTATTATGGTAAGAGGCTTGAATGCACGTAAAAGAGAATCTAATAACAATACAAGATATTCGACAAATCCTTAACTTTTCAGGTACGAGGATGTCTTCCCCTCATCCACCCACTACACAATTCCCCTATCTTTCGGCTTACCACTCTCATTCTCGTTTTTTCTCAAGTACACACCGGGATGCTCATCGCATTTCGATTTACAAAAGTCATTCTATGTGCAGGGTGAGTGTAAAGAAATATTGTTCGCGTGCTTGGTAAATGAAAGATAATGAAAAAGAGAAAAATGAAAGATAAACGAAAAACAAATGAACAACAGACCAATATAGGCTTTAACACAAGATACTCAGCTAACAAGCTAAAAAACAATAAATGATTTGGGGCGCGAAATAGAATAAAGGCGCACCGATTTCCTCAATACTTTTCCAATTTTTAGGCTGTCAGAGTTAGATAACTTTTAGTGGCTATTCGCCACAGTGAGTATCTAAATTTATCTAAATCTAACCGTTTCCAATTTCAGACGATTGCCTAATCCGCTTCACTCATTTGGAAGCGGCTCAATGTGTGCTGCACATGCTTTTTGCCATCTCCACCATGATCACCACGATTCTCATGCTTTGTGAGAGAGATGTAAACAAGCGGAAAATAAAGGGGAAAACGGTAAGAGAGGCTGTCCTAGTGTAAACCCTCTTTCTGGTGCACCAAGCTCTTCATATATCGCAAAAAAAGGTTTGTTACCATAGGGCAGTGCACCAGAAAGATTGGGTTTACATTTTTGAGCACAAAGTTAGCTTCACTATAAGATTTGTCTATCTTTCAGCACTCATTGCCCACCGTTTCCATTGAAAGCATTCCACGATCGAACGGTCGTCCTCTTTCTCGAGTTCCACCATCAATTTTGGATACAGGGTTAGTTGATAAAAAGAAAATAAGTAACTATCAATAAAGAAAAGAAAGATTCCAGAGAGGGGATTGAACCCTCGGCCTTTTGCTTTCAGGAGAAGATGCTCAGCCAGATGCTCTAATCATTGAGCTATTCGATATCTCTTTCTAATGCTCTAACCATTGAGCTATTCGGTATCTCTTTCTAAGAGAAGAAAAAGGAAATACAAGGAGGAATAGAAAAAGAAAAAAGAGATGGAATTAACACAAATTTCTGTTCAAAAAAAAATTTCTTTTCAAAGTTGGGCAGATGCAAGATTCAAGCTCATTGGTAAACCTAAATATCCAATCAGCTGCTTAACCATGCTTAGATATTCAAAAGAAAATCTGGTATGCTGAATAAGCTATCCAATAGCTCTCCAGTAGCTATCCAATAGCTATCCAATAGCTATCCAATAGCTGAATATCTTTTAGATCGGTTCGTTCGGGCTACGTGAACTCATCATACGACTCCCGAGACGACGTGAACGGAGTGCGAACGTCGCCAAACTATCGACAAGACCCCATTCACGCGTTTCCGAATGCAAATTATGAGGATCCACAGGTGAAAGAAAGTTACGAAATTCTTAAAATCCAAATTATTTACCTTAATCGCTTTTCAAAAACCTAGGATCCACAGGAAAATCGGCAGCCAGCCACCCAGCTACAGTACTCAAAGCGGAAAAGTGGTGGGCAAAACGTGGAGGTAAATCTCGTAGACCGATTAGCTGAATGCTTGAATTTCGTAGAATGCAAGATCGAAGCCACCAAATCAAATCGACCAGCGACAAAGCGGGCTTTTTCGTAAAGCACGCGATCATCGACAGAATCGTCACAGTCGTTTGGTGAGTGAAATCAAGCATGAAATGAGCACAGAAAGCATGATTCTCTTATGTTTTTCTGCAATTTCCTACAAGTCTGCTTCTAGACTCAATTTTCGAGGTAAAGCCATGGAAATTGTTGATCTTTGACTGACTTGAATTGGCTTTTTGGGAACAACTCTGAATATAGTCAGAAAGAAATCTTTGCAAAATCTGGTATGCTGAATAAGCTATCCAATAGCTAAAAAAAGTTTCCAATAAACCGTAAACGATAAGGAACAAGCATGTTAACGGATCGATCCACAGGTCAATAAATTTATAGGCTTTTGTGCAATGTGCAATTGAGCTTTACTAGGGGAACTAGCGGAAAATTACTAGCGAAATTTACTTTATCTAGCTCTTACAAGTAAAAAGTACTAGATCATCGTGAGATTTCGAAGAAAGCTCTAACTCATTGGATACAAAATCGAATTTGAATTCCGAATCTGTAATCAAAGTCTGCGGAATTACTCGTAAACGAAAGATTTCTTGTTTCCTAAATTTTTTCTTTACACTCGAGTTTACGCGCCCTTGTTTAACGACAATCATTGTGTCGTGGATAGTGTGATCGTCTGCGAAACTGATCGAGTCTTTTTGTGGTGGGTTCGAATCCCCACCACAAAAATCTTCCACCAAAAAATCCGAATCTTTTTGCATTTCATTTTTCACCATAATATTTCTAATTTTCACAATAATATCACAAATTCTCATAATATTTGAATGAGCTCTCGTTTCGAAATCCCAGTTCCCCTAGTACTTTCTCTACTAAGGATTGACTGTAAGAACTAGTGTGTTCCACACAAATAATGCGTTTTCTACCTCACCTTTTCTAAAAAGCATCTATTAAAGAAAACTACCGTACTCTGCCCATCAGTTTTCATTCAATCAGCTCATTTTTGGGATCATTGACTGAGCCTTGTGATTCCTCATCGAATGATACCAAAAATTGAGCTGATCGGGCTGACAACTGACTGAAAACTTTCTCAAATGGGTGCCTTTTAGAAAACGCATTACTCGAAAAGAAATACACTCTAGCGAAATCAGCGAAACCATTTGGATTGATTTTTCTGACTTGTTGAGCTCAGTCCATTGCAGAAGCTATAAATCTAACATCGGTCTAACAGATTGATCCATTGACATGCTTGATAAGGAAACCGCATTGCAGCCACCCGAGTACCCATCTCTTCACTCTGATCCCCATTCTCATTCCAAATCGGTGCCCCAACCTTCTCCTCTGCACTCCCTCGTCTCATTTGACCCAAAGAAGGGTCGGAATTTTCTCACGGTCGGTGATCCCCGCTTGTTTATTGTCGTATAAACGTGCTTTGTGTTCAAAAAAGCATACTTTCTGGCGTACTCAAATCTCCCGTTTTCTCATGGCAAGGAAAAGAATTGAGTGCACCAGAAAAGGTGTTTCTAGAGCAGAAAGTGCGCTTGGAAGAACATTTCTCAAGTTAAACCGAATTCAAACCGACTTCAGGTCCAAGAACGTGTTCCCTCTGATGAGAGTGACGATGAGACAATCTCTGATGAGTCTCCTGTGTCAGATGATCGACGAAATGATGACATCGAGCCACGAAAGGAGATCATTCCAAAACGCGATCTCTCCTTGGATGCACAGTACTCGAAAGTGCAGAAGCGAAATCAACCAAAGCCTCAAATGAGAAGCACTTCGCAAAGGGTGAGTACATGCTCAAATATGGCCAAACGCAGCCTTTCTGGCGCACTAATCATCACGAAAATTGGAGTTTAGTGCACTAGAAAGGTCGTGTTTCCATTTCTGCGCCCAAAGTCTCAAGATAATGCAAATCTAAGGACTTTTAGGACCTTCCAAACGAACCCTCCTCATATCGAGATGCAATCGATCACGGGAATGGAAAAAGCTCATTGAGATTGAGAAAAGATCAAGGGATTGATCAAGAAGAAGATCAAGAAGACGATGAAATAGGCATTGATGATCCGGCTTATGAGAGGATTTCCGTGTATCGACGATTGGGTGAAGCCAAGTCGATAAAGAATGAGAGGATGCCGGTTGGTATTTGAAATACAATAGAAAACATCAAAGGCATTATTTTACACAAAAGACACCATATCACGAGAAATCACATATTCTTTTTTTGAATAGATATACTTCTTTTAAAAAGTAAGGCAGGGGTTGGGGTTGGTTCGAATGGCGAGAAGGTAGATCCATTTCATCCTTCGCTCGATAGCCTAAATAAAAATTAGAATATTCAAATAGTTTACTAAAAGTTTGGTTTAAAATTTTCAAAAGCTTACCTCAAACTTAAAGCTTACTTAAAACCTTACCTTAAATACACAAAGAAACCGGCGAACATCACCAAAATCACCAAAACAAAGCCGAACCCAATCAGGCCAAGCGTCACCGGAAACCATGGATCTAAAAATAATTTACTATGAAAAAATAAAACAACTGCAAAACTAAAGACTATTTTAAATAATATTAACTTACTATACTACTTACTATTAGATTGATGTTTTTGTAGGATCAAAAGAAAAAGAAAGAAAAAGTTACTTACCTTCGTCAAACGGTTCTGCTTTTACATCGAAGACTCTATTCTCGACAATTTTGTAGCCGAGCTAAAACGATCAATTAATTATAATAGTAGGATCTCCAGGTTTAAGACAAAATAATGTTTCGTAAACAAAAACGAACCGCTTCTGGTCTTGATCTTGGTCCTGGCTCTGGTGGAGATGGAGGTGGCAGCGATGGGCGTTGGCTCGTCTCTTCGGGTTCACTAAAGTTTAAAAATCAAGTCCAAGAAGGATATTAGCTATAGATTGTATCTAAATATTATCTTGTTGTAAGTTCAACGAATAACTGACCATTTAAATCCGACCCATTCCGGGGCCACGACGTGACGAATGAGTGGCCACGGATCGGAGCCAGGCTAGAAAAAAGAATAAAAACAGGTTTCTAGATGGGATAATTTATGTATTCTGTAACTTAATTTTACTAAACTACTAGCATCAAATAATTGTAAATCAAAAATAACCTGGTCGTAATAAATCGTCACACATCGTTCCGTCCAACAACAAACACGATCCTAAAGTTTACCATGATAAGTCACAAAAGTTCATTATAGATAAGTAAAACCTGAAGTTTGATAATGCAAATACGCACCTGAATAACAGGTTGATTTCCATAGGTGAAAGTGTACAAGATGCATCCTTTTGTCTCCTTTCTAAGTGGGGCAATGGATTTCGTGGAGATATCGGACACTAAATTGTTCAATTGATAGTTTGCTATAAGTGCTACTAAAGTTTGCGTATGATTAACAATTAAATAAACGAAATATTAAGTTTTCAAACTAAACACCCACAATCCATCTCTTTTATCGTCTTTTCATCCGTGGCTGGAAGGACGTGAAAGTGCGAGCGCTCATCAGTTACCTAAAACAAGTGCAATTGATAATATTAAATGTATTTTAGCTTAACAAGTTATTATCAGCTTATTATCAGTTTAATATCAGCTTATTTTCAACTTATTATTACCTATTCGCACTTAACTCCTTAAGCAATTAAGTAAAGAACCCACTCCTAAAGCGCATCCATACACCAATTTCTTCTCGTGCGTTTGCATCGCGATACAAGAAGCGGTATCGACGTCGGATTGAGTCTAAACAAAAAATATTTGCCCTTGACAGTCAAATTTATTAAAACTTTCGTTATCGGATAAAATCAATAAATCAAATCATAGAATACCTTAATTATTCGACCTTCTTGATCAGCGATTCCGAGAGGCGAGTGCACAGGCAAATGTGAGCACAAATGAACCTAAAGTGGAAAAATTTGCACAAACTTCATAACTTTACAAGTATCTGAACATCACTAATCTAAAATCGAATACTCGAAGAAGAATACTCGAAGAAGAATACTCGAAGAAGAATACTAGAAGAAGAATACTAGAAGAAGAATACTCGAAGAAGAATACTAGAAGAAGAATACTAGAAGAAGAATCGAATACGAATACGAATACCAGAAATTCTAGAGCAAGCATTCAATTAAGATAAACCATTACCTTTGCACTTGTGATACTTTCAAGAGCTGCATCAACACTGGGATAAAACTAAAGAACAACATTAACAAGTTAACAACATTGTTTAAATGTTTTAAAAAGCAAATATACCTTTGCATTCTTGTTTCGATATTCGGCTATCAGGATGTATTGAAGTGGGCAGAGGAGAGATGAGAAAATAGGCGTCATTTTGTCAGCATCACCGCACAGTTCCGCCCATTCTTGTTCCTAAAATGAAAACTGTAACAGTAGGCTTGAATTAAATTACAATATTTACAAAAATACATTAAAATAGCATAACAATATCTGAAAAATTGTATTGTAAAAGCAAAATCCTACATCAGGCGCCAGCTCGTCGTTCATCGCCGCGTACCGTCTCGGGTCGATTATGCTGTCGTGTACGGTTTCCTAAAAATAAACTCCTTGGGAGTGGGACAAATGCGACCTTTTTTTTTGCGCACCCGGACATTTGCGCACCTTGCCCATTAGCGCACCTTTTTTCGCGTTTTAAAAAAGCTCTAAAAAGCTAATATTAACCAATTTCTATTCCAAATGTTGTTTTTCTAGTTAATTAAAGGACGTAGAATCGAAATTTTGATATATCAGAGCTTGTGGAAACAAACGGACGGAGTTATACAAAGAGAAAAATCGACAATTTTCTGTAATTTGATCTAGCCTTTTTGTCTTTCAAATTGGTTCCACACGCTCTGTCATGTCAAAATTTGAATTCGACACCCTCAAATTACCTAGAAAAACAACATTTGGAATAGAAATTGGTTAATATTAGCTTTTTAGAGCTTTTTTAAAACGCGAAAAAAGGTGCGCTAATGGGCTAAGTGCGGAAAAAAAGGTGCGCAAATGTCCGGGTGCGCAGAAAAAAGGTAGCATTTGTCCCACTCCCAACTCCTTACTTCAATAGATATTTTTGCATATTATAGTTCTATAAAATTAAACAAATCTATGAAAATATATACAGTTTATTGCTATTCATCAAAATTTTACCAAAAGCGCTTACTTTTCCATAAGCGGCTTTGAGGAGGCGTAGAGTTGCCGGATTCGTCGATTTCCATAGTGAATTCTAAAGAAAATCATAGTAGTTTTTAGAGAAAAATCAATTAAGATAAAAGCTAAAAGCTACCAAGCAAATGAGAAACACGAAAAAATTAGGCAGCCGCATGCAAAAATCGGTGAAGAATCCGAGGAAAGCGAGTGAATAATGAAGAGGAAATCGTTTAGAGAAAGCATTAAATAAACCTAAACAAGGATTAAACTTGAATTCTAATTTATCATGCAAATTTAGGATTCTTCACTAAATAGAGACTACTCTCCGGGAAACGATGGTTCGTCGAGTGATTCGGGGATTCATTCAGGAACACTGCCGATCGATTGGCCTCCACCACCGCCACCAAATCCATCAAATAATGGACGACCAAGAGAGGGAATGGTGAGTTGCAAAAAAAGCTGGTACTTTTCCAATATCGGGGGAGCGAAAGGAAAATCGGGGGAGCAGATTTTGGCAGCGCTACATATGTCCTATATTATGCAAACTACCGCCATAAAATCCGCGAATTACCCGTTACTCTCACAACCTTTATATTAGTTCACAAAAGTGACTTAAATATCTAACACCCAGCGAAATAGATCTTTTCCCTTTGAGCGGACTTTCATCGATTGGGCACAGTTGCAAAACGACGACTGGATGACTCCTTTGGTGACGAAATAATCGATTGCCGTCGATTCCTTGAACGCACAAATGTCGGAGAAGCGCATCGTCGTTAAAGTTTTTAAAAAAACGTTGCATTTAAAATACAGTCCCCGAAATGCATTTTTCGAGGGGGCAAAATTTGCTCCCCGATTTTCCTTTCGCTCCCCCGATAATCCTTCCGCTCCCCCGATATTGGAAAAGTACCAAAAAGCTGATAAAACAGTTTAAAGTTAAGCCTAAAAGGTGCTATTGCAAAAAAGTTACCCTACTCCAAAAGTCCGAATTCGGATAAAATGAAGTTCATTGTTTGAGAAGCTTTGCGAGTTCATTGCTTGAGAAGTTTTTTCACCATTTTGTCAGGCGCATTTCCCATTCAGCTCAATAGCTCATATTTCACTCTTAGATTTATACATAAAATATAAAATTCACCTGTATTTCCACTTGAGCCTTTCCATTGTTTTCGGATCACAATGCCGCACCTTTACTCCAGGGATTACTGTAGTCATTAAAGTTTCTATTCAAATTCAAATTTAGTTTCGAAAATCATGGCGCCAGAGTCAACCACACTGGGATTTCCCGAATCCACCACCGGTGAAGGGTTTACGAAGAGTGAACACCGCCGAGATGATCGAGAATCGTTTGGATGATGAGATTCATGAGACTGGATATCAACAAAGGGATCCAGAAAAGGGATACGCTCAAAAGAATGACGAATTGAAGTTGATGAGACAAAGCCCGGGATCCTCTCTTGCGGAAGTGATACGGCAATCGATCAGGTTGAGATCAAAAGGATACTGTAGCTTATCTACACGACATACTGTATATACCTAGACTGTAGCTATATCTAGGATACTGTAGCTTAGCTACAGTAAGGTTTATAAGGCTCAAAGGAAAGTAGCGTAGAAACTAGAAAACGCCACGAGTACTGTAGCTAAGATGGACTAGAATGTACTCGTATTTTTATACGCACTACATTAAGACTTACACGAGACTGACGACAGTAAGACTATAGTAAGACTACAGTAAGACTACAGTAAGACTACAGCAAGACTATAGTAGGACTACAGCAAGACTACAGTAAGACTACAGCAAGGCTACATCAAGACTACAGAAAGGCTACAGAAAGGCTACAGAAAGGCTACAGAAAGACTACAGTAAGACTACAGCAAGACTTACCTAGCCTTCCTACAGTAAGACCTAAGAATTTGGCGAAAAGTAGAACTAGAAAGATTTAAAGGTCCATGATTTAGAAAATCATCGCTGATGAGTCTCGAGGATTCAACCTCATCATCAGCCTCAATAAACGGAATCACTTCCTCGATGGCTTCAGTTTCAGGAGTGAGTGATGGAAGGAAAAGTCGATTTCAGGTCGGTTACAAAAACTACAGCTTTTCTGTAAGCTTTAAATCATAATCGATTTCAGATAGAGCAACGGAACAACTCAGCAATCGGTCATTATCATTCAGCGATTGAGATGAAATTGGTGACTCCAGTTGGATCGATTACAAGTGGTCAAAGACAGGTTAGTTCAGGATTAGTTCACAAGTTTTGATATCGAAAATATTTGCCAACTTTGAACTTTTCCAGACCTCACTCCATCGATTGAGTCAAGTGCCCGGGTTGACGACAGCGCTCGGATTATCATCAAATGTTCGAAAAAGCGAACCAAACAACAATGGGAGGGGTGAGCGAAGAAAACCTTACAGCCTTTACAATTCTCTAAGCAAGAATATTCAATCTTAAAGCTCAATACCTGGCATACTGTAGCATTAACAGTGCCTGAACTTTTTCTGTACGACGTTGATTCTGTAATCAACACATTCGCGACAAAGCCATTGCATTACAAAGCTTTACTGGCCTTTTGAACGAAAGCAGTAGGAATCTGTAGCTGTAAGAAGCCAAAAGAATATACTTTTCTTATCCAAAACCGATTTAATTGCCCAAGTCGACCCGACCAACCAAACTTGCGATTAACCGGCCGATCCTTTGCATAAAGAAAAGTAATTCGAAACATTCGTAGAGTTTAACATTCGACGAAACATTCGACGAAACATTCGACGAAACATTCGACGGTAAAACTCACGTGGCTTCGAATCGAAAAACTGAGTGAGTGACAAGCGCATTTCCTCGACGTTTTGAAAGATCTTTCCACGCAAATGATGCTTCAGAGATCTGAAAAAATGATAATCGGACGATTCTGGACAAAATATCTGAACAGATGATAGTCCGATGGTGCGCTTGTCACTCACTCAGTTTTTCGATTCGAAGCCACGTGAGTTTTACCGCCGCGAAATCGATTTGTTGCCGGATAAGTGGCAGGATGTTATTGATGTTGACGGTGAATATTTCGAGTAGAGAAATTCTGTTTTTTTTATTTGGCGTTTTTGATGCGTAAAATAAAAAGTTAGATCTAGCGTCAAAAAACGGAAAGAACTTTCCGGCCAACCTAATAATTGTGATAGTGCCAGGTTGCACAAGTTTGAGCGAAGTTTGCCCTAATAAGCCGCAAGCCTTGACCCAAGCCACAAGCCTTGACCCAAGCCAAAAGCCTTCCCTCAAGCCAAAAGCCTTGACCCAAGCCACAAGCCTTGACCCAAGCCACAAGCCTTGACCCAAGCCACAAGCCTTGACCCAAGCCACAAGCCTTGCCCCAAGCCACAAGCCTTGACCCAAGCCAAAAGCCTTGACGTAAGCCTTGCCAAAAGCCGCGTGATAGATGAAAATCTATCTAAAGATTGTTCACACGCAAGTGTTGAAGTAATTGTGATAGTGCCAGGTTGCACAAGTTTGAGCGAAGTTTGCCCTAATAAGGGAAAGTTTTGATAAATTGTGCTTTTTCAAGACATCCACCATTAAACCACGCCGAGGCACGGTCTCACAAGAAATTATAAAGATCAAAGTATAAATATATTTCTTACAAGTAAAGAAATCAACTTTAGATTACGGTATCTGTTTGATGAAAGAAATGGAAACTCCGGGGATTCGTCTCCGCTCCTCAATCAATCCATACGAGAAATTCGAAAAAACGAAATCCCCAATGATTTCTGATGATAGTTTATTAGTTTAAAATATTTATTTTTTTAAATTCTCATCTTTGTGATCAAAGCCGGTGCTGCTTAAAAAGTGCAAATTCTTTACGAAAAAAAAAACTTTATGATTTTGTTGTGTATTTTCAAGACTTTCTAGAGCTTTCAAATTAAATTTCTCTTCATTTTTTCAATCTCAAAACGGGTGCCATTTCTCTCATTCGCCAGGTCGCTATTCGATTGAAAAATAAAATTCCTCGTAAATTTTTCTATTTCTAAACTTGAAAATGTCTTTTTTTTTATATCAAAATAAACTTTTCTGTAAATTTCTGTAAATTTCTTTGTAATTGCATAGCTTTTTAAAGTCTTACAATCATTTTTCTTATATCCAAAGCTTTGAGTTTACTGCCAAATGTTTTCAGAACAGATTTCGGAACCGATTGAGTGCCTGAAGCAATTTTGCAAGCCGCAAGCCTTGACTCAAGCCACAAGCCTTGACCCAAGCCACAAGCCTTGACCCAAGCCACAAGCCTTGACCCAAGCCTAAAGCCTTCCCTCAAGCCTTGCCAAAAGCCGCGTGATAGATGAAAATCTATCTAAAGATTTTTCACACGCAAGTGTTGAAGTAATTGTGATAGTGCCAGGTTGCACAAGTTTGAGCGACGTTTGCCCTAATAAGGAAAAGTTTTGATAAATTGATAAGTTTTCAAGACATCTACCATTAAACCACGCCGAGACACGGTTTGACAGTTTGAGCGACAAGAATCATAAAGATGAAGATATATTTCTTTCTATAAAGATCAAAGTATAAATATATTTCTTACAGATTCTACCAAAAAAGATGAAAAGAAAAAGGAGAAAGTATCATAAAATAACAAAAAATGGAAGAATTTTTAAGAGGAGAAATGAGAAAAGAGAAAAGTGATAGGCATCAAGCTCAAAGAAAAGCTAGTTTGATGGCTTTGGGCCAACAGGCTTTGAGAGATCCAGAGAAAAGTCACGTGCTCCTCTCACCCATAAATCATTCTATGGCTAGTTTATCGACGAACTTTTCAATGTTCTCAATTCGCATTTTTCGAATCCTTTTCTCTGCTTTAGTTCTGAAAATTTTCTAGGTCAGCTCTCTGAAAAAAAGGCCAGATATGCCGATAAAACTAGCTTGACCTTAGAGAGCTTTCCTTGCCTTGTTTGTCTTGTTTGTCTCTTCAATAGGATTGCTTTAGTATTTATTCTAATAGAAGTACATACGAGTTCAATAAATTCTCTAATAGAAGCGACAATCTAGATCCCTTGAAATCTTTTAAAAACGTCGACTTTAGATCTTCTTTGTGACTCCTCTATGGAAAAATCTAAACTTAAAACTTTCTAATATAAGATTGGCAGTGAAATTAAAAACGTTTTTGAAAGAAAATTTATAAGGGAAGATAAGGAGAGTGATGTGGAAATGGGAAATGAAATTCAGAGTGGTCTAGTTGTCTAAATCCGATTGTCTAAATTTTAGACAATCGAGTTCAATAAATTCTCTAATAGAAGCAACAATCTAGACCCTGCAGCAAAGCTAGACCCTTGAGCAACAATCTAGACCCTTGGCAACCGCCTTGGCAACAACTAGATCCCAGCGCAACAACTAGACCCTTGAGCAACACTAGCCGGCAACATCTAGATCCCTTGCGCAAACCTTGGCAAACTAGATCCCTGCGCAATCTAGATCCTTGACGCCAATCTAGACCCTTGGGAACTAGATCCTTGCGACTGATTTGACAGCAACAATCTAGATCCCTTGACAGCAACAATCTAGATCCCTTGACAGCAACAATCTAGATCCCCTGACAGCAACAATCTAGATCCCTAAATTTTAGACAATCGAACGCAGAATTTTTCGCTTCCGATCCTGTATTTAGTTAGCTTTTAATCGCGAGGAATCTGACAAAAACGTTTTTAGCATAATTCTTAAGAGCTTTCGTAAAGTAAGCACCAACTGCAGCGGTGGGAAAGTGGCAGAGTGCTCGCAAACGAGTCTATTGCTCGCAAGTTGGAATCATTCGAATCATTTTACCGTTGCTTTCTTTTATTTCTTTTGGAAAATCTATTTTAGAGCAACCTAAGCAATCTCCTTCCTCAATTAAACGAACAAAAAATCAACTTTTCAGATAATTTTTATCACAAACAACAAAAAATGACAACAATCGATAAAATGAAAGAAGCATACTTTGATGGCGCACTTAACACAACACATAAAAGCTTGTGATCAATCATTTATTGTCAATTTTGTCGTCAACTTGCAGGCACACATTAGTTGATTTTTGGCAGGGAACAAAAGGAACATCAACGTATCCGCATCACGTGGGCAACTGTGCATGACTTCCAGTTGACAGCAGTTTTAAATCTTTGACATTGACGGGATATGGGTATTTATTCTTTGCTAGATAGCGCGCGATTACTTGTGCATGCAGGGAACACACTGAAATGTTACAAAAGTGATAGAAGAAAGTAGGGGTAAGAGGATTCGAATTTGCGAGTACTAGACTCGTAGGCGAGCACTCTGCCAATGGACCACCGCTGCAGTTGCTTCCTACCTTGCGAAAGCCGTTAAGAATATATGGATTTGGATATCATTGACGGGATATGAGTATTTATTCTTTGCCAGATAGCGCGCGATTACTTGTGCACGCAGGGAACACACTGAAATAGGTGTTACAAAAGTGATAAAAGAAAGTAATATGAATTATTATTAATATATTTAATGAATTATTTGAAAACACATTTTTTATACATTTTTGAGCCAAAAATCTATTAATTAACATAGTTTTTAAAAAAATCTAAAAGAAGATAAGGGAGTAGATGTTAATTTTCGTTATCATCTACTCCCTTATCTTTTTTTTTGCTCAACCGATTTTCGGAGATTGAAAAATAGAAGCACATCTACTTCTTTTTAGAATAAACAATTCCTTTTGGACGTTTGACTTTAGTTTAACTGAGTTTAACTGAATAATTTGAGCTTTGAGCTGATGCTGATTCAGAGATGAAATTTGCCATCAATAGGAAATCGATTCTAAACTTGAAACATCTTTTAGACAACCTCTCAAAGTCTAAAAGATGTTTCAAGTTTAGAATCGATTTCCTATAGATCTCGATTGCAAAAAAAAACCTGTTTCTCCACGACAAAGACACGAGAAAAATCGAGAAACGAAAGGGAAAAGTCTTTAAAAGAAAAGGGGTTTCACTCGTTTTCCTCTACAAAGACTTTTTTTGCACTTCAAAGGGATCCACAAGGGGTGTCACTTCGCATAATTCACCCTTCAAACTCTTGCCTTGAAGGACCGATCGACACACCCAAATTCCGCAATTTCTTTCTCTTTTTTAAAGGCTAGCTAACTTTCTACCCTTTCTAAAGAAAGAGCTAACTTTATCTCAGAATTCAAGCAGTACTTTACTTCAGAACTGAAGCAGACTAAATGCTAGATGCAGAACTAAAGCTGCATCGTTGTCAGCGTGTCGTTGTCTAGCATTTCGTTGTCGTTTTCGTTATCGTTGTCGTTGTCTAGCATTTCGTTGCCGTTGTCGTCGTTGCCGTTGTCGTCGTTGCCGTTTGTCGTTGTCGTTGTCGTCGTTGCCGTTGTCGTCGTTGCCGTTGTCGTCATTGCCGTTGTCGTCATTGCCGTTGTCGTCGTTGTCGTCGTTGCCGTTGTCGTCGTTGTCGTCGTCGTTGTCGTTGCCGTTGTCGTTGTCGTTGCCGTTGTCGTTGTCGTTGTCGTTGTCGTTGTCGTTGTCGTTGTCGTCGTTGTCGTTGTCGTTGTCGTCGTTGTCGTTGTCTAGCATTTCGTTGTCATAGTTGGATACTGGAACTATGGTTGAATCACTGAGCCGACACATCTTTGCCAGAAGAGTGTGTCTGACATTATGTGTCTACAAAACTGATCTTCAAAAGTACTTTACTTCAGAACTGAAGCAGATTAAATGCTAGATGCAGCACTAAAGCTGCATCTAGCATTTCGTTGTCATAGTTGGATTCTGGAACTATGGTTGGATAACTGAGCATCTTTGGTCGGATAACATCTTTGCCAGAAGAGTGTGTCTGACATTATGCGTTTAAAAAAAGATCTTCTCCCTGCCCTTGTTTGCTAGGCTAAGTATATTTTATCCTATCTTTTTCTATTCTATTTAGGTAATCGTTTATTTTTTAAATTTTAGAGCATAGGTCATCCTCCAGTCATCCTAGACAATTGATAATTGACAAACTGATCTCTACAAACTGACAAACTGATCCCTAGGTTAGGTCAGTTTTCATCCTCTTCTAGAGTATTATTTTGAACTGATCTCTTCAACCGTTTCTTTACTTATTTTCTTTTATAAGCTTTTGAATAAAATCTTTTCTTAAACTGTTCGAATCATTTTGAATGATTGCCGTGAAATCGCACGCTTTTCATCACACGCTTTTCTCTCCTTTTGTTCAAAAGCTTTGCCTTTTTTCGTCAAGTTGATATTCGATTTTTGCCTATTGATGGATTGAAGGGGGGAAAGGAAAGATTCTTCTTAAGAGAAAGACTTCATTTCTTCAGGAGAAAGAGTTGAGGAGATTAGATTAATTCAAAAATACAGATAGCCAACTGACTTTATAAGATAGCCAACTGACTACCTAACCTAGTAGAGATCAGTTTGTCAATTATCAATTATCTAGGCAATTGATCTATCAACAATCTATCAACTTGGCAATTGATAGATTGAAGGAGGAGGAAAGGGAAGACTTGAACTTGACTTAAGCTCTTGAAACTTGATAGAATCCGTAGTTCTATTAAAAATGAGAAGCTAAGAGTAAAACATAGCAAACACTTGATGCTTTCTTCAATGCTTTCTATTGCACTTACAATTAGGTACTCATTTTTCGTCAGCAAAAGCGACTTAGTAGCAGAAGAAAGGTGAAGACTTGTGTGCGCTAGAAGGGTTTTGTTTTTGATCGTGTTGATCGTGCCTATCAGAGAGCTCAGAAAGCTTTAGAACGCAAAAACGTGTTGATCAGTCTATCAGAGAGCTCAGAAAGCTATAGAACGCAACTCTCGCATTGTATGCGCTTGAAAAATTGCAAAAACCCATTTTAAGATCAATTAATTTACGAGAGAATTGAAGAATCGTGAGCTTGATTTTACGGGATCATAAAAACCGGAAGGGGAGCTGAAAAAGAAAGGAAAAAAGGGGGAAAAAGCTTGATTTAGCTACAGAATTTCCCCTTTCTCATCACAGCAATTTGCCCATTCTTATCAAGAATTGAAATTTACGTCAAAAATTTTCGACTAATTTCTTTTGAATCCTTTTTTTTAAAAAAGCATTCCAGCATTCCAGCATTCCAGCATTCCAGCATTCCAGCATTCCAGCATTCCATCATTCCATCATTCATTTTTAAAGTAAACAAACGATTTGATGAACTTGTGAAAGAGTTTGGATTGCACTGAGACTGCACTGAGACTCACTGAGACTTTTGACTGAGACTTGCTTTTTAAACTATAGCTTCATTAGCTTCATTAGCTTCATCAGCTTCATTAGCTTCATTAGCTTCATTAGCTTCATTAGCTTCATTCTTCATTCTTCATTCATCTTCAAACTCTAGCCATATTTCAAATCGAAATGAATACCGTTCTCTCTCTAATAGTAGTGCACCCGGCCGAGTCGAGTTGATGACTATTTTACGGTTTCCAAATTTTCCCCAGAAGCTCAACACCCTAATCCCCTACAAGATCTCATCGTTAGCTACACTTTCCGACCCCACATCGATAGGTTCTGATAAGCGGTTCTCGAGATTTCAAGGAGTTTAGGCAAAGCTTAGAAAATACGATTACCGCTAGGCATTTCACTCACCCGCATCCCCTGCTCATAAACCGAATAACCCCCATTGACCACTTCAACCATCCGAATATCTCTATATCAATTCTTATTATATTCCGTTCTTTCCAAGCAACGATCCTGAAACTTAGTGGAAAGTGATGCTGAGTTTCTTATGCTATGAATGCTTCTTATGGAAAGTGATGCTGAACACCCGGGGGAGCCGAGTTGGTGTCGATTTTACAGTTTCCAAGCTTTCACAGAAGCTCAACGTTCAAATCCTCCACTAGATCTCATCGTCAGCTACATTTTCCGACCCCACATCGATAGGTTCTGATAAGCGGTTCTCGAGATTTCAAGGAATTTAGAGAGAGCTCAGGGTGCACTACTATTAGAGAGAATACGGTAACTAAACCGATTAATGGCTTTGTGCTGAAAGTTTGCCAGAAAGGATTGATTAAAAGATCAATAGGAAAACTGAGCTATTGATTGATCATTGATCATTGTTTTCCATTGTTTCAATAAAGGAAACAAGAAAAGGAAAGTGATTAGAAAAGATGATTCAGTGTTTTTTCTATTGTCCGATTTTTCTAAAGATTCATTTACGGCTCTTTACAGCCCTTTCTTGTATAAAAGAAGAGCCTTTTCTTTTATAAAAGAAAAAGAAATGATTGGATTGAATCGAGAAGATAATTGTTGAGAAATAACGAAGAACATCTCGGTTTTCTTTGTGTTTAGTTGCGAATTTCTATTTGATTTACTTTGAAAAGTACTTTGAATCATGCCTCAACCCTAAACGCATTCTTTCTGGTACACCCTTGCTCATTCAATGATTCAATTACCGTATTCTCTCTAATAGTAGTGCGCACTACTATTTTTTCAACCCCCTACTGGACCGCAATACTATTAAAGAGTTTTATCATTTACCAAAGTAAGACAGATATAAGATTTGTTCAAAAAATTCTTGCAATTCTTTCACGTACTCCTTTGGCTCCTTTTGACATACAGTTGTGGGTCGGCGAGTTGACAATTTGTGTGTTGATAAACACAAACAACAAAAAGATGTTTTTGCCCTTTGCACAACAATTTTAGATTTTTTGCTAACTTTTTCATGTGAAGAATAGTGTGGCGAATAGCCACTAAAAGTTATCTAACTCTGACAGCCTAAAAATTGGAAAAATATTGAGGAAATCGGTGCGCCTTCATTTTATTTCGCGCCCCAAATCATTTATTGTTTTGTAGCTTGTTAGTCTTGTGTATCTTTTGTTAAAGCCTATATAAGGCAACTGTTGTTCATTTGTTTTTGGGTTATCTTTCATTTGTTTTTTCTGCTTTCCTCTCATTTTTGTGTGAAAGTTGTGTTTTTAAGTTTTAAGCGAAACTACCAAGTGCATCTTTTTGGAAATTCGGATATAAGCTTCATTTTTGATTCTCTACAACTTTTCCATTGGCACCAAAATGGGTTTCTTTTGAAAAAAGTGCTCAAACTGTCACATATGACAATAGCCGGCAGTTTTCAATTCACCAACCCAATAGCTTTTTGAGAATAAATCTATTTCCTCTTTTTTTCTGCAATATCATTCTGCAATATCTTTCAATCCTAAATTTCTTTTTTTCTCAATTTCTTTAGAATTGGATCCCCTGATGTGAGATTAACAGCCTTTTTCAAGGACATTTTCTTTCCAATCTCTTTACCCAAACAACTCTATTTCTATCGCTTTCTTAAACTAGCAATGATTTCTAGATTTTCCTTTTGTAGATATAAGACTAAGACGAAGCTGACGGCTTTAAACTAGGCTCTAAACTAGGCTTTAAACTAGACTTTAAACTAGGCTTTAAACTAGGCTTTAAAAGGCTTTAAACTAGGCTTTAAACTAGGCTTTAAAAGGCTTTAAACTAGGCTTTAAACTAGGCTTTAAACTAGGCTTTAAACTAGGCTTTAAACTAGGCTTTAAAAGGCTTTAAAAGGCTTTAAACTAGGCTTTAAAAGGCTTTAAACTAGGCTTTAAAAGGCTTTAAACTAGACTTTAAACTAGGCTTTAAACTAGGCTTTAAAAGGCTTTAAACTAGGCTTTAAACTAGGCTTTAAAAGGCTTTAAACTAGGCTTTAAACTAGACTTTAAACTAGGCTTTAAACTAGGATTTAAAAGGCTTTAAACTAGGCTTTAAACTAGGCCCAAGTTTAACTCGAGTTTAACCAAAATCAATCTAGGATTAGGCCGGTAAGATTAGGCTAAAGCTAACTAAAAGCTGTCTTGGCTAATAAAAACGTATTCAGGTTAGGACAAAGACAAAGCCCAGAGTTGGAGAATATCTTGAAAGTAAAACTATAATGCAAAACTATAATACAAAACTATAATACAAAACTACAAATATAGTGATTGAGATTGAGCCAGGATCAAGCTTTAGACCAGTTCAAGGCTAGACTGCTTTTACTACTATTTGATTTTGGTTAAACTTGGTCTAAACTTGTGCTTGGTTTAAAGCTAGCGCCAGCTTAGGCTTAGGCTCTAAACACTAGCTTAGTGTTTTCTCATCAATTCTCTTTTATTCTAGATATTAGATTGACTTCTATGTATTAGATTCTATGTATTAGATTCTATGTATTAGATTGACTTTTATGTATTAGATTCTATGTATTAGATTCTATGTATTAGATTCTATGTATTAGATTCTATGTATTAGATTCTATCTATTAGGTTCTATCTATTAGATTGACTTTTATGTATTAGATTCTATGTATTAGATTGACTTCTATGCATTAGATTGACTTCTATGTATTAGCTCCTATGTATTAGATTGACTTCTATGTATTACATTGAATTGAAACGAGAATCTATTCCTGTTTCACCATTTCTTTACAGAATCGACTACAAATTGATTTTGGAAACGTTTTGTTTGTGCTGACAGAACACCTTTTGAATGATCTTCTCTCAATGTTCTCGTTTCTTTTCTTTTCTTCTCCCAATCGAATTCCTTTCGAGATCTCCTCATCCATAACAATCATCAAGGTCATCGATTATCAATTCTCCTTTAGTGTCTATTAAATCTTTATTGTCTTTTGTCTGTCTTTAAAACTTTTCATAGAATTTACTATGGATTTAAGCCGATATCAAGCCAGTTTTCTATTCAAATTTGTATCTTTTGATCAATCGACCATAATTTTTCTGGTTTTTTTGATGCAAAAATCATTATCGATTATTAGATTATTTAAATCTTAGACAATGAACTTTAAAAATAACAGATTCTTGAAGAAAAAGGAACCTTTCAGAGCTAAATGCAACTTTACAGAGCTAAATGCAACTTTTCAGAGCTAAATGAAACTTTTCAGAGCTAAATGAAACTTTTCAGAGTAAACTTTTTAAAAGAAAATGGCTATTTAGTAAGAAACGCATAACTTTTCATTCAAAAAACGTTTTCATTTTGATCTTTTGACTTTAATTTCTTTAAAATCAGCAATGAACACTCAAGAAAAGCGTTTTCAAATCCGTTTTCCTTTTACTCAAAACTCTTTAAACACACGTTTCATTGTGTACTTCAAAGATTGAATTTAATGAATTGAGTTCAGGAAAGATGCGTTTGCACATTGTGCCCATAAAAAGCTAAAAAGAAAGCTCAAAAACAAATTTCCTTGTGCACAATTGCAGATAGAACTTGAGATTTTCCACAACGAAAGTGCTTTTGGAGATTTTTTCGTCACTTATCCAAATCGATCACATTTTTAGATGAATCATTTTCTCTAATTTTTTTTCAAAATTAGATCCCATAAACTTATCCATTCCTTTTCCTTTATTCTTTTCATTTTTTCCTTTTCTCTAAACGATTTTTTTCCTCTTCTTTTCCTCTTCTTTTTCCTCTTCTTTTTCTTTTCCAAATCTTTCTGCATTGATCCAAATTTATTCATTTTCCTTTATTTATTCAGTACTTCAAATTTGACTATGAATAACTGAAGTTGTAAAAATGATTTTAAAGGAAAGGTTTTAAAGGAAAGGTTTTGAAGAAAGGTTTTGAAGAAAGGTTTTAAAGGAAAGGTTTTAAAGGAAAGGTTTTAAAGGAAAGGTTTTAAAGAAAGAAAGCTTTCAAAGCAAAGATTTCAAAGAAACCTTTCAAATTTCATTTCAAATTTACATTTGAAATATAAACTTGTCTAAACTAAAGTGACTTGATTCCTTTTTTTTGGTCACTCGCATTTCGGCCTCGAAATTTCTTCATTTCTTCGATCAATTGAAACACGTTTTAACCTATTTTGTAGAGGAGATTTACAACTTTCAAATAGTTTATAACATTCATCGATATCAGTTTTCTATCGTTGGAAATTTATGTTGGAAAATGTTGAAATCCGCATTTCTTATGCATTTACGTTTAGATGGATGAATCGTTCAAAACAAAGCCTATTATTTCATCAAAAAGAACTTACCGTAAATACTGTAATTGGACCCCATGGGGTGCTATTTTTTCCATCCCCCTCTAGGGTGGGGTACTATTAGAGGGTGGGGCACTATTAGAGGGTGGGTTACTATTTTACACCACTATTCAAGTTACCAAATCAGGATACATTCAAATAATTTGTTCAAAAGCAAACTTTTTCTTTAGCTTTTATTGGTTTTAACCATTTGAAATACTATTAGACTATTAGACTATTAGACTATTAGACTATTAGACGATTAGACGATTAGACTATTAGACTATTAGACTATTAGACTATTAGACGATTAGACGATTAGACGACTAGACTATTAGACTATTAGAGGGTACTATTAGAGGGGTGGGGTCCAATTACAGTATTTACGGTAACTAGGTTTTACTCTTTTAAAAGCTGACCTTTAAAATCTGCATTTCTTATGCATTTACCTAATAGTTTAGATCAATGAACCGTTCAAAACAAAGCCTATTATTTCATCAAAAAGAACTTAACTAGGTTTTATTCTTTTAAAAGCTGACCTTTACAATCCGCATTTCTTATGCATTTACCTAATAGAAAAAGATAAGCAAAAAGAAGAAAAGAATGGGAAAAGATCAGAAAAAAGAAGAAAATAATAGAAAGATAATATAGAAAGATTATAGAAAAAGATAAGTAAAACAGGAAAAGAAAGAAAAAAAAAAAAGTTTTCCTTTTTTAAGTCTAAAGTCAGGGTTAACTATTGACTTGGGCGTAAAATTGGGTGTGGTTCTCAAAAAAGAGAATCACACCAATCATCGATACTTTCCTTCAAATAAATCAATCTCAGAATATCATCAAATACTCATTTATCCTTTTCAATACTATCTTCTATTTATTTATTATTTATTTGTTCCAAAAAGTCTTTCTAACAATAGCCAATAATCTCTTCAGACAAAATCGAGTACTTTTTGTACTTTCTGATGGAAACATACCTCTTCTAGTACACTAATTAAACTTCTTTTAACGTTTTCTTTTCGTTTTTCATTTACTTTCTTCATTTATTCCTCAAAATTTCGAGCTTCTGAGCTCTCAAATCTCAAATCAAAGCTTCTGAGCTTCGAGGTTTTCAAAATTTTTACTTTAACTACTAACACGTTTAACTTTTTTTTTAAAAAGTTACTTAGAGTTGTTTAGAGAATTAATTTGAGATCATTTTTTGCTATAAAATTCTTTTCCACCCTAACTAGCATCCAGCATTTCAAAGTCTCTTGAAAATTGTGGAAAGTTCTAGAGGAAAGTTCTAGAGGAGAGTTCTAGAGGAAAGTTCTAGAGGAGAGTTCTAGAGGAAAGTTCTAGAGGAGAGTTCTAGAGGAAAGTTCTAGAGGAGAGTTCTAGAGGAAAGTTCTAGAGGTCATTTTTTTTTGGTCAACCATTTTCTAGAAGTGAAAAATTTCTTCAAATTAAGTAAAGCGCATGAGTCCTAGATATCAAAAGACGCGCAAAGAGACGCTCTTTCAGATAGACAAATATCTTCAATAAAAACTTTTATTAGGTTCAAAATATAAACAAACAAGTGTGACGGAAGTTTCATCTGCACCAACCTAATATTTATGCAAGACGCAAATCAGCTTATCTAGCTTAGCTCAAATCCCAAATCGTTAACGGCTGAATTTCGTAAACGGTTACGACATATATATATATATATATATGTCGTAGCCGCCAAAGAATCCGGCCGCTAACGAATCATTCGTTAACGGCTAGGCGCTGACGAATCATTCGTTAACGGCAGCCGCTGCCGAATCATTCGTGGTCAAGCCGATGACGAATGTTTTTTTGCGAGCGGCGCCCGATTTGTAATCGGCTTCGCGAACATGGCTCAATTCAAATTAGTCTTTGATTTCAAACTATTTATGCAAAACGCAAATCAGCGAACTAATCACAACGAGTGAAATAAAATTTATAACATTTAACATTTATAACATTGTTGTTATGACATTGTTGTCAATATGTTCACAATTTCATCGTATTTTTTCGTCGTTAGTATATGCGTTCGCTTTTTCAGAATTTGATACGCGTTCGCAACATATTGACATATTGACCGCAACATATTGACCCAATTTCAGAAGGCTTATTGACGCTGATGTCAAGCGGTTGTAGAAATCGAGTTAGCCCTCCTGGAATCACAGCCAGCTTCGGAGTGTTGCTGAATTTCAGCCTTGATATTATCGGTTAAGGACAGCGAGCTGAGTCCAAACAGCACTGATTCTTCGGATTTGGCCACCGGATTTGCTCTTCGCAACCAAATTTCATCGATCCACTCCTTGATCAAGTCCGAATTCATCCACCCTGTCGGATTAGCTTTGATGATCACACCGGGAAAAATTCCTTTAGGAAGAGTCTTACGCTTGAAAATGAGCATCGGTGAATCGCCTCTCCAGAACCCATGCCTTCAGATCTTTCTCCACATCCGGCCATTTTGCCCTCAATCCTCGGAAAGCTCGATTATTTTTGGTGAAGTCATCAGTGCCGGCTCAGCTTGTTTCCAGCGGTAAATCATCTGTTCGGCGACTTCAAATTCGATCGCAGCCGCGTTCGTTCCAAATTTTCTCGCAAATTTGACCGCTTCGAGCTTCGTTTCGGCGGTGTACGACTTTCTCCTCATCGTATCTAAAATGAAAAAAAAGTTAGTAAAATAAAAAATGAAAAAAAAAACAAAAAAACAATAAAAATTAAAGAAAGAAGAAAATTTTCCATCAGAGCCCTTTAAATGTAAATTACAGAAATTATACTCGCGACTTTAGGGTACAAAGATTTCGTACACATCTAGTGAAAAAATTTCATTCGTAATCGGCTAGCTGTTAACGAATCATTCGTTAGCGGCTGAATTTCGTTAGCGGCTACGACATATATATATATTTGATTCTTTAACTTACAAACTTTAACTTTAACTTATCTACTTATCTTTAAAATATCTTATAAATTTCTTTTCAAATTTTCATTTATTTTTAATTTCAAGATTTCCCTGAAATCTTTGCGACCACTTTTCACTTTGTAGGGAAAGCGGTGGCCTTTGAGAGGTGTTTCTCAGAGATCTTTTCAAAACAAAGATTTCCTTCTTGAAATTCTAAAAGATGAAAAGAGAAAAAAGAAGAGAAAAAAGAAGATAGAAATATGAAAACATTCAAAGTTTCTTAAAAATAACGAAATTTTCCTCGATTTTTTTAAAATTATAGCTTAAAAAGAGCTCAAATAAGGTTAGTTTGCTGATTGAAAAGTAAATGAGAAACAGATGAATGTTCGGATTAAAGAATTTCTCAGGGAATTTACATTTATCTTTTTTTCGTTGGCAAAAATCCAAAAATACCCATTTTAGATCCTGAACTGGCTTTGTAAATGACCTTTATGAGTCGACTTTTATCACCGCCAACCAGCTTCCTCGGTAGTATAGTGGTTAGTATCCGCGTCTGTCACATGCGAGACCCGGGTTCAATTCCCGGCCGGGGAGAATCATTTTTGTCTTTTTACTTTTAACACGTTTTTCTTTTCAAATCATAAGAAAGGAAGGCTGATCAAAAATTGCCGCACCAGGACTCGAACCCGGGACCGTGCTGACCATTACACCGCGACGCACCTGGTCACCGTTACCTCAAAGATTAACTAGGGAGTAATTTGGGAAATCTAGCCGACTTTCCTTTGAACTGAGTTTCATTTGAACCTTCATGAGTCGACTTTTATCACCACTGCCAGCTTCCTCGGTAGTATAGTGGTTAGTATCCGCGTCTGTCACATGCGAGACCCGGGTTCAATTCCCGGCCGGGGAGAATCATTTTTGCATTCTGAATTTTTCTGCACTATTACTTGCTATTATTATTTCATTATTGCATCTTTACTTCAAGATGAATTCTAGCATGTTTTACTCCACTTTTTATCTTGTTTTTCAATAGATTTCAGCTAGAATGAGTGAATATAAAACTAATAAAGCTATTTAAACTATTTTCTCATATCTTTTCACAACTAGAGACAGACTGGGCGAAATTTACATCTGTCCTGCTTGGTTGGCCGATAAAGAAGCTTTCTTCTTCTTCTTCTTTTGCTTTAGAGCTTAACTTAATGAAATTAGATCAATTTGAACAACTTTCACTTTCCAAAGTCGTTTAAAGCAAAAATGAAAACGATTCTCTCCGGCCGGGCATTGAACGCTGATACTAACCACTACACTACCGAGGAAACTGCCCCACGGTGAAAAAAAGTCGACTCATGAAGGTTCAAATGAAACTCAGTTCAAAGGAAAGTCATGCTAGGCTAGATTTTTCAAATTACTCCCTAGTTAACTCCCTCTGAGGTGAAGGAGATCAGGTGATAGAAATCGACTCATAAAGACCCAATTGTGTCGAATTAAACTGTTCTGGGTGAGCTTTAGAGCTTAACTAATCCAATTTCATATCTAATTTGGAACACTTTTACTTTCCAAAGCCGTTTAAAGCAAAAAAAGAAGAGGAGAGTTGATTGTGACCGACCGGGGATCGAACCCGAGCCTGGCACGTGACAGACGCGGATACTAACCACCATACTACCGAGGAAGCTGGCAGCGGCCATAAAAGTCGACCCATAAAGACCCAATTGAGTGGATAGAGCTTAACTAATCCAATTTCATATCTAATTTGGAGCACTTTTACTTTCCAAAGCCGTTTAAAGCAAAAAGGCAAAACGATTCTCCCCGGCCGGGAATTGAACCCGGGTCTCGCATGTGACAGACGCGGATACTAACCACTATACTACCGAGGAAGCTGGGGGCGGTGATAAAAGTCGAGTGATAAAGGCCACCAAAGCTCATTTAAATTCAATTCTTTTTGATCTTTTTTTGAACTTTTTGATCCAATTTCTACAATTTCTATAATTCTGGATATCGTAAAAAAAACTGTAAAGTAAAGTAAATGAAAGAAAAGACTCAATTAGCCCTGAATTTCAGCTATTTTTTGGTACCTAAGCGCGCATTGTAGCACAAACCAGTGTCGAGAAAAACTCGTTCAAAGCTAGACTACACAACACTCCGCACCTTCATTATGGGGGTGGGGTACTATTACGGTATTTACGGTAACGGTAATTGGATTTCAATTTTTTTAAACATTTTTCTTTGCTAACTTTTGTCTAAAAGCTTAAAATTTGTTTAAAAGCTCAAATTTTTACAAACACTTTCGTTTTTTTTTTTGTGTTCTTTTATGAGAAAAATGAAAAAAAAAAAAAAAAACGGGAAAGAGTTTGTATTTCTGAATCATCTTTCCGTCGATCGGACGCGAGAGAGATCCATCTTTCCCATCTAAAGCCTTTCACAATCACATTGTAGTCGGTTTGAAATCGTTTGGAAAATTTGATTTTACATCCCAGCTTTCATTAGTTTTCGATTATTTATCTTCAACTTTATTAACTAAACTTTAAAAAGGAAGTCAAGAAAATACCTGAATCTTTAGAAATCTTGGAGTTAGAGTCACTTTTAAAACTAACAATTTGAAAGGTTGCCTCATTCTTTAAAGTCTACAAAAAAAACTTGTTTATCACTTGTCACTTTTTTTATTCTTTTCTTTCTTTTCTTAAGACTTTCACAATCATTGTAGAGTTATTTTTGAATTAAGAATTGTGAATTGCACATCACCGACAGACTCCCAACTTTCATCAGCTTTATCAGGATCCGCTTTATCAATCCATTATTAGATTTTTAGCTTTTCAGCTCATTAGCTTTTCATTGAGCAAAGTTTTTTATCTCTAAATAAATCGATATGTTTAGTATTGGGTTGATGCATAATTATCCGGACTTCTTTTATAAATGATTTTATTTAACAAAAAATAACATAAATAGTTAGAAAAATATGTTTAATTGATTATTCTGGAGCATATTCACCGCCTACATCAATAACTGATTGCCATTTGCTTGGAAGACGATCGATTCCACGAGCGAAGAATAAACGATCTTTGGAGGCAATCCACGCTTTAACATCGTCTATCAAGTCATCCAAATCGTTGTAGATCTTATTTGTTTGCCAATTTTTGAGCGATCGATTGACGTGGTAGTCCGTTGGGGCTTCTCCAGTTCTTTGAGATCGCGAAACGACTCTGCGGCAGACCATCCCTTTTCGAAGTGGTAGAGCATGATATGGCGAAGATGGATATGATTGTCGATACGCATTTTGTTCACTAAAGAATAACGAATATTTTAAAAAAAGAAATAGACAAAAAGCTTTCAAAACAAAAAAGATACAAGCACGCAAAAAGAAGTCCGGATAATTATGCATCAACCCAATACATTCTTTTAAATAGAATTATGTAAAAGTATTAGATTAATAACAAATTTAGCCAGCTTTTTGCCTAATTTAGCCAGCTTTTAGAGAAATTTCTCAAATTTAACCACAAGAATCACCGAAATACTTCCAACTTTCATCAGCTTTATCAGTATCAGCTTTATCAATCCATTGTTAGATTTTTAGCTTTTCAGCTCGTTAACTTTTCAGCTCATTAGCTTTTCAGCTTGTTAACTTTTCAGCTTGTTAGCTTTTCAGCTAACAAGCTAACAAGCTTTTCATTGAGCAAAGTTTTTATCTCTATTCTACCTCCGGAAACAACACTCATTATATGAATTTAAGTTTAAATCTTAAAGGAAACGAGCTTTGAGTCTGTGAAATTGTTGAAATCAATTGTTGAAATTGAACCAGTTGATGAATCGTAGACAATTTCGAGACATTATTTATTTTACTTACTCTATGGCTACTCTACTTACTTACTCTACTGCCATAAGCCATAGCTTATGGCAGTTATAGCCGACTGGTTAAGATTCCTGTCTCTTAGTCGGAAGATCAAGAGTTCGATCCACGTTTGATTCTTCTTTTATCTATTTTTCCCTTCTATTGACGTCACTTTTTTCTTTTTAAAAGTAATAAGAGGCTGGCTGTTTGGGGGGTGAGTGATGGGATTAGTCAGTCATTCAATCGGGTTCTTCACTTAATGAGAACCATATTTCTCGGTGATCCGGTGGGTTGTTTAAAGAGCTCAACTTTTTATGTTCAAATTCAGTTTACTGCCCTCAAAGAATGAGGAAACCTTTCAAATTTTAAGTTTTAAATTTTAAAAGTGACTCTAACTCCAAGATTTCTAAAGACTCAGGTATTTCCTTTACTTCCTTTCTTTTCCTTTATCTTTCCTTCACTTCCTTTCCTTCTTTTCCTTCACTTCCTTTCTTTTCCTTCCTCTTTCCTTCACTTCCTTTCCTTCTTTCCTTCACTTCCTTTCTTTTCCTTTATCTTTCCTTTACTTCCTTTCTTTTCCTTCCTCTTTCCTTCTTTCTCTTGACAAGCTAAGGTATCAAATAGCTCAGTGATTAGAGTGCAAATCAATTACCGGAAAGTAAAGGTCTAGGGTTCAATCTCCTCTCCGGATATTCTACTTTTTCTTGTTGATTTTCTTGTTAACTTTCTTGTCCTCACTTTATTACTCCTGTAAATCAATCTTTAAAACTTTTAAATTTCAAAAATTTCCAGCCATTTCCCTATCCAACAAGTTCGCTAATTGATCAATCATAAATCTCAGGGTTGTAGGAATTTTGGGGAAAGGCCAGAGTGATAGATCTTGAGAGACAGACACATTTGATCGACACACTCACCGCCTCGCTCAACGAGTGCTACACTAAAAGGCATGAATTAGAGTGGGAAAGGCTTATAAATTGTTTTGTTGTTGATACATTGCAATACTATGCAAATTTCTAATACAGATAAGGCTTTTACCGATCTGTACTTTGTTTTACGACCAGGCCAAGTTAGGTCAAGCAACGGGAGAAACCAGTCTAAGCTGTACATAGTACTGGTAAGTGTTGACGTACTGTAAATAGTACTGTAGATAGTGCTGTAGATAGTACTGTAGATAGTGATGTACATAGTACTGTAGATAGTGCTGTACATAGTACTGTAGATAGTGCTGTACATAGTACTGCACATAGTACTGCACATAGTACTAGTACGTATTGTACATAGTACTTATACAAAGTGGATCTTCAGTAGAAAAGCGCCCAAGGTTGCTTTTTGAGAGTTTTCTTCAGACTTTATCAATCCAATGGGGCTTTAAAACAATCTTGAAGTCTTCAATGTTGACTGTTGAACTGTTAAACAAACTTTTGAAGATCTTAGTCCACAATTAGACTTCAATTTCCTAAACCATGTTATCCCTTTTTGCACATCTGTTCCCCCAGGAATATTGTGGTAGTACACTAAGCGGGAAAAGGGGCATGGATCACCGCTTTAGTGAGATGTTGTAGTAAAAGAGAAATGCCCGAGTCAGCCATCACTCTTTCCTCTTTCTCTACTCCGAAAATCTCTCGAAATCAGCGATCCTTTTGAACACTTGTTCACTATTCCGTTTTCTTCGCAACTTATATGACTTTTCAACGCTTTCACGACTTTGATAGAGTTCAAGAATCGAAATTTAGCTTTTCTAGCTCAACTTTTGACTTGAAACTTTTGATTTTTAATGATTTTTACTGATTTTTACTGGTTTTTACTGATTTTTACTGGTTTTTACTGATTTTTACTGGTTTTTACTGGTTTTTGTCAAAACCTTATTAAAATCTTATCAAAATCTTATTAGAAGCTTATTAGAAGCTTATTAAAATATTAAAATCTTATTAAAATCTTATTAAAATCTTATTAGAAGCTTATTAAAATATTAAAATCTTATCAAAAGCTTACTAAAATATTCAAATCTTATTCAAATCTTATTAGAAGCTTATTAAAATATGCAAATCTTATCAAAATCTTATCAAAATCGATTTTGATTGATTCATTGATCTGTTTATGACAAAAAATTGATTTTTTTTTTCTTTGTTTATTTGTCTAATCGTTTTCTTTTCTTTGTTTCAATCCCCTTTCTCAAAAGATTCCCCGTGAATTCGATTGTCTTCGGATTGAAGAGAAATTTCCTTTACGAAAAGAGAAAACCGTTTCCGCTGAGCCGCTCTTTTTATGCCACTTCTCGAAAGCAAATACGGAAATCAAGCTAGAATCAAGCAAGAATTAAAGAAATCAATTCTTATTAGTGCTTAATTTCAATAAAAACGACAATATTGTTTACAATACTTTTCTCGGACCCTGTACACGGATATCGTATTTTCTCTAATAGTTGTGCACCCCGGCGAGCCGAGTTGATCACTATTTTACAGTTTCCAAGCTTTCACAGAAGCTCAACACCCTAATCCCCTACAAGATCTCATCGTTAGCTACATTTTCCGACCACACATCGATAGGTTCTGATAAGCGGTTCTCGAGATTTCAAGGAGTTTAGGCAAAGCTTAGAAAATACGATTACCGCTAGGCATTTCACTCACCCGCATCCCCTGCTCATAAACCGAATAACCCCCATTGACCACTTCAACCATCCGAATATCTCTATATCAATTCTTATTATATTCCGTTCTTTCCAAGCAACGATCCTGAAACTTAGTGGAAAGTGATGCTGAGTTTCTTATGCTATGAATCTTTCTTATGGAAAGTGATGCTGAACACCCGGGGGAGCCGAGTTGGTGTCGATTTTACAGTTTCCAAGCTTTCACAGAAGCTCAACGTTCAAATCCTCCACTAGATCTCATCGTCAGCTACATTTTCCGACCCCACATCGATAGGTTCTGATAAGCGGTTCTCGAGATTTCAAGGAATTTAGGCGAAGCTCCGCGGGAATACTTTGCACAAGAAGATTGCGTTCCGCGGGAATACTTTTACGGGAAAATTGGGAATACCCTGTCAACGAATTCCCGGGAATTTTCTGGGAATAGAGCCTGGAGAACTAGCGCTGTTTCAGCACCATTTTACTGTTTCCAAATTTTCCCCAGAAGCTCAACACTCGATTCCCCTGAAAGATCTCATCATCAGCTACATATTCCGACCCCACATCGATAGGTTCTGATAAGCGGTTCTCGAGATTTCAAGGAATTTAGAGTGAGCTCAGGGTGCACTACTATTAGAGAGAATACAGTATATAGGAATCGTTATATAGAAAAACGTTTTAGCGAATTTCGATTGTAATCTAAATTCTTTAAACATTCTTTAACCTAATAGAATATTATTGAAAAGAAAAATCCGTTGACTTTTCTTTCAAAATCATAAAGTAAAATTGATTCTAAAGCGCTTCATTTAAGCTTCATTTTCAGCGCTTTTTTTTGTTTTTTTTGTTTTAATGCTTTCCTATTAGACAAGCTATTAATTGAAAGATGATTTTTGTATTAATCATACATTTAATTGAATAGAAATTCTTTTTATAAACTAGAGAAAAAGTTGTGCACAAGTTTCGCCCACTTCTTTTCCCCTTCTTCCCCAATTCTCACCTGATAAGCATCCGCCGAAATAGTCCGAAATCTTCTTCTTTTTCTTCCATTTCCCTATTCTCACCTTTTTTCTCCTTCTTTCTCTCTTTCTATCTTTCTCTCTCTCTCTTTCTTTCTCTCTTTCTATCTTTCTCTCTTTCTCTCTTTCTTCCTCTCTTTCTTTCTTTCCAAAACAATGTTTGCCTTTTTTTTTTGAATGAGCTCTTCTTCTTGAAGCCTTTCCTTTTCACTCATTGATCACTCCAGATTCGGACGAAATTTTCTCGAAAATTAAAACTTTTCATGTTTTTCGTGTTTTTTTAAACTAATTTTAAAACAACAACTAACTTTTAATCAAATCAAATCAATTTTCTAATCTTTTTCATCATATTAACTCAGTTTTAGATTGAAATTCAACTTTTTTGAATTGTAAAACTATAGGAAAAGCTGAGTTTTGAAGCAAAATTCGAAGTTAATCTAGTCAAAAAAAAGTCAAAAGTCAAAAATCTAATTATAAAATTAGAAATCTTTCGATTAATTGAGGATATTCATAATTATAAAAGTTCTTTTTTTTTCAACTTACACAAGTTTTTTTTTTGACTCTTTTTATCCTTTTTTTACAACTCTAACACTTGCTTTTTGGCGTTTGGCTGAGAGAAAAAAATGGCTTAATTTTGTCGAAAACTGGGTAAACTGAGGCTTTAAAAAGGAAATGAGCAAAATTTTTGTTTCATTCGAAAATTGATTGGTCAAATTTGATTGTTAAAATTTTGATTTGATGCTGAGCTGGCTTTGTAAATGACCTTTTGGTCGTTTATCTGGGGGTTGGTATAGGATCTGTTCTTGGTTATTTGACCTTCATGAGTCGACTTTTATCACCGCCCCCAACTTCCTCGGTAGTATAGTGGTTAGTATCCGCGTCTGTCACATGCGAGACCCGGGTTCAATTCCCGGCCGGGGAGAATCATTTTTGCCTTTTTGCTTTTAACACGGTTTTGGTAAAACTTTCCAAATTACATAAGAAATTGGATAGTAAGCTCTATCCAAATTGTGCCGCACCAGGACTCGAACCCGGGACCGTGCTGACCATTACACCGCGACGCACCTGGTCACCGTTGACCTCAGAGGGATTAACTAGGGAGTAATTTGGTAAATCTAGCCTAGCTGACTTTCCTTTGAACTGAGTTTCATTCGAACCTTCATGAGTCGACTTCTATCACCCCTGCCAGCTTCCTCGGTAGTATAGTGGTTAGTATCCGCGTCTGTCACATGCGAGACCCGGGTTCAATTCCCTTTTTTTTCAAAGTTCAAAGGGGAGAATCGTTTTTGCATTCTGACTTCTTCTGCACTATTACTTGCTATTATTATTTCATTATTGCATCTTTACTTCAAGATGAATTCTAGCATGTTTTACTCCACTTTTTATCTTGTTTTTCAATAGATTTCAGCTAGAATGAGTGAATATAAAACTAATAAAGCTATTTAAACTATTTTCTCATATCTTTTCACAACTAGAGACAGACTGGGCGAAATTTACATCTGTCCTGCTTGGTTGGCCGATAAAGAAGCAAAAATAGGAGCTTTAGAACTTAACTTAATGAAATTAGATCAATTTGAACCACTTTTACTTTCCAAAGTCGTTTAAAGCAAAAATGAAAAATATTCTCCCCGGCCGGGAATTGAACCCGGGTCTCGCATGTGACAGACGCGGATACTAACCACTATACTACCGAGGAAGGTGGTTAGTAGTGATAGAAATCGACTCATAAATCCCCCCCCCAATTTTTTACTGTAAACATTTTTCTTGTTTGTTTTTCTTCTACTGTTTCATATGCAAATTGTAAAATGAAAATTTCCAGGTAATTCTTTATTCAATCAAGGGCCAATGGCCCTGGGTGCCCCACAATTCCCATCACTAAATGAAAAGACCGGATTGCCACAGTCGATCCTCCAAAATAGAGGATCTTCATATCAAAAAGGAAATAAGACAGCAAATCGTTGTCGCTGTTGTCCTTACGGATTTCATATTGATCTCGATTTCGTTTCTTATGCTGAAGACGTTGTGAGTTTGCAAGAGAATCTCAAAAAGAAGCTTTAAAGCTTTAAAGAAGCAAGGTTTAAAGAAGCAAGCTTTAAACATAGCAAGCTTTAAACATAGCAAGCTTTAAATAAGCAATCCTTAAAGAAGCAATCCTTAAAGAAGTCTCTCAAAGCTTTTGCAAAGATTTAAAGAATCTTCTAGCCTTCATCATGGACTTTGTAGTCAAAAACACATGCCTTTTGGTGCACTGATTTTCCGTCTATCTGCTCTTTATCAGCTGAAAAGTGCTTTTTTTTTGATAAAGGAGACTGAAGTGTGCTAGAAAGAGTGTGCTTGTACGTCTATGAGCGAAAGAAAATTGAAAATTTCAGGTAAAAGGCAATTCCCGATCACCGAGAACGTCAACGATCGGCCGAAAGAAGTACTCGGAGAATGGAAGAAATCTCACTTCTCCCCTCGATTCACTTTTCAGGTTTGATACGAATTATATCTAAATCTTGTAAATCTTGTAAACGAGCCTTAGAAAATGCGGTTACCGCTAGGCATTTCACTCACCCGCATCCCCTGCTCATAAACCGAATAACTCCCATTGATCACTTCAGCCATTCGAATATCTCTATATTGATTCTTATTATTTTCCGTTTTTACCAAGCAACGATCCTGAAACTTAGTGGAAAGTGATGCTGAGTTTTTTATGCTATGAATGCTTCTTATGGAAAGTGATGCTGAGCACCCGGGGGAGCTGAGTTGGTGTCTATTTTACGGTTTCCAAATTTTCCCCAGAAGCTCAACACTCGATTCCCCTGAAAGATCTCATCAACAGCTACATTTTCCGACCCCACATCGATAGGTTCTGATAAGCGGTTCTCGAGATTTCAAGGAATTTAGGCGACGCTCTGGGTGCACTACTATTAGAGAAAATACGGTATATAGAAATACTACAAACCATTTGATGTAAGGGTTAGCTTTAGCCTAGTTATTCTCAAAAATTTCAAAGAATATAATAATTGAAACTTTTAAATATGAATATTTATATATTTAGCGATTCTCTCGAGAATATTGTGTCCGATTTTGAAGAGATTTTGGATCAAAAAAAGCGTCTCGATGATGAAAATCGGCAACTTTTAGAAGCTGGATATCTCTCTGATTTCACTGGATATCGATCAAAGCCTGGTAAGGGAAAAGGAAATTTAAATTTTATCGATTTCTTTTCATATTATTCAATTTAACATTTTTATAGTTAAATAATTGAATTATCTTATTGAAAGTGGAAGTTTTGAAACGATTTTTGCACCGAAATTCTGTTGATTTTCACTTTTAAGCTTTTTTTCTGTCCAATCAATTGATTTCAAGTTATTTTTTTAGCTAAACTTATAATTAGATTCTAATTTTTGTTTATCTTTATTTCTTTTTTCTTGTTTCTTTTAGCTAATAGCTTAGGCTTAGGCTCTAGCTGCCTAAGCCTAGCTTATTCTTAGGCACTGTTCAATCAATAATGATTCAAAGTCATTTCAAGTCCAAGTCTAAACCAAACCAAACCAAGAAATCTAAAGAAAGAAAGAGAGGAAGAAAGAAGGAAAGAAAGACAGATAGAAAGAAGGAAAGAAGGAAAGAAAGACAGAAAAGAATGTTTTGGACAAGAATAAGAAAGAAAGAGAGGAAGAGAGAAGGAAAGAAAGAAAAAAGAGAGGAAGAAAGAGAGGAAGAAAGAAGGAAAGCAAGACAGAAAGACAGAAAGACAGAAAGAAAGAAAGTGATAGAGAAGTGAAAAGAGTCAGCTGTGTGATCGGGAAAAGGAGTGCGCGACTGATCGCTCCAATCGGTCCAATAGACTCACCCAATACGCTTTTTACCTTTTCTTTTACGGGTGTCTGTTGAGGTAAACAACAATTGGTACCCAAAACCCAAACCCTACCCCATAAACGAGCACATTAAAGGGAACCAAAACGAAATCAAATGAAAAGAAAGCTAATTCTTTAAGTAAAATGAAAATTTTAGAAATTTTTCTTTAAATAACAAGTGTTTATTGCTCAATTTTCATCTTTTAAAGTTAATTTTGGTTTAATTTTTGAAGAAAAATACGAAGAATAAGTTGGCTTTTCTAATGGAACAAGCAATAGTTCAATTCGTGCATTTTTTTTGATTTTATAGAGATTCAGAGTCAAGATTAAGGCCAAGGCCAGGGTCCTGTCGTAAAATCTTAGGACTAAACCAAAAGCTATTTTGTCAGTGGCCTAAAATCTTCACTTCCTTGGCCTTTGCTAGAGATTTGACTCTAGAATCTAGAATATAGAATCTAGAATATAGAATCTAGAATCTAGAATCTAGAATCTAGAATCTAGAATCTGAATGGCGATCTAGTAGATAGATAGATGGATCTAGCTAGAGGATGGTAATTATAACTAGAATCTAGTCTAGCTAGAATCTGATCTAGTCTACTGCTAGAATAGATCTAGAATCTAGAATCTAGTATCTAGAACCTAGAATCTAGAATATAGAATCTAGATCTAGGTGAATCTAGAATAGTATCTGAACTAGCTAGTATCTAGAACCTAGAATCTAGAATATAGAATCTAGAATCTAGAATATAGAATCTAGAATCTAGTACCTAGAATCTAGAATCTAGAAATGGGATTAGAAATGGAATGAAATCCAAGGTAAACCCAATTAACACCAATACTTTATTCATGATCTGAAATAAGGTGCGTTAGATTTATTTTATGGTCAATGGCTTCATAGGTGAATGGGAAAATTGACGTAAAAACTTCCTCTCAACGAACTCTTGACTTAGGCTCAGATTCCAGCTCGTTTTTGTCGCTTCTAAAGCTTGTAAAGCTTTATTTAAACATAGTAATTATCAAAAGCATATGTACTATTTTAAAATAATGATAAAAATCTATATTTTTATCTATATTTATCTATATTGAACTTTTCCAGATCCCTCCGCGGTTCCACACTATAAGCAGAATCGAGCGGACCCGCTCGGCCTCGAGAACAGTTTGTTTTTTACAAATCAATGCATAAATTCATAGATTTCTTATAAATCTATAGAATCTATAGATCTATAGAAATCTATAGAATATGATTGCCATCTCGTATTATCCTTTCAGCTCCTCGTCCTCGACCTTCACACAGCAATGGAGCCCGAGCACAGATCCAGAAGCAAGCCACTGGTAAAGATTTAGATTTGGATTTGAAAATGATATAAAATATATAAGTAAATATATAAGTAACTATAGTTTAGCTTGAAAGGTTTCCAAAAAGTGTTCCAAATCCGTTTGTGTACAAAAGTCATTAGCTTAGTGAAGCGGTAGGGAACAAAGAGACAAAGGATCAAAAGAAAAAAACACTTGTAGCTTTTCAAAGCTTCAAATAGCTTCACTTTTACTCTTTCTTAAGCAAATTACTAATGTTTTTATATAATATTTATTTTGTAGTTATTCAAATACTTGTTCTACTTGATTTTCAGCGTACACTGCTTTGGGTCGAACGCTCTCCGAGATGAAAGCTCGGCAAAGCATGGAAGCATTGGTGGAGAATCGGTGAGCTTTGTTTTAAAGATCTTTGGCTCATCTAGGTGTACCTTAGATTTGTAACTTAGTTTTTTAAAAGTCACTAAAACTATCGTAATCTATGGTAATATCAAACTACCGTAATTTGAATTTTTATTTAATATTTCGGTCAATTTTATTTGAAATCACCTAATTTTGATATAAGCTTTATCGAATTTGAGGAAAATTTAAAGATTGAATGAAAGCTGAGGGTTTAAATGATGCTTGAATGATAGCTGAGGGTTTAAATGATGATTGAATGAAGGCTGAGGGTTTAAATGATGCTTGAATGATAGCTGAGGCTTTAAATGATGATTTGATGAAAGCTGAGAAAGTCTATGTAAAGTTATTACTTTATTACTGTAGCAAGTCACTAAAAACTTGAGTACCTGTAAAAGTACCTGAAAAAATGGGTTTTCTAGCTTCGGTTGTAAGCTAAAAATTTCGTCTTGCCGTTTGAATCATCAATTTTGTAGTGAAACGGGTACTTTACAGTACTCTGATTACAGTACTCTGATTACAGTACTCTGATTACAGTACTCTGATTACAGTACTCTGATTACAGTACTCTGATTACAGTACTCTAGTTTCTTCATTTGTCTATTTATCTTACTATTCATCAATTCATGAATAGATGAATAGACAATTCATCTTTCTATTCATCTATCTATTCATCCGTCTTCTCAATTCATTTTCCAGTGTCTCAACCTCTCGTCCCTCATCAATCACTCCATTCGACCCATCGCTACTCACCTCAATCTCTCGTCTGTCAACCCGAAGCGAACACGATCTTCTACCACCGAAATCTCCAAGAAATGAGTGAGTTTTATGAGTGCTTTTACAAAATCAACTTTCAAATCTTCTCCTGGTAAACGTTCGATTTCTGAATCCGATTTTAGAAGCAGCAATTTATCGTGGCGACGCCCAGCCACAGCTCAATCAACAATTGAAGCCAGTGAAGAAAAGTGAGCCATTGAAAAAGATAGCTTTATAAAGATCTAGATAAGTATTAATAAGTTTAAAATTTGAACTTAAGAACAACAAATGGAAACAGAGATTTACGAGATTTTGCCTCACTTCGAAGAGGTCGAGAAAGCGGATTGCCAGCGGCTGAGGCGACTGGAGCCAGGATACGCTACTATTCAGCGTCTCCGAAATTGCCGAGGGTTTGTTTAATTCAAATTAAAAATTCAATTTCAAATTCATAAATTAAATGTCAACAATGTCAGCTTTCCGCAATAATCCAAGACGAAACTTTTGATGGACTTTGGTCTTACTTAGAACCGGTTAAAGCTCGAGATTGAATCTTGAATATAGCAAATCTTGTAGAGCTTGAAAAGACGAGTTGAATGATGTAAAAATTAGGTGCTTATAAGCTTTGTAAACGTACTAAAGCTGGCTTACAAATTTTTCCTATAGGCTTTTCCGATAGGCTTTTTGCTTATCAAAAACTGTTCAAGTTTTTTCTTAAGACTTTTTCAAAGACCCATCCAAGACGGTTGGGTGGTCTAGTGGTTAGTACAAGAGTTTACCAAGCGGAGGGTCGGGGTTCGTTTCTTGCTCGAGCTTTTCCATCTAGATTTCTTTTGGAGTTCCAATCCTTTTGGAGTCCAATGCCTTTTCGAGTTCAATTCCTTGTCTTTGTAGGAACACAGCGTTTCTAGTGCAATCAAACGCTCTCATTGAAGCTCGTTAAAGGATTGTACCCATTTCGATGACTGTTCCCAAAGGGAGCAGTCTCGTTAGTTGTTGTCACTACCTCCTCGAATTGAGAGTGGGCAATTTGCGCGCCTCCTGCCTTCCTTATATGTGGTTGCCGTTTCTCAGGCATCCTCTCCGGAGTCAAACTCTGATCCTCCGTTACCCGTTACGACCATGGTAGTCAACTAAACTAAGAAGAAAGAAGAGACGAAAGAAAACACTTTCTGTGCTTTAGCACAGAAAGTTGTTTTCTTTAGGGCCAAATTAAGGTGTAGCTTTGTAAACTGTAAGAGAAAGGGTAAATAACCTTCTTTTCATTTGCCCAATCGCTTTTGACACTGAAAAATCAAAAATTCAGCGTCTCACGGCCGCTCCCAATCTCGAGGAGTCAAATTTCGCGTACAGTCATCAAAATGGGCACACCGTTTTGTCAAGGCATCAAGCGACGAGCACATCACCGAGAGAACCAATTCAGGTACGGGAATTTGCGAGAGAGAGAGAGAGCTAAGGGTGCACTACTATTAGAGAAAATACGGTAATCTAAATCTAAATTAGATAGAGATTAGCTATCAGTTATCTATAATATAGATTTAAATATAAAAATAGATATTTAAAGGCTTGAAAGTCTAAATTTCTTTAAGCTACATGTAAAATTTTTTGAAAAATTAAATCAAAAAAAGTTTAGAACGGTCATTCGGTGCAGGCGCCAAAACCACCGCAAAGAGAGGTAAAAAAGATAAATAAAATCAAATTTACATATAAATTCTGAAGCTTAAATGTAAGCTTAAATATAAGCTTAAATATTTTATTTATAAGAAAACTATATAGAGTTTTTTTTTTACTGTTTAGAGTCGCTCAATTTCTGTTGGAACTGGCCCATTGCCACCGGCGAAACCTTGCAGCGAGTGTCCACAGTTAAAGACGAAATTGAAGGACTTGATTGAGAAGTTTGTTTTTAAATTTTTAAAAATAAAATATAAGAAAGAAGGGGTAGTTGTTGGGGTCAAGAAACAGCCGAGAAAACGACGGTGTAATTTGGTTCGGATTCGAATCTTCCTAGGTCTTGTACTCTTCCAATATTTTGATCTATCAGCTTTGCTGTACTTTTAGAGATCTATCAGCTTTGCTGTACTTCTATTAGCTTTGCTGTACTGTAAGTAAACTTATTGTAGTCTCATTGTAAAGTAATGTTCATGTTTTCTTCAGCTTTGCCATTAAATTTCTCTTTATCTTCTATCAATTTTGTTCGATCTGTTAAGCTAATCAACAACGATTTTATTCTACCAAGTAGACAACTTTCGTTTCTATTTTAAGCTGAAAGATCTGAAGCTGAAGATGAAGATGAAAGCTGAAGATGAAAGCTCTTTGAAATGAAAGTACTTGTTGGTTATACATCCATAGAGACTCAACTCGGTAAAGCAAGAAGCTGACAACTTTTGAGTGGTGATTAAGTGAAGTAGCTCGTCTGAAGTGATCAGTCGATCAGTCTCATTCAGACGCTGAAAGATCTGAAGCTGAAGATGAAGATGAAAGATCTGAAGCTGAAGCTGAAGCTGAAGATGAAGATGAAAGATCTGAAGCTGAAGCTGAAGATGAAGATGAAAGATCTGAAGCTGAAGCTGAAGATGAAGATGAAAGATCTGAAGCTGAAGCTGAAGCTGAAGGCTGAAGCTGAAGCTGAAGATGAAGATGAAAGATCTGAAGCTGAAGCTGAAGATGAAGCTGAAGATGAAGATGAAGCTGAAGCTGAAGATGAAGCTGAAGATGAAGCTGAAGATGAAGCTGAAGATGAAAGCTCTTTGTCAAAATGATGAAAGCTTTTTTATCTTTGGTACTTGTTGGTACTTGTTGACTATAAATCCATAGAGATTCAACTCGGTAAAGCAAGAAGCCGACGACTTTTGAGTGGTGATTATGTTCAGTGAGCCTCCCCATCCGAGTCTTCTCGCAAATCGATTTTCGTTCCACTGATCGACTGATCAAGCTGGCAACTTTTGAATGGTGATGTTCAGTGAAGTAGCTCGCGATCAGTCGATCATTTGAACGAAAATCGATAACCGAAAAAGACTCGGATGGGGATGCTTAAACGAGATGAGTCTTTGTGGATTTATAACCGGAAAAGTACCGAAAAATCGATGGTAATCTTTGATAGGGATTTGTTTTTCTCAAATTTGCATTTAAATTTGAATGGATTTTGCAATTTCAGCCCACCAATTCCGCCGAAACCGAAAATGCGCGAATCGGCCACATCGACGCCACAGATTCCGGTGAGAAATTCGAGATTTAACTTTAATTTTACTTTAAAAACGATAAGCCTATGTAAAATAGATTTCTAGTTATAGATATGAATGGATTTTGATTTCTATACATTTGTTTTGAAGACAATTACCCCCCTTGCACCAGACAAAGTGCGTTCATAAAGGAAATTCGTTCACTTAACTTTCTTTCTTTTTCTTTTAAGTTTCTTGTAAGTCTATTGTGTACTTTGTGCTTAAAAATTAGTAAACACACCCCTTCTGGTGCACTGATTTCTTCAGTTTCTTGAGGACGAGAAAAATCGAGAGAAAAAGGCTACAAGTGCGCCAAAGGATTTTTTAACTTGACAATTTGAAAGTTAACTCCTTCTCGAGCAAGGGAAGCCACATGCGTTGTGGTGAAATGGTTAGCACAGTTGTCCGGTAAGCGAAAGATCGCGGGTTCGAGTCCCGGTGGTGCAAAAATTTTTGATCTGCTACAAATGGCCCCGGAAATCCTTCCAGATCAAAAACCCGTGCACCAGCGGAACTCGAACCCGCGACCTTTCGCTTACCAAACAACTGTGCTAATCATTGCACCACAGGACTGTCCTCCGTCCTGTGGTGCAAAATGGGAAGGAGTGCTCGAGAAGGAGTTAACTTTGAAATTGTCAAGTTAACAAATCCTCTGGCGCACTTGGAGCCTTTTCGACTCCCTGCGGCGCATAAGCTTTTGATGTTTTCTAGTTCCAGCTTCAAGCACAAAGTACACAATGAGAGGCCTCCTATAAAGGTGTATTGTAGGTAAATATTTGTACTGTAGCTATAAATTTTCTGCCTAAACGTAAATTTCATTCTTTCATCATTGAACGGTTTAATCGTTTAATTACCCAATTTCTAATGCCGTTGATGATTTGATTTGATTCAAAGTTTCCTCTAATAAGTTTCCCCATTATCATCTCAAATCCTATTAATTCTGGAATGCTAAAAGTTATGTGTAAAGGAAAGTAAAGAAAAAAGGAATCGGGGATAATAAAAGTAGATAATGAGCTGAAAGGGAGATGAAAAGCCTTTTCAAGAATCGTTTACCCATTCCAGAGTTTTCCGGGTTTCATTTCTTTGTTTCCTTTCTAGCCAGAACTCTTCCTGTACAAGTTTTTCAATCTTTACAAATCTTAAAAACAAATCCAAACCTAAATCCAAATTCTTTTACTATTTTCGAGGCTTACTCTAGTCAAGCCCATTTCTTCAGAATTTCCCTAAGAAAAGTTTCTTTGAGGTAGGGGTATACACTATTGGACAATGAAATATCATATTTGACTTTTCTACCGTAATTTCTACTTTAGACTTTGCTACAGTAATCTGCGTAGGATTACTGTAGAAGTTTAGAGGTAAAGTTTAAGAATACCCATACCTCAGAGGTACACTACTGGACAATGAAATATGATATTTGAAAAAGATCGTCACTTTCGCGCGTCTATAACTCCCTTGTCTTTACCGTATTTCTAAATATTAATATTACCATTGTGTAGCCCTTGAAAAGAGCTTTCACAAAATGTATAACACTAATAGTTTAAACTTAAAGACAAGGGAGTTATAGAGGCGCGAAAGTGACGATCGTTTTTCAAATATCATATTTCATTGTCCAGTACTGTACCTCTGAGATATGGCTATTCTTAAACTTTACCTCTAAACTTCTACAGTAATCCTACGCAGATTACGGTAGAAAAGTAATCTGTAAAATTGTAGAAAAGTCATTTACGTACTTTTTTTTGATTTAAAAAGATCCTGCTAATGTTTTGAAGGGTTATTGTACCAAAAAAGCATTGAAATTTCTTTTTTGAAGTCTTTTTTGATTATTCTTCAACTTTTAAACAAAAAAAACACGCAAATATTGCCTGTCTTTTGTCTAATAATTGTCAAAAAATGATAGTTAATCAAGAAATAATAATAAAAACTCATTTTTATTCCTAGAGTTAGTTCCTAATGACTTTTCTACTCATGAGAAACTTGCAAAATCATCGTAATCTTTTCCGCAGACACGATTCTTTCACAATTTATTTTTCATTATGAGGAAATCGGTCAAAGATTCACTAATTTACCAAAGATTTGCCCATAAGAGCTCATTAAATGCTAAGTTTATCCTTTTCTTTTGTAGCTGAGTTTAAATAAAGCCATGCGCCTTTCCCTTCTCCAATCCCCTTTCATCAACCCCAATTAAAACAATATTTTGGTCAACCATAAATTCTAAATTCAACCGCTAAATTCTTTCGATTCGATGCCACTGAAATACGATGAAAATTTGAATCTAATCTGGTGGGATTGGCTAAAGGTTGAAGACTTTTTTTTCCTCGAAAGTATTCAGCTTTTCAGACGACAAATGATGCCTGCGTTGGGGCTGAGAAATTCACGCAAATCAATGTCGGGATTGGGACGGAAGCGGTCAAAGAGGAGAAGAAAGAGCTGGCGAATCAGGTGGGTGAAAATTGAGTTCAAAAATTGGGTGAAATAATTGGGTTCAAAAAATTGGGATTGTTTGTGCCCGGGTGTTTCATAATACGTTTTTGCGCCAGGAATCAGTCTTGGCTTACAGTTACTGGCCTTAAAAAATTATTCGGGTGAAGCCAAGAGTCTGGTGTGAGTGCCAGAGCTGGCTTGAGCCTGATGACTTGACAAAAGAACAGAATTTTGCACGGTTTATTGCTAGGCCAAGATTTGGTCTTAGATCTAAGCCCAACCCTGGAAAGGTTCCAGGCCTAAGCCTAACCCTGGAAAGGTTCCAGATCCAACCCTAACCCTGGAAAGGTTCCAGATCCAAGCCTAACCCTGACAAGGTTCCAGATCCAAGCCTAACCCTGGCAAGGTCCCAGCCTTGGAGCCTGGTATGGCTTTTTAAACAACTCCTTGGACATTTTAAAATTCACTAGTGTATCAATTGGTATCACAATCTACTTTTCAGGAATCGCAAACAATCCCATTGACAAGAGTTTCCATTGGAGTCGACGCTCAGCCGAAGACTCATTCGATCGATTTGGATACACGGGATTTGTTTGTCGAAGAGAAGCCACTTCTTGCGCACACCTCGTGCAATACTGAGGGAGATTTTGGTGGGTTTCCTTTAAGATAAAAATCTTTTTGAAACCTTTGAAACTTTTGAAGCTTTTGGGAAAAACTTTGGTGTACTTTGGATTCAAAAATCAGCAATGACAGCCTTTCTGGCGCACTTGGTTGACACGAATTTCTGTAAGCACTGAAAATTGCTTTCAGAAATGATTTTGGTGTTAAAGAAAGTGCACTAGAAAGGGTGTGTTTCGATTTTTTTTTTGAGCAAAAAGTACATAGTGAAAGTTTTTCGAAAAATTTCCCTTTAAAATCACTTTTGCATCGATTTCAGCGAAAAAAAAATCGTAAATCGAAGATTTTGGTCGTAAAATTCGTGCGAAAAAGGTTTCTTTTCGTCATTTTTTTTCGAAAAAAAACCATTTTTCACAATATTTTTTTTTTCAATTTTGACCCTTCAATAATTTATTTTTCCCTTTCTTTTTGAACCAATAAACTGTGAAAATCCCACTGATAAGCGATTTTCGCGGGCGAATTTTCAAGGCGTATTCAATTTTTGACCAAATGCGACTACGATTTGGGAAAATATTTCGACCAGCATGCTTGAAAAGTAAATTTTCTTTAATTTCATAAGTTTGAACACTTTATTCTTTGCTTTCTCATAATCACGTGGCTTTTGGCTTGCGTAATTAAACCGACCGAAGAGCTTTTCCGTTTGGCTTTACCCGGACGGCAATGTGCCGTTTTCCTGCGCCTCCCCATCATCGCTCGCTTTGTGGTACATCGACTTGGGTAATTAAACCGGCTGATCGGCTTTCCCAGCTGCCATTACCCGGGCCAGTGTGCCAGACTCCGTTTTTTCTTACGTCGACAGGGAAAGAACGCACGACCCTTTGATCAAGCGAGATTTGTGCGTTCTTTCCCTGTCGCTCGTAAGAAAAAGCGGAGTCTGGCACATGGCCCCGGGATAGGGGCGGCCGAAAATGCCCCTCTTCCGGTTTAATTACCCAAGTTTGAACCAGAAGACGCGCTTTCTCTTAGAGTAGCGCTGTGTGATCTTTCCATGTCGCTCGTAAGAAAAAACGGCATCTGGCACATGGCCCCGAGTTATGGCAGCCGGAAACCTGTTTCAGTCGGTTTAATTACCCAAGTCGATGTACCACATAGCGAGCGATTATGCTAAAGCTCAGGAAAACGGTTCTGGACTTAAAAATGTACAAACGAATACAGTATAAAGCAATAAGCAATAGATTTATTATTCGAATCTTTTCAGTCCCCGCCGAGCCATCAGTGCCAATCGAAGAGAAGACATTTGTCGATGGCGAGACACAATTCATAGCGATTTCTACAAAAGAGACGGGATGCGGGGAAAGGATTGAGATCAGCGATAGGTAAAATTTCAATAAAATTATAGAAAAAAGACTTTTTTTTCCAGGGAAACAATGACAAATCGAGTCTATTATCGCTCGTTTCCATCTCAAACAGCTCAAGTAGAAACGAAAGAAACGGCTTGTTCTCCAATCACTCATTTACTTGATTTGTACATCGAAGAGTTGAAAGCACAGGTATTTTAATTGTTTACCAAATTATCTAAATATTAGATTCATTTATTCGCTCTATAGATAAATTCTTGGCTTCTTGGCTTCTTGGTTTCTTGGCTTCTTGGCTTCTTGGCCTCTTGGCTTCTTGGCCTCTTGGCCTGAACATTTCTCCATCTATAAATCTCAAAGTACAAGCGAAAATCAAATCAAAGACCTTACTATTAATGCACAAAGCCGTCCGTCACCTCTACGAAGATCTCACTGCAGCAATGCGCTTTTGTAGCCGACTGTAACCTAACGAGAATACCGTAGCCTACCAGAATACCTTAATGTGGCCGACCGTAATCTACGAGAATACCGTAAGGTAGCCGACTGTAACCTAACAGAATACCGTAACCTACGAGAATACCGTAATCTAATGGAAACTAAACCTAATTAAGTCTATTTATCAAGTAAAGACTTAAATTTTGCAGTAATATAGCGTAAAAACTATCAAAAACCTTTTCAGCTTGCTACAAACTCTTGCCAAGCATCACCCTCGATTTCCACTCCATCCACGACGAATGCCGAAGCACAAACGGAGCTCGGTTTTGAAATAACTCCAGTTTTCTATACTTTTCAATTCTAGAAGCCGAACTCCTACACGAGCTCTCGCAAGAGCCAAAACTTTACGCCGAAAATGCAATCAATGAAAGCTGGCTACAGGAGAAAACACTTGTCAACACCGCTAGTGGACCAGATGTGCAAAGAGTAGAGGTGATTTTGATTTTAAGCTTAACAAAAATGGTTACTCTAGCAATTCTAGCAATTCTAGCAATTCTAGCTATTCTAGCAATTCTAGCTATTCTAGCAATTCTAGCAATTCTAGCAATTCTAGCAATTCTAGCTATTCTAGCTCAAATCGATTCAAAACCATCACAAAATCTAGAATTAAATATGCTAAATTCAAAGATCAAGTAAATAATTAAAGATCGCTTTTGCATATCAGCTTTTTTGGCGGGGTAAAGATGCAGAAGTATTGCTGAAATGTTTTTCGAGGTCCATATTCCAGATAATCGACTCATCCACCCCGTGCAAGTATTGTCAACAAAAGGAAAACGTTTTCACGCGAAATGTTGGAGTTGGCGCGTGTGCCATCACCGATAAGGTGACTCTTGATCTAGATCTTTAAATCCTAAACTAGTAACTAGTCAATCGACAAGATAAGCTCTAATTTGTTGTACATTGACAAGCATGTGGAGTAAAAGGAGTCGTATATAAGGCGCCACTCGGCGTATATAAGGCGGGCTTAGCGTATATAAGATGGGCTTATCGTTGATAATGCGGGCTCAGCGTATATAAGGCGGCTCGGCGTACATAAGGCGGGCTCAACGTATATAAGACGGGCTTAGCGTATATAGGACGAGCTTGGCGTATAAAAGGCGGGCTCGGCGTATATGAGAGACAGGAACACACTCTAAGCATGATATCTGTGACGTTAATCCAAAATTATAACAAGTTCGATGGCCACTTCTGTCCTTGGTCTTTTACCACTGACAATAACAATCACAAACATCCAGTTTACGATTTGATAACACAATATTCTCCAGAACGACCAGTTTCCTTAAAAATTACAAATTCTCGAAATAATTCACTGATTTTGTCAACGTTTCACGGCACTTTTTCCAGGTTTGCTCTCAATGCGACGGGGCGAGCGATGAAGTTGATGAAAATGAGGTATTGTCGAGTCTTCTGCACCAGATTTGTTCTGAACCAAAGCACTAGAATGAAAAAATTGTGATACCCGAGATTTTTGCGTTATTAGTTCATTGACTCTTGTATTTTTTTTTTTTGAAGGTTCCCGGTTTTTCCCCAACTGTACCTGTCGAGCTGACTCGCGCGGCTGCCACGAAGAAGTTACTCGAGCAAACAACACCATTTGTCAGGTAGTAAAGCTGTGATAGAATATTCACTTAAAAAAACTGATTTTTCATTTTATTATCTAATAAAATTTTACAATATTTCCAGAGGATCACCAATCTCAAAATCGTGTCGCGAGACGCGCCGCAGCAAATCTGGTGACGATCTCGAGTTTATCGAGAAACAGCATAATAAAAATACACAGGTGAGTGATATGATTTGGAACCACTCCGGTTGAAGAAAAAGCACTTTTTATGACCTCCTCGCTGGCCGTGTGCCAGATGGGGAACGATTATGCGCGCGCAGAAAGAACATCTCACAAAAGAAAAAGGCCCTTTTCTATGAGCCCTCGCGGACCGTGTGCCAGATGGGGAAACGAGAAAACGATTAAGCGCGCGCACAAAGAACATCTCACATAAGAAAAAGGCTCTTTTTTAAGACCGCCTCGCTGGCCGTTTGCCAGATGATGGGGGATTATGCGCGCGCACCAAGAACATCTCACACAACAAGAGCTCTCTTTTTATGACCCCCGCTGACCGTTTGCCAGATGATGAGGGATTATGCGCGCGCACAAAGAACATCTCCACTTTATACAGGATTTTTCTTTGACTTAGTAAATGCCTTCCAAATAAGATCTAGAACTAAAAACTTGTACCCAGGGGTTTTCAGGGTCGGGGAATCGATTGAAAAAGTTATTGTAATCGTTAATCACTAACAAAACTGTGATTTATTCAGTTTGAATGCCTTTTAAATAAATGAATATTTAAATTTCCCGAAAATCTCGTCAATTTCGTTCGAAAATGAACAGATAATGGATTTTCCCTGCTGCTTGTCACTCTCATCTAAATGCCATCGCTTTCACTTTCTTTTTTTTTTTGTTGCGTAAAGCACTAACGATGATGGGATTCTGAAAGGATTTTGAGTGGAAAAAGGGAAGAGCTTTCAAAAGCTTTCAATAGGAAAAAGTGGGGTGGGGATTTAGTGCTGTTTAGAATGTGATAAAGCTCGAAACAACCCCTAAAATCAGATTCATTCAAGCCTGTTTGATCGACTTTTATTGTTACCTTTGTAATGTGCTGAAAAGGGAAACGCGCACTTTCTGGCGCACTGAGTTCCTCATTTTCTCGCAGTAATGCACTGTTCTCGTCTACCGTAATCTACCAGAATACCGTAACCTAATGTAAACTAGATGTAAGCTATCGTAGAGTACTGGAAACTACGTAAAATACACCGTAATCTACCGTAACCTACCGTAATCCAACGTAAACGATCCCCTAGTCTACTGTAATCTGGCGTAAACTATCGTAGTCTACTGGAAACCACCGTAATCTAACGTAAACTACCGTAATCTACTGGAAACTACCGTAATCTACCGTAAACTACCGTAATCTAATGTAATCGTTACCCTAATCTACCGTAATCTACCGTAGTCTACCGTAATCCACCGTAAACTGTCGTAAAATCTACTGGAAACTACCGTAATCTACCGTAAACTATCGTAATCTACCGTAATCTAACGTAAACGATACGGTAATCTAACGTAATCTATCGCAAACCACCGTAAACTACGCAATCCAACGTAGCTATTGTCAAGTGAAGATTAGGATACTTTAAGAAATTTGATTTGTAAAGACTCCTTTCCGATTCTCCTCTCCAATTTCTTTTACAAATTCAAGAGGAATTCGTATTCGTAAAAAGTGAAAGAACTTTTGCCTTGTTCTTCTTCCTTTCTTCCTTTCCTAACCCCTTTAATCATCACTTTCTTGTCATCAACCAGTCATTCGATCATTCCTTTCTTTCCCTCTTTCCTTCCTTTCCTTTCTTTCCCTTCTTTCCCTCTTTCCTTCCTTTCCTTTCTTTCCCTTCTTTCCCTCTTTCCTTTCAACTTTCACCTCTCCTTTTCTCCTTTTCACTCATCAATTCTCACCTTTCTTTTGTTTAAATAATACAATGGGTTTTCAATCAGAGATTATTCGCTTTTAGTTTCAGCTTATTGATTGAATGGATTTACTTTTTAACTTTGTACTTTGTACTTTGTACTTTGTACTTTTAGCCTTTCTGACGCTCAAAACTTGCATTTTGCCATCTAGCGCACTGATTATCATGCGCCAAACTTCCTATTTCCGATGTATTTTGTGCTCAAATCTGGAAACGCATCCCTTCTGGCGCATTGAATTCTTTATTTTAATTCTCTATTCTCTCAAAATCCTGATTTTCCAATCAAGATTTTACCTCAACTTCCAAAAAAACGATGAAACCTGATATCAAGAATCTTGCTTTGGCAAAAAATTGGCAAAAAATTTGACAAAAAGTCTATTCCAATTTCTCCTTTTCCAAGAAAAAACTGAATCTCATTTATGAATTGAATGGAAACGTTTTGGGTTTTTGCATTTTTTTCGATGATTCAAAGAGTTTTTCTTTCCAACTTTACTAGCAAGCCGTTGAATCAACGATGTTTTTATGCTTTCCACAATCGCGCCGCTTTTGGCACGACTTGGGTAATTAAACCGGTTGAAAGGCGTTCCCAGCTGCCATTACCCGGGCCAGTATGCCAGACGCCGCTTTTTCCTACGAGCGACATGGAAAGAACGCACAGTGTTCTTGCCTTCGAGTTCCTTTTGGCATTTGGCTTTTGGCAAGACTTGGGTAATTAAACCGACTGAAATGCGTTTCCGGCTGCCATTACCTGGGCCAGTGTGCCAGACTTCGCTTTTTCTTACGTCGACAGGGAAAGAGCGCACAACCCTTTGATCAAGCGAATTTTGTGCGTTCTTTTCATGTCGCTCGTAGGAAAAAGCGGCGTCTGGCATACTGGCCCAAGTAATGGCAGCTGGGAAAGCCGATCAGCCGGTTTAATTACCCAAGTTTCGGGCGTTTGTTTGAAAACATAAAAAAGCTTCATTTTCTGATGAATTTACTTTTTGAGGTGTACTTTTTACTGATTTTGCACCGAATCCTTCATTTCTCACAGAAAAGAACGAAAGAAAGGGTGCACCAGAAGGTATGCGTTTTGAAGAATTGAGAGCAGAAAAAGTCGCTAAACTTTTTTGCAAAAAAACTAGAATTTTTCAATTCTTAACCTTCAAGAAGATGGGATTATTTGGGGTAAAAATTGTTTGATAAAAGGAAAGGAAAAAGAAGAATTTACATTCATTCTCACTTTAACACTTTTTCGCATGAAAATCACCCTCAAGGACATTCACTTTTCATTCATTTCTTCTCGCAAAAAACCTCGAATTGTATAGAACCAAAAAAAAAAAAAAAAAAAGCGATTTTCGATTCTTTTTCTACCATTTCTATTCATTTCTATGCAAATTTAAGGCATTTTTAAGGCTTTACTCACTTTTTTTCAACCTTTTTCTGGCAGTTTCTCTTGATTATTTTACAAAATTTCTTTTCTTTTTATCGAAATTCAAAAAAAACAGTTCTAAACGGAAATATTTCGTAAATAAACTGAAATTAATTAAAAAAAATCCCTTCTTTTTTCCATTTTCAATAAGAAAATCTCCGTTCAATTAAGCTGATGAATTTCGAAAAGAATTGCGTAACTTGAAACAAACGTTTATCTTGTCAAACAAGTGCACTAGATGATGTGCGCTTGCAAAATGATCTCTTGAATTCATTTCATTTCAATTTGAAATCTTTTGAAGAACTTACTTATTCTTTGTGCTTTTCCGTAAACGTACCCCATCTAGCGCACTAGGGTAACCCATCGAATTCTCTATTTTCTTAAAGAAAAATGCCTTTTGGGGAGTGTTGAGTGCGCTAGAAAGGGTACGTTTGCAAGGCTCAGGCTTAGGCTTAGGCTTAGGCTTAGGCTTAGGCTTAGGCTTAGGCTTAGGCTTAGGCTTAGGCTTAGGCTTAGGCTTAGGCTTAGGCTTAGGCTTAGGCTTACTCTCAGGCTCAAGCTTAGGCTTTATCTTTTTAAGAGAATCACCGAAAAATCTCAAAGAATCAGTTTTTAGCAAGACTGAGCCCAAGCCTAGGCCCAAGCCTAAGCCTAAGCCTAAGCTTAAGCCTAAGCCTAAGCTTAGGCCTACCTTTAAGCCTACCCTTAAGCCTAAGCCTAAGCCAGATTTGAGCACAAAGTACAATTCAGAGAATGTTTCGATTCCTTTGATGAACTTGATTTAAAATGTTGATTTTTCCAAATGCTCCTTTGTACATCACGAGGGTTTTCATGAATTATGAAAATCTGAAAACGAGTGAATCAAACGGTGAACAAATTCCGAATGATGGAGGGTATTTCTCGGCTGAGGAGGTCATTCAAAAGTCCACAAATTTGCGTTTAAATCTATTTAAATCTATTTAAATCTATTTAAATCTATCTAACATATCTACAAAAAAACAAATCTAAATCTAAAACCTAAGCTTGGCATACTGTATAATTTGTTTATCTTTAGAAAGAGCCATCTCCATCCCCGGCGCCAACCGTTCCGTCAACTGATGTAGCCGAGGCACTCACCACGAAAGTCATCCTCAAAAAGGTTGGCGAAGATTGGAGAAAAGTATCGATAGATCCACCGGATACTGTAGACTATGTATCCTTGAAGTTTAGCAGATAGTTACAGTACTCTAAGCAAGCTATTGTTCTAGGAGGTGCTTCCACCACCTTCTAAACTTCCCGAGCCGATTCCTGCGCGGATACCGAGGCCAAAAATCAGCAAGGTTGGTCATTGGATTACTGTAGATTACTGTAGGTTACTGTAGACTACTGTAGACTGTATACTACTGTAGATTACTGTAGATACTGTAGATTACTGTAGAAGCCTAAATAACTACCTTTTCAAATGAAGTACATTGGATCAGAGGTACGATAGCGTGAAGCGCATTTTAAAAAACAGAGATCAGAGCAAAGCAATCTCTAAGATTTTATGAACAGTTAGTACACTGTCCGAATGGAGTACCGTAGCTGAGCTGTGTCTTACAAAGTAAAACTTTACAATACGCTGTAGGTGGGCTGCTTCAAGAGGGCTACTGAAGCAGAGCCGTTTTCAAAATACTGGAGAGTACTGGGCAAAGCGCAAAACTTAAGAAAACCACTTTAGCACATATTCAAGTACAGTAGGTTGGCTCGAGTTGAGTACGGTAGCGCTATGTTCTAGTCTAGGAGTCTAGAGCTATGTTCTAGTCCTAAAAAGTCCTAGGTTAGCCCGAAAGCTTGAGCTATCCAAGCTTTCACAGAGCTTTTACTCTAAAACATATAGTAGCTGCTCGTACAGTATTTAATAGTTTATCGTAATCGGTAATCTAAAATATACAGTAAGCAAGTTTATTGTAGTCACTAATAAAGGCTACAGTATGATGACTATAGACACTGATAGAAGGCTACAGTATGATGGCTATAGACACTAGTAGAAGGCTACAGTATGATGACTATAGACACTGATAGAAGGCGACAGTATGATGGCTATAGACACTGATAGAAGGCTACAGTATGATGACTATAGACACTGATAGAAGGCTACGGTATGAGGGCTATAGACACTAGTAGAAGGCTACAGTATGATGGCTAGACAACTAATAGAAGGCTACAGTATGATGGCTATAGACACTAGTAGAAGGCTACATTATGATGGCTAGACAGCTAATAGAAGGCTACAGTATGATGGCCATAGACACTAGTAGAGGGCTACATTATGATGGCTAGACAGCTAATAGAAGGCTACAGTATGATGGCTATAGACACTAATAGAAAGGCGCAGTATGACGTTTGTACAGTTAAACATAGTCTTTTTACCCTAAAGCATACAGTATACTTAACTCGAAAACTTTAGACAAGTTTACCAGTCACTCATACTCCAAACTCTTACAGTATGCCGTCCCACACGGTGAAGCGGAGACTCCTGACGAGATCGAAGAGGCACAAGACCGGTTGACTCCGTTGCGCTCCGAGTTACGGACATTAGGGCGATGGGCGAGAAATACTTATGATGAACCAACGCATGAAACGATTGACGAGAGAAAGGATAAACATAGGTAAACTTGAAAATTTGCCATTTTCTAGATGCCAATAAAGTTTCGAATTTTTTTCTTTAGCAACTCCGTTCCAAAAGCCTTCATTTTGAGCGCTATTTGGAGCTCTCGGTAAATCGAAAAAGCACAAAATTTCTTTTGCTTTTGCACCTTTTTCTTTGTTTTTCCCCGTTTAAGTTGCTTAATTTTTTTTTTTTTGATTTTGCTAGGCTTAGGCTTAGGCTTAGGCTTAGGCTTAGGCTTAGGCTCAGCTCAGGCTCAGGCTTAGGCTTAGGCTTAGGCTCAGGCTCAGGCTTAGGCTTAGGCTTAGGCTTAGAGAATTTTGCAATTTCGAGTTTGAAATCTTTAATTTCAGTGATTCTGAAGAGGAGGGCGTTGAGTCGGATGGAAGTGAGGGAACTTATGAGATACAGGTGAATCAAACGAATATTTACAGTGCCCCAAACAACGATTCTTTACAGCTAGTACAGTGCTCCACCCTAACAACCAGTACGATATTCTAGTTACAGTATCCTAGCTACGAGAGCTCACAACAGTACCCTAGTGCCAGTAGAGTACCCGTTCCAGTTACAAAATCCGACTACGGCCCGCATAACCAGTACTGTAGTTCAGTACAGTACCCTGTACAGTACAGTGTACAGTATCCCAGTACAATAGCTGGTACAGTATTCTAGTACAATATCCTGTTCAGTAACCCAATAGAGAAGCCTGTACAGTTTCCCAGTACAATAACCGGTACAGTATCCCAATACAGTATCCTGCACAGTTTCCCAGTACAATATCCTAAACCTGAAACACTTTTTAGCTTTAGAACCAGGGTAGACCAGCTCTAGACCCTATTCTTGACCATTTTAGTTCTTGCTCTAGTCATAAGCTCATCTATATTAATTGAAACCAAGCTTGATTCTAAAATAATAGTATTACTTTAATTTGAGCCTAAATTGAGCATCTCAACTAGTTGCGAGAAAGGCGACATCGAAACTTTCGCAACTTTTCATTATCCAGCTCGATTGCCTTTCTCGATTATCCGGAATTTAGCAAACAAGTTTGCACATGTTCATAGTAGAGCTTCTCCTTTGACGATTAGTTGAACAGAGGTCCTTAAGTTTTTGAAGAAATCTTTTACAACATCTCGCAGATGTTCAAATGGCAAATAATCAATAGTAAAAGTTGCTAAAATTTTGAAATAACAGAAATTGAGGAAGCTTTGATGTTTTTGTGGAAAAGCGTTCTTGACTTTGTCAATTTCACACAAAAGCTCTCATTTTTATTACAAGTTTAGAGATTATAGTGACATTTTCAGGAAGAACTGATTGAAGAGGGCACTCCATTCGAGATCTCGACTCCTTTAAAAGAGGCGATGGGCTCATTGAATGATCATTTGCAACACCCAGGATCGATCACCGATGAGACGGCGGTAAGTGGCTTTAAATTGACTAAAGCCTAAGCCTAAGCCTAAGCCTGAACCAAGCCAAAGCCTGAGCCTGAGCCTAAGTCCAAGCCTAAGCCTAAGCCTAAGTCTAAGCCAAAGCCTGAGCCTGAGCCTGAGTCTGAGCCTGAACCTAAGCCTAAACCAAACCTAAGCCTAAGCCTAAGCCTAAGCCTAAGTCCAAGCCTAAGTCCAAGCCTGCCTAAGCCTAAGCCTGAATTTTTGGCTGCTAGTTGTTGCTTAGGAAATTCAATAGTACCAGGTTTATTTGGGAGTCCATTGGAGTTCGAGTACGATAGATCTTTGGTAAAATAACTTCAAACGACAGTCTGTTACTGTTTATCTTCTTTCTAAAGCCTAACTTACTATATATAAAAGAAATCTATTTGTATTTTCAAGGAATGGGCGCTGAAATACGTGCAACACGAGTGGCTGAAAACTGCGGCCAAAAAAAACTCGCAATCGGCTCATGTTGAGGTGGTTTTCTTCAAGAAAAAAATGATAGAAAAATAAAGCTTTCGAAGATTTACATATTACTAGATTTTATCGAAAATTTTAGGTGGTTCTAGAAGCGCTGAAAGAGTTGAGTCAAACGACTCTCAAAACTGTTGTCAACATGACCGATCAAAATGTGAGTGAAGAAAAACTGTACAAGGCTGTACTAAATCAAAATATATTGAAAACTATCGAAATATATTTTTCAGGGTAACGCCGCTTTGCATTACGCCGTTTCGCACAGCAATTTCTCTGTAGTCTCCTCGCTGCTCGATTGTGGACATTGTGAGCTGAATTTGGCGAATAAGGTGAGAAAATAAACATCTCTAAATAATTAATCGCTGGCACATCGACTTGGGTAATTGAACCGACCAAGCAGCGTTTCCGGCTGCCATTACCCGGGCCAGTGTGCCAGACCCCGCTTTTTCTTATGAGAAACAGGGAAAGAACACACAAATCCAGCTCGATCAAAGGGTTCTGCGTTCTTTCCATGTCGCTCGTAAGGAAAAGCGGGTTCTGGCACACTGGCCCGGGTAATGGCAGGCGGAAACGCTTCTCGGCCGGTTTTTAATCGCTGGCTTTCTGGCACATCGACTTGGGTAATTGAACCGACCGAGAAGCGTTTCCGGCTGCCATTACCTGGGGCAGTGTGCCAGACCACGGTTTTCTTATGAGAGACAGGGAAAGAACGCACAAATCCCTGGATTTGTGCGTTCTTTCCCTGTCTCTCATAAGAAAAAGCGTGGTCTGGCACACTGTCCCAGGTAATGGCAGCCGGAAACGCTTCTCGGCTGGTTTAATTACCCAAGTCGTTGTGCCAGAAGGGACGTGTGGAAAACGCTGATATCAATTCCAGGCCGGGTACACTCCGGTAATGTTAGCCGCGTTGAGCAATTTGGACAACGATGTTGAGCGGACTGTTGTTCATCGGTTCGTTTTTTTTTTTTGCTGATCATCATACAAATTTGATTTCGTTTTGAGTTTGAATCAAATTTAGCCTTTTCCAAGCGGGCAACGTGAACGCTCGAGCCACTCAGCACGGGCAAACGGCTTTAATGCTAGCTGTGTCTCATGGGAAAAAGGAAACCACACAATTGCTGTTAGAGAATGGTGCCGATGTGAATATTCAGGTGAGAAAAGTGGATCAAATTTCGTTGTATGGAGTTTTATGAGTCAATTTTCTCTTATATCCTCTTATAATGTTGTACAAAAAATGCAAAACTACAACTAAATCCCTAAATATAGAGAACCGATAAAGAAAAATCAAAAATCTAGCCAGTGGGATTGAACCCTCGACTTTCGTTGATCGATTAGCCAAAGAGACTGAGCTCTTAGCCAGTCGGCTAAGAGAATTGCTTTATTATAGAGAAGCTAAGAGCTTTGGGGTTTCAGGATGAAGAAGGATCGACGGCTTTGATGTGTGCGGCAGAGCATGGGCACAGAGAACTCGTCAAACTGCTGCTGGCACAACCAAATGTCGATGCTGCGCTAGCTGATTGTGTAAGTTGAAGGAAATAGTTGAGAAACAAGGAAGAAGACCAAGGAAAAAGATCAAGTCCAGACTCCAGTCCAGAGCCTAAATCCACTAAACTATTTGCTATTTCTATTTCTCATCCAGCATTTACCATCTAGCAATCTAAACGAATTTAGCAGTCCAGCACTTAGCAATTTTGTTAAATGCTAATTGCAAAGTGGTAAATTTAGCATTTGGCTGACCTGGGAAAGGAAAGAAGGAAAGAACTGATTGAAAGGAAGAACTGACTGAAAGGAAAGCTAGCTTGAATTCCCTGGCTTGGATTCACGATTAGTTAGCAGAAGAACAAGAAAAGTTCACTAGTTCATAAAGTAAATTGCTTATAAAGTAAATTGCTTATAAAATAACTTGCTCTTTCAGGACGCCTCAACAGCGCTGACGATCGCCGTCGAGAATGGACACAGCGATATCGGTGTCCTGATCTATGCTCACCTCAACTATGCCAGATCTGAATATGCATAAGAAAATTTCTTCACTAATTCTAAGTAATCTAGTGTACTTTGTGCTCAATTTCTCTAAACGCATCCTTTCTGGCGTCTTCGTTTTCCCGTAAAAGTTTTCTGAGAGATTTCAGTGCGCTAGAAAGATTTTGTTTACAATTTAACCACGAGAAAGCCTTTGATTTGTTTTCAAGTGTACTTTGTGCTTAGAAATTGTAAACGCATCTTTTCTAGTGCACTGAATCGTGGAAGGAAAAGGCTGAAGGAAAAGCGCAGAGAGGAGAAAGGAGAAGCCATAAAAAGTGCCTTTTTTTTTGCATAGAGCCTAAGCCTGAGCCTGAGCCTGAGCATCAAGTACACGATGTAGCCAAGAGTGGTTAGTGCTTTCGTCTCTCAATCTAAACGATTCAAACGATCTAAGCTCGATTGCTGACCTGTCTTTTCCTCTATTTTCTGCTCAATTGCTACCAAACTTGCCTTCCAACTCGTTTCAAATTTCGTTCAATTCTTTTTTTTTCCAATTTCTTTCCAATCTTTTTCCAATTTCTTTCGAATTTCCCCAAAAAATGACCTCTCTTTCTGTACATTTATGAAATTTTTCTGAAAAAAATCACCTGTGATTATGAAAATTTTACAGAATTTATCAATTTTATTAATTTTCTAATGTTATTTTACGAGTATTCGTTTGAAAATGAAATTTTTTTTTCAAAAAAAGGAAAAAAATAGACTTTATCGCAAAGAAAACGGGAAAAATGAGGAAAAACATGGCAAGAATGATGCAAGAGATTTGAAATAAAGAAATAAATAAATAAAGAAATAAAGAAATAAAGAAATAAAGAAATAAAGAAATAAAGAAATAAAGAATAAATAAAAAATAAAGAAAAAAGATTTGTATTTCTAATAAGTATTTCTAGGAAGCTGAATACCAATAAATTAGTGAGTACAGAAGCGGAAAATGATCGATTTCGATTCTTTTTTTCGATTGCAGAAGCGCAAAATGCTTGATTAGGGCTAAAATGAACATTTCGGAATCGATCTCTGGAACCTGGAAAAACCCTGTATGCTATTTTTCGCCTTAAAGCTTATCTGCTTACTTCGAAAGAGTCAAAAGAAAATCCAGGGTTAATCTTTGGTATTCTTTGTGCTTTCCACAACCGCTTGCCTTTCGGTACATCAAACTTGGGTAATTAAACCGGCATCGGGAAGTCCCCGGCCGACTCCACCCGGCCCAATGTGCCAGATGTCGCTTTTTCCTACGAGCGACAGGGAAAGAGCGCACAGATCTCGATTGATCAAGGCGTAATTACGGTGCGTTCTTTCCATGTCGTTCGTAAGAAAAAGTGGAGTCTGGCACACTGGCCAGGCTAATGGCTACATCAAACTTGGGTAATTAAACCGGCATTGGGAAGTCCCCGGCCGACTCCACCCGGCCCAATGTGCCAGAAGCCGCTTTTTCCTACGAGCGACAGGGAAAGAGCGCACAGATCTCGATTGATCACGGTGCGTTCTTTCCATGTCGTTCGTAAGAAAAAGCGTGGTCTGGCACACTGGCCAGGCTAATGGGAGCCGCAAGTGCCCGTCGCTTGGTTCAATTACCCAAGTTTCTTTTCTGTAAGAAAGCAAACGATTGTCAAAAAAACCATAAAAAGCACCGCTTCTGAACTCGCTTTCTTCAACAGAAGACAAAAAAAAATTGGTGTTGTAACTGACGTTTAGCACACATTTTGGCGTTCACATTTCTTTTTTTTTTAAGGCAATACTTTTTCGGCCAACTTAAAGATCATTCGATGTAAAGAAGAAGAAGGAAAATAGAGATAAAATTGCACTAAAAATTGAGGTGAAAATGTAAATCAAAGAAGGAGAAAATTTAAACCTAAATTTTCTATAGAAAACTTTGCTTTTTTTTGCACAAAAATGGGGAAAATTAAAGCTGGAATTGATTCGTTTTCGATGGAATTGATTTCAAATTTCCAAAAACTCTATTTTGATTTGAAAAAGCGAAGAAGCCGTCGGCCTTTCGGTTTCCCTTCTTTCGAGTTTCCTGAATTTTTGCGATCCGGTGGAATGGCGTGGCTGTCACTTCTGAAAATCGTTTATTTTAGGGAATCGAGTGTACTTAGTGCTTTTAAACATTGCCTATCTGGTGCACTCAATTCTTTAAGCATTTCTAGAGTTCAGAAATATCAGCTAGAAGCTTGGGTTTATCATTTTAGACGAATCTTTAAGACTCTTTAAAGAATTCATTTTGAATTTTTTGATTTACAATTAATCCTACAATCAACCGTTGTACCGTAACCCAATCATAGCCTTAACCCTACAATCAGACGTTCTACTGTAACCCAAAGGTAGCCTTAACTCTACAATCAACCGTCTCTACCGTAACCCAAAGATAGCCTTAACCCTACAATCAGACTGTCTCTACCGTAACCCAATCATAGCCTTAACCCTACAATCAACCGCCTCTACCGTAACCCAATAATAGCCTTAACCCTACAATCAACCGTCTCTACCGTAACCCAAAGATAGCCTTAACCCTACAATCAACCGCCTCTACCGTAACCCAAAGATAGCCTTAACCCTACAATCAACCGCCTCTACCGTAACCCAAAGATAGCCTTAACCCTACAATCAACCGCCTCTACCGTAACCCAATCATAGCCTTAACCCTGTCTGATTAAAAGATAAAGCAATTAAAAGGTTGCGAGATATTTGATATTGATAAAAATATGCCATTTATCAATCCAACTTTAAACTCAAATATCTTCCTATTGGTTTGTTCAATTTTAATAGTTTTTGTACCAATCGACAGAGAAAGACTTGGCGCATTTAATGATATATAAAAATATTGAAATTCGAAAGTTCCAACACTAAGATATTTGAGCTCAAAGTTGGGAATCAAATATCCGATCACCGATCAATATTAGGAGTACTGTAGCATCTAGAAAGGGTTTACCTACTTCATAACACTGTTTTTTGCAACAAATAGAAGTATAAACTCACTCATTACTATCCATGCTTTCACTTCTCGTGATGCTTTCCGTGGTGAAAGTCGCTTTTCGAGCGTTGACGAAAGCGGGTGGGGTGACTGGAGTCAACGGACTTTGGGGGATGTTTGGGGCGTCCATTGATGGGAAACTTCTGTAAATTTCAGTATTATATGTTACGATAGAATCCGATAGGATCGATCAAATGATAGGATTGGATTCTATCGTTAGAAGCCGATTCTATCGTTAGAATCCGATTCTATCGTTAGAATCCGATCACAAATTGTCTTGTGGCCGAATTTTGCCAAATTCTGTCGACATTCTGACGAGAGAACGCGATTCTGACGATAGAATTCGATTCTTTTGTAATCTTTATATCAAATAGATCTTAAGAATCATTTCTTAAGCTGCTTAAGAAGCTTAAGAAGATCTAAGCGTTAATTGGGCTAAATTTCAGTAATGCAAACACCGCAAATACTTTTTGTTGACTTTTTGACAGAAGTTGACGATTAGAGAGTGGAAAAGTTGCTTGAGAAAATACTTTGTCTGAACTGAAGTGAACTCAAGTTTTGTCGAATCCGATTCAATAATAAAATGCTAATTTTTTAGGGATATAATCGGATTCTATCTATATTATTTATAAAAAAAAAAGAAAAGAAAGAAGAGGAAGAAAGAAATGAAATAACCAACTACGATAGACAATGACGACGATTTTGTTCAGTTAACTAGTTTAAAAGTCTAAAGAAATGCTAAAGAAAAGGTTAAGAAAGGAAAGGATAAGAAAGGAAAGGATAAGAAAGGAAAGGATAAGAAAGGAAAGGATAAGAAAGGAAAGGATAAGAAAGACAAGCTTAACAAAGACAAGCTTAACAAAGAAAACCTTAACAAAGAAAAGCTTAAGAAAAGGTTTTCTTTAAAAACTAACCTCTCATGCGACAATGACGTTGATTTTGCATTGGAAATTGCCCGCGACGGTGTTCGAGCGCCAGCGAAAACCGAGCGATTTGCCTGTAAATTCTTATATTATATTATATTCTATTTTATTATATTCTATTCAAATTCTAAAAATTATAAGATACAAATTTCGATTTAAATTTAAGTTACCTGTAAAATCTCATGAGCTGAGCTGATCGTTTTCCCCGGATCACCTTGTGGCGTGATCTTGACCAAGACTAAAAGCGAGCTTAACTCAAGATCCTCACTGAACTGATTCCGAAGAGGCACCGAGCGATAGCCTGCAAAAAAAATAGCATAATAAGCATAATAATACTCAACGATTCAAGTAGAATATCAAAAAAATATGTTTATTTTATTATCGAAAGCTTTCATCTTCTAAATTCTTACCAGTTCGGATGGAATCGAGCGGAAAAACCGCTTGTCCGATGAAAGGATCCGTTTTTGGGCCCACAAAATCCCCGTCTTCAACCTGAATTCGATTGTGATTTTAGTAAAGAAAGAAAGAAAGAGATTTTCCATTCTTTTATAGAAGGGTTCAACGTTGACGTTGACGTTGACGACAATGCCTTTTTTTACACAAACAATCGCATGGGACAACGTTATTTTTTTGTCACCATCAGGTGACAATGTCCCAGGCGAACGAATATGTGTCAGACAGCATCAGTTGACAATGTCGTCAACATGTTAACAGAGCTATTTAACAGACCCGCCGCTGTTATAAGCTGTTATAAGTCCCTTAGAAGCACGGCTATCCACCATAGCTCAGTGGTAAAGCCTGGAAACCGGATCGATCCAATGAATCCCCGAGTTCGATCCCGGATGGGCATAAATGACTCCTTTTGAGAGCAGAACTTTACTTTAAAGAAGCAGACGTTAATCTGACGTTAATTGACTTTACAGAAGCAGACGCAGGCAAACTTGGGTAATTAAACCGAGCAGGAGGCCTTTCCGGCTGCATTTATCTTAACCAGTGTGCCAGACATCGATTTTTTCGATAAGCAAGAGAGAAAGAACGCACGATCTTCGTTCCCTGGTGCGTTCTTTCCTGTCGCTCTAAAAAAGCGCTTAAAAAAGCGGCGTCTGGTACACTGCTCCAGGTAAAAGCGGCCAGGAACGCTGGTTTAATTACCCAAATTGATCTGATACCAAATCTGATCAAAGCTTTAATCCAGATTCAGGTCTTTACCAGCTCTAGATTCAAAAATCGATTCAATAAGAGTGTTGATTTCTATTTTTCGTACATTTCTTTTATGTACTAAAACGTAGCCTTGAGCCCGAGCCTCTTTAACGTAGCCTCTTTTACTAAAGACCCACCAAGAATCGTAGCAGCGCCACTTCGGGACAATGAACATTGAAATCAAACGTTTCTTTCCAAATCGGATTTAAACCGTTCGAAGCTGAAATTTCGACAAAAAAAATGAGATTTCACTAAATAAGATTCCCTAAATAAGATTCTCTTCATTTCTTCAAATTTCTCCAAACAAAAAAAAGATCTTCTCAACTCACTAGCCGTCCTTGTCTTAAAAGTGGCATTGTCACAGTCAAGTCCGACAACTTCTACTTCAACATACGGTGAGCAAATACCCTAAAAATTGTCGATAAAGCTCGAGAAAGTGATCTAAAGTGATCAAAAAGGTAAAAAGGAAAGCTAAAGGCTAAAAAGGAAAGGCCTAAACCCAGAAATTAAACAGAAAATATAGGATTTTTAAGGAAAAATTTTTAATTAAAAGATTCCCATCGATAAGATGAGCCCTTTGCGCGGAAAGATCTTCGAAAAGGCTGAATTGGGAATCAATTTGCATAAATTATAAGAAATAATATAGAGAAAAAGCTTTTTAAAGCTTTAAAGTCGATTCTCACAATTTTCTTACCTTATTTTTGTCTTTTCTTGAAAGATGTCGTCCGCCAACCACCGTTACAGAGAGGCTGATCGGGCTCGATGTTTGCACCTAAGAATTCCTTGCATTCATGATATCATAATCGAGAATCGATTCCAAGATGAATACGAATAAATATTATACTTAAAACTAGCTAGTAACTGGGTAAGAAATGGTTTTTTTACTCGAAAATCCGGATAATAAATGACTTTTTCTCCGAAATCCGACTCTTTTCATTGTGAAAGATGTAAACCCTAAGAAAATTCGATTTTTGAGACTTTTCTTGGGCTAATGGGTTAAAATAAACTCGACCAAACGATTCCTTGGCCCCGAAAACCCCCAGGTACTGATTTTTAGCTCTAAATCTGATCTGGGAGCCATTTACAGAACAAAACAAAATCCCTGCGTGACTAGAGATGGGTTCTTTGTGCGCGAGCACAATCGCTCGCTTTCTGGCACATCGTCTTGATACATAGCTGTGTCCTTTCGGATCCGTCAAGTGAAGCGGCGGGTCTTTTTTCATCGCTGCAGACCTGGCTATGCCAAAGTCCCTGATTGAATATCTTTAGATGGACGACCTTTGCCGTTGTTGATAGCGTGCCGGTCTATCGCCCATACGATCCAGGTTCGATCTCCCCTTTACGACTCGGTTTGTGCTTTTGAAAAAATTCAAAAAACGGACAACTACATTTAATTCCCTATTCAACACCGCAAAAATCATTGGAAACGGTCCTCTGGGGGCTGGGGAGTAGCTCGCACAGACAGACAGACATACTCGGACGTCGGACGTCCATCTCTGAGTCGGACGTCCGTTTCAGAGGAGAATGAATCTCCTCAGATTCGGACGTCCGGATCGGAGATGGACGTCTCCTCAGGTTCGGACGTCCGGATCGGAGATGGACGTCTCCTCAGGTTCGGACGTCCGGATCGGAGATGGACGTCTCCTCAGGTTCGGACGTAACATATATATTAGGTGTGTGAAAAGGTAATCCACGTTTTTTATTTTTATTTTGTTTAAATAAATATATCTAAACAATTTTTAATTTTTTGTTAACGATATATATATCGTTTAAAAGCTTATTTTTTCCTCTTTCGAATGACATACTTATTTTGTTAAAAGGACGACAATAAACTACTTTCATTTTAGTTTGAAAATGGTATACACAAGTGTCGTTATTCGGTCAAATTTGCTTTATGAGTTCAAAAATGGGTTGAAAGCTGCGGAGGCTGCACGTCGAATTCGGAATGCGTTTGGCGAAGACGCCGTTACTGATGATACCGCTAGGTTTTGGTTCCAACGATTCAAAGGTGGTAATGAAAGCCTAGAAGATGAACCACGTGGCGGTCGCCCTGAGACCTGTCCGGATGACCAAATAAGATGCTGTCTTCTCGAAAACCCTCGTTCAACCTCTTCAGAAATAGGCCTTACATTAAATTGTGATGGGTCAACCGTAAGGAAACGCTTGAATGCCATGAATTTTATCAAAAAGTTGGACAAATGGATACCGCATAAATGTTAAAAACGTGGATTACTTTTTCACACACCTAATAGTATAAAGGGACTGGGATTTTTGCGATAAAGGGGACGTCTCAGTCCCTTCAATCAATTCCAGATCTAACTGACCTTTTCCGCTTGCAATGGATCATAATTCGGGTCGATCATGTAAGCCGGCTTGAGTACATATCCGCATTGGCCGTTCGCGAGGAATTTCCCTTGATTCAACTGCATCGGCCGGTCACCAGTCTGATAGTTGAGGGCAACCTAGAGACAAATTATATTCTATTATATTCTATGCAGTAAGTATTCTCTAAAGAATAATAGAAAAGCTACCATATGACAAGCGGCATTCCACATTGGAACCGGATTGAAGTTGGCCGATGTGATTCGAGAGCCTAACGGGTAAACACGTGTGATTTGACGAATGTTGAACGTGATTAAACCCTGAATTTTGCTTTAAATGACTTGTTTATTTATAGTTTAAATATTATTGTTAAAATTGATTCTAAATCTAAACCTAAATGTAATAAAGAAGCTAAGAAAGATAGAGATTTTTTTTCCTTAAAGATCAAAGACGATAAGTCTATTGGAAGCAATCCTTTTATATTTAGTTTAAAAGTCAAAACTATGATGGCTTAGACTAGCCTAGACTTGCCTGGATGACCTAGACTTGCCTGGATAGCCTAGACTAGCCTGGATGGCCTAGACTAGCCTGGATGGCCTAGACTAGCCTGGATGACCTAGACTAGCCTGGATAGCCTAGACTAGCCTGGATGGCCTAGACTAGCCTAGATGACCTAGACTAGCCTGGATGGCCTAGACTAGCCTGGATGGCCTAGACTAGCCTAGATGACCTAGACTAGCCTGGATGGCCTAGACTAGCCTGGATGGCCTAGACTAGCCTGGACAACCCAGTCTAGCCTAGCCTGGTTGACCTAGACTAGTTCTATGTCACAATACCTTTAGAATTAAGTGAATTTTAAGAAATTCTATTTAAGAAATAACCTTTTCAAGTAACTTTTCAAGTTTTGCTTCGACGAAAGAGCACATTTCCCAGAAATTCCCGTGTCCAACTCGTTCTGGATTGAATGGAACAGCCTAAAATTCAAATATTTGAAAGCTAACCAGTTCCCAAACAGCTTTATATTCAGAAGTTGCAAATAAGCTGAAAAAAAAGCTCTAAAACGCTAAAACGCTAAAAAAAAGCTAACAGAACTCAACATAGCCATTCAGATCTTTCCAATGGATTACATTCTAAGATGTATAAGGGCTTAAGTTACATTTATAATATAGTACAAACAATAAACAAGCACAATCCTTAAACTCTAAAGATTAGAAAGGAAAAAACTGGAAAAAAGAAACGACTGGATCAAAACGTGGGATCGAACCCTCGAGCTTCCGACCAAGAGACAAGGTTCTTAGCCAGTCGGCCACCAACTGCTCTTTGCTTACCTGACAATAGACGACCAAATTCGAAAGCTCTGACGCGATCCTCGCCGTTTTCTCTTTTGTTCTCAATAGAGAGATTTTGTCGTTCACCGATCGTGTCAACTCCCATAGTTGATTTTGCCAATCGTCTGCATCTTCTAAGCCTGAAATGAACGGATTTCAATTTGATTCTAATTTCATTTCATTTAATAGCTTCTAATTTATCATTTAAACTCAAAAATGCCCAACTGTTTGCCGCTAAACACCACGATTGTCCACTCCAATGATCACCAGCTTGTTGAATTCGCATCGAGTACGGTCTTTCGGATTCACCATGTGGGATCTAGAGTTGGATTTGGAGAAAAAGAGAATGCCTAAGCCTAAACCAAGTCTAAACCAAGCCTAAGCTTAAGTCTAAGCCTAAGCCTAAGCCTAAGCCTGAGCCTAAGCCTGAGCCTAAGCCTAAACCTAAGCCTAAGCTAAAGCCTAAGGTTAAGCCTAAGGTTAAGCCTAAGCTTAAGTCTAAGTCTAAGTCTAAACCAAGCCTAAGGCTAAGCCTAAGCGTAAGCCTAAGGTTAAGCCTAAGTCTAAGCCTAACTCAAACCCAAATAGACTTAGTGCGAGGCGCTAGCTGCTAGCCTTTGCACTAAGTCCAAGCCTAAACCTAAGCCTAAACTTGTCATTTGTTTAACCTAAAGATCGAATATTCTTTAATTTTCTTTAATTTTCTTTAAATTCTTCTTCTTCTTCTTCTTCTTTCTCTAAGACTGAATTTCCTTAATTCTTTAATTGAGCAGAACTTGAATTAATTTGTTTTCAAAAAACTTGGCTTTTATGTAAACCTTTGTAACCTTACCTTTGTAACAATTGTACCCGCTAATTCAATCGTTGCATATTGTGATTCACCACCGTTTTCTTTCTGATTTTTTTGTGGAAGAATCTCTTGAACGTAAGCTGGCGGAAACCAACCAGTTGTGGCACCGTATCTAAACTGTTTATCATACAAAGATCATTAATTTCTTCTTTTGTATAACTTTTAAAGAAACTTGACACTTACCTTCCACGCCAGAAATTCTCCTCTTTCCGCAAAACAGTGATGATTGCATTGACGGGAAAGGAAAGCTCGTCGTCACGAACAGCTTTGTACGGTCGAAGGGCGCGAGCTTGAACCTGGAAAATGGATTTGAAGCTAGATAATGAAGCTAGATAATGAAGCTAGATAATGAAGCTAGATAATGAAGAGTTTCACTCAAAAAAACCTATCTTCATGAAAACCCAATCTTCTTAAAAGATAAAAGCATAAAACGTTTTGTATATAGTTAAATTTTTAGAGAAATTGGTTAAATTTTGATAGATTTTTGATGAAATTTTTGATTTTTGATGAGTTTTTGATTTTTGATGAAAAGAAAACGAATTTTCGCTGTAATTGAACCGAAATTGGACTTAGAAAGATGAAATTGATCTAATTATCTATATAATAATCAAATGAAAGCTTACTTCTTTATCAAGATCTTTCAAATCCATATAACAACCAGATGCGGCCTCGCCTTGTTCCATTGAAGCATACTGGCCAATGTCACGCTCGTTCACCTGAATCGATTTGATTTAGAACATCATTTCCTTCTCTTTCTTCCTGTCTTCCTCTTTCTTCATCTCTTCCCCTCTTCCTCTTTCTACCTCTCTTCTTCTCTTCCTCTCTTCCTCCTTGTATTTCCTCTTCTCTAGCAACTAGAGACTGAATACTGAACTCTGAAAGAGCTCAATAGTTAACAATGGCTCAATAGTTAGCAATGGCTCAATAGTTAGCAATGGCTCAATAGTTAGCAATGGCTCAATAGTTAGCAATGGCTCAATAGTTAGCAATGGCTCATTAGTTAGCAATGGCTCAATAGTTAGCAATGGCTCAGACCTGAGCTCAATAGTTAGCAATGGTCAAAAACGATCGAGAGTTCAATCCCCGGAAATCTCTCTCTCTGCTATTCTTTACTTTAAAAATAAACCAAAGCCTATTCTTTAAGCTAATTATTTAAATCTTACCGGAAATTTCAAGCAAATCCCTCTAACAAAATCCTTATTTGAATAGTATTCGACGATTTGACACAAATTCTCGAAAACCATTTGATTAACGATAAAAATTCGACCATCTCTTTTCAAACGATAATGCCAGAACTCGCCGTCAACTCTGAAAGATTCTTTTCAATTCAATTTTTGTAACACAAAGGCTTTCGTAACGTTAATTGGATGATTGAACGAAAGCTGTGCTAAGTTATGATTTATTAAAAGTACAATGCACCGGGAATAGTGTGTTTACGATAAGAACTCACCGCAATGAGAGCACAAAGACTTGGTGATCGGATGAGGAGTGTCGGATGAGGTACGCTCCATCCTCTTTCACGTAATTCAGTAATTCTTCGGCTTTTCGCTTGTCAGCAGTAGCCGAATACCATCTGAAATTTTAAGCATTCAATTCAATTCAATTTTAGCTCCAATTTAACACAAAGGCTTTCGTAACGTTTATGTAAAGCTCTTTCCAACGGACCGGCCGGATGGGTTCGATGGCCGAGTGGCTAAGAGCCCCGTCGACTAATCTGGGATCAAGGGTTCGATCCCAGTTACTAGACCTTTTCATCTTTTTCAAAAAAATAGGTTAATTGAAGCTTAAAAGTAAGCACTCACGGCATGCTTAGATGTGGCTGTGGCTGTGGGCAAGGCGTAGACAACTTCGTCTTAAAATTCGGTGTCACTAGTGGATTTTCGGTGTAATAAGAGATCAACTCGTAGAGAGTGTCCATCACTTTATTGTCCAAGAAGTAGTATTTCTTTTCGCCTAAAAGTGATCATCGTTAGGAGTACGGTAAGCACGAGGCTACGGTAAGCACAGTACGATGCGATACTAGAGTCTGTAACTAGTCAGTAACCGGTAGGCGATCTGTAACCAGTCAGTAACCGGTAGGCAGTCTGTAAACAGACACCGGTAACTTTTCCCGGACCGGTGATGAGTCAAACGTTTCAAACCTTGTTGCATTTGCGTTTTGATGCGTACATGATGAACTTTGCTTCCATAGAGAAATGATAATGAGTAATCGCCGAGGAAAGTCGTCGATTCGCGAACCAAAAATACTCCATCACCCCTAGAGGAAGCCTCAAGGAGACGAGCTTCAGCTGCCTAAATTCTAAGTTTGCGTTAACAATTTGCGTAATGAAACGAGTTTAAAACTAGAAACAGTAAACTAGAAACGCGTTTCTGCTTTGTTTTTATCGAATAGTTGTTTTGCTTCATTGATTTATAAGTAAATTATGATGGTATCCGGTCTGTAGCCAGACACCGGTAAGTTTAAACCAGTTTAAACGAGTTTAAAACTAGAATCGGTACTCGTTTCTATTTTCGTTTGTATCGAATAGTTGTTTTCTTCATTGATTAGTGATTAAATTTTGATACTATCCGGTCTGTAGCTATTAGGTTGATGCAAAAGTCTTTTTCATTTTTTTCGTACTTCTTTTGAAAAATAACAAAGTCATCAATTAACCTATGGTTTGCTCTAAATGAAAAGTGTTTATTGTTCAATTTGCCATCTTTTTAAGTCAATTTGGGATCTAGATGATCTTGAAGCTCTAGATGATCTTGAAGCTCTAGATGATCTTGAAGCTCTAGATGATCTTGAAGCTCTAGATGATCTTGAAGCTCTAGATGATCTTGAAGCTCTAGATGATCTTGAAGCTCTAGATGATCTTGAAGCTCTAGATGATCTTGAAGCTCTAGATGATCTTGAAGCTCTAGATGATCTTGAAGCTCTAGATGATCTTGCAGCTCTAGTGGATCCTTGACGCTATCTGTGCTACCCACATTTTACATATATTATATCGTGTTTCTTTTTATCAGCCCTTTTCGTGTTATGTGTATGAATTGATGTGTTTTAATCTTAAATCTAGCGCACTTTATCTCAGGACTCTAGCTCAGGTCCTGAATAAAGTATCTATATATTTATTCAGCAATGAAATGGTCGCAATACCTGAGAATTTTTACGTTTACTTAATTCAACCGCTTGGCATCGATTCAATGAATCATCTGAAACTAGGTGAATGCTATTTTTTCATTTTCTATCTATATATTACGTTGATGCAAAAGTCTTTTTCATTTTTTTCGTACTTCTTTTGAAAAATAACAAAGTCATCAATTAACCTATGGTTTGCTGTAAATGAAAAGTGTTTATTGTTGAATTTCCCATCTTTTTAAGTCAATTTGGGTTCACTTTCAAGCAAATTCGAGAGTGAAAACGGGTTTTTCATAAAAATCTATAAAAACCTCTATAAAGAAATCGGCTGAATCAATTTCTCTGAAAATCTGAAAAAATATCAAACTTTTTGTGCTCTATCTTTTATTTATTAACATCAAGATTGGTTTCCTTAGCTAAAGCGTCTAAAATGCATCATCGAGCCGTCGCCTTTTTTGACTACCCGACTTCAGGCTCTCAAAAAAATTTAGACATAAGACATTTTAAACTCGTTTTAATGTCATTTTGCAGAAAAATAATTGGCCTTTCCAATGCAATAAACCGTTCTTCAATTGGTGCATTTGTTGGCTTGAAACGGCAGACGAAAAGGAACGAAAAGACTTATGCATCAACCTATTACTATTAGGTTGGTAAAAAAGAAATGAGCGTCGTGTTTGTTGATTGGACCGCGTGGACCAGGCGCTGCGAAGTCAAGGTGTGGATACGGCGTCGACAAAATTCCTCCACGACAACGCTCGGCCGCATGTCGCAAAAATCACCCAGCAGAAAATTGAAGAAATGGGCTGGGAAGTCCTGCCTCATCCGCCATTTATTTATTAACATCAAGATTGGTTTCCTTAGCAAAAGCGTCTAAAATGCATCATCGAGCCGTCGCCTTTTTTGACTACCCGACTTCAGGCTCTCAAAAGAATCTAGACATAAGACATTTTATGTCTTATGTCTAGATGTCTCTTATGACAAACTCGTTTTAATGTCATTTTGCAGAAAAATAATTGGCCTTTCGAATGCAATAAACCGTTCTTCAATTGGTGCATTTGTTACTTTTTAACGGAAGTACGAAAAAAATGAAAAAGACTTTTGCATCAACCTAATAGATACCGGTAAGTTTAAACCAATTTAAAACTAGAAACAATACGTGTTTCTATTTTGTTTGTATCGAATAGTTGTTTCTTCATTGATTAGTGATTAAATTATGATACTATCCGGTCTGTAGCCAGACACCGGTGCGTTTAAACCAGTTTAAAACTAGAAACAATACGAAACAACATACTAGAAACTAAACTATTTAACTGTTAACCGTTAACTAGTTTAAAAGCTGGATTAATCAAGTCTATTTCTTCAAGTATAAACTAATAAACAAAGTTAACAGTCAACTGAACATCAGGCATACAAGTTTTACTTACAATTTGCGTAAATAAACTAAGAAATTTAAGAAATAAGCCAGTTTTGTTAGCCAATTTTGTTAGCCAATTTTTAGAGTCAATTTTTAGAGTCAAATTTTTTCCATTTAAAACTCTCCAAACTTTTCAGTAGATTTCTAAGCAAAAAACTAGATTAATCAAGTCTAATTCTTCAAGTATAAACTAATAAACGAAGCATAACTAATCGAAATCCGACAGGAAACAGTTTTCAGCGCTTTTCAGCGCTTCTAAGCTATTTTCGAATGCTTCAATGCTTCAATTGGGTAACGACGAACATGTCGATCGACTTTTTCATGTAAATGTTGGTTTTCACAGCTTAATTGCCTTCAATTTAGCTTTAATTTGGCTTTAATTTAGGTTTAGCTTTAATTTGGCTTGAATTTGGCATTTGGCTTCGATTTGTCGTCAATTTGGCTAACGAAAGCGATTCACTCACATGTCGATCGGCTCTCCCGTGAAACCACTCCTCCGTGACATGCATCTCTTCGGGGCGCATTCCAAGCCCAACTAGGTTATCCTCCTGGAAATCTCTCGAATAGGTAACTATTTAGTAATTGAATATGTAAATATAATTAAAATTTAATTTTTGTAAATTAAATTGTTTTTTTTCTTTACAAACCCCTTGCTCATCATCGCCCAACACTGAAATCGAGTCCTCCCTCGCTAAAGTCGCCTCGTTGAGCTGAATTTGCATTGAAAAATACTAGATTTTAGATAGACAATAGATAGATATTAGATAATTTGATATAGGATGTCCAGAAAAGAAGCGATCATCGGTTTGAGTCTGAAGAAAAGTCTGGAGAAGAGTCTGGAGAAAAGTCTGGAGAAAAGTCTGGAGAAAAGTCTGGAGAATTTTCTCATTGATTTTTCAAGGCTCGTCGTGGTGTCAGAATTGCTTTCTGCTTCAAGTGCCATACAACAAGATGAAGTTGAGTCTTTTTGATGATTTTGTGAGCGTCATGCATCGGCTGGAGAGCTGAAAATCCACGTATCCATACGTGGATTTTGTTTTCCCCATATGTTCTTAGAATTTAGAGATATAGAATCCCCGGCGAGCCGAGTTGGTGACCATTTTACGGCTTTCAAAGTTGATTCAAAGTTCAAAGTTGATTTTGTGAATTTTAAGTTCATCCATCGGGTGGGGAGCTTCAAATTCACGTTTAGATTTATAGAAAAAGGTTTATAGAAAACGGTTTATCGAAAAAGAAAAATGAATGCTTGCTTGAGATTTTGATTTAACTACGTTTCACTACATTAAACTACATCTAGCTACGTTTAGCTACGTTTCACTACGCTTAGCTACGTTTCACTACGCTTAGCTACGTTTCACTACGCTTAGCTACGTTCAGATACGTTTAGCTACGTGCACTACTATTAAAGAAAATGTAAATTATACGAGAAATATGGAAATATTTTGATGTATAATATTTATTATATAAACAAAGCTTAAAAGCTCAACAATTGTTGAGCTTTTAAGCTTGTGTAGTATAATACGGTTTTTGAAATAGAAATCGATTCAAAATAGCAATTGAGCAATATTCAACTTCAATTTTACAAGCTCTTAAATCACAGTTACCATATTTTCTCTAATACTAGTGCACCCTAAGCTCTCTCTAAATTCCTTGAAATCTCGAGAACCACTTATCAGAACCTATCGATGTGAGGTTGGAAAATATAGCTGACGATGAGATCTTTCAGGGGAATCGAGTGTTGAGCGTCTGGGGAAAATTTGGAAACCGTAAAATGGTCACCAACTCGCTGGGATGCATTACTGTTACAGAAAATCCGGTCGGTGGATTCTATATCTCTAAATTCCAAGAACACATTGGGAAAACAAAATCCCCGTATGGATACGTGGATTTTCAGCTCTCCAGCCGATGCATGACATTCAAAAAATCATCAAAAAGACTCAACTTCATCTTGTTGTATGGCACTTGAAGCAGAAAGCAATTCTGACACCACGACGAGCCTTGAAAAATCAATGAGAAAATTCTCCAGACTTTTCTCCAGACTCTTCTCCAGACTTTTCTTCAGCTCTCCAGCCGATGCATGACATTCAAAAAATCATCAAAAAGACTCAACTTCATCTTGTTGTTGCAAAACCAATTCTCACAATTCCTTGGAAAAATCAATTTTTCAAGACAATCAATCAATCAATTTTTCTAGACTCAAACGAAAACCAGCTTTCTTCTGGATACCCTGTATCAAGTTTTCGATAATATTTTCTACCTCAGTACATTGCTCGATTTTGTAGCACAACTTGTCGCTGAAGAGGACAAAAATGTGAGAGGTCCATTCCTAAAGCTCGATAAAACGTAGATATTTATTCAAGCTGAGAAATGTAACATAAAAAATACTGCCCTAAGGATATTGTAAAGAAGAAAAAAACCATGTATATTGCAAAAAAAAAGCTTAATTTTCCCACCACTGGGATCGAACCCGTGACCTCTCGACTAGGAGACCAGACTCCTAACCACTCGGCCATGGGGGCCGGTGAAAGGTGGTGAAAATTTTGGCAAGTCGTTGCTCGGCGACTGATACTTTTGATGATCTAGTCTATGTTCTAGCCTTTTAGGTGTACTCTGTGCTCACAAGAAACGTCATCTAACGTAAACGCACGCCATCTAGCGCACTGAATTCTGAGAAAAAGTGCATTGGGAAGGAATTTGCAATGTTTTCGCCTAAAGAGCTAAAGAATAAGTTTAGAGCCAACTCACATGAGTGACGCTGTCTTGAAGCCAAAGAAGTCCTTTCTTAATGCTTCCCTCAGAGATCAAAAGATCTGTGTCTTGAACTAAAAAAGAGATCTTGATAATAGTTTCAAATTGAATTCTTTCTATCACAAAATACTCACATTCATCACTTTTCACGACATCTTCACTCTCAACGGCCAACTTTTTATGTTTAAGAATGATTTTGCGTTTAAGTGCAGCTGGTGATGGAAGCTCAAGCTCATCTCGACTCACTGGTTGTGTCAATAAAAGATCGCCAAGGATTTCACGAACCTAGAAGAGAAATAGATGTTATAAAGTGCTTTGAGAGCTTTAAGAGCTTGAGCTTTGAGAGCTTTAGCCTTGAGAGCTTTAGCTTTGAGAGCTTTGAAAGTAAAGCTTTAGTTTTGAAAGCTTTGAGGGCTTTTGAGAGCTGTGAGAGCTTTGAAAGTAAAGCTTTAGCTTAAAAAGCTTTGAGAGCTCTAGCTTTGAAAGCTTTGAGGGCTTCGAAAGTAAAGCTTTAGCTTCGAAAGCCTTGAAAGCTTACCTCTTGCGCTAAAAGCCTTTGCGCTGGCACAGAGCAATTGTCTTCGATGGAGAGAATCACTGGGTATCTGCAAACGAATTTTGAGCACATTTATAGGTTTAGATTCACTGGGAATTCCTTATTTAGTCACAACCAAATCTCTACTTTACCTAAATCTTCAGCCAAGTCTTTACCTAAATCTTCACTTCAGCTAAATTCCTCGAAAACTCGATAACCGCTTATCAGAACCTATCGATGTGGGGTCGGAAAATGTAGCTAACGATGAGATCTTTCAAGGGAATTTGAGTGTTGAGCTTCTGGGAAAGCTTGGGAGCTGTAAAATGGGCACCAACTCGGCCGGGAGCATTACTACTATTCATTCAAAAATTTCCATTTTTTTTCCATAGCTTTTCCATAGCTAAAGAAAAGCTAAAGAAAAGCTTAAGGAAAGCCAAAGAAAAGTCTAATAGACTTCAAATCAAATAGCTTCTCTATTAAAGGGTAAAATATATTCAAAGATCCTCTAATCTAGATTTATTATCTATTCCCAATTGCTCCGCTTTGATGTAGAGCTCATGAGGATCGAATTTTCGAGTTTTGCATAGCACTAAGAACTGTGTATTACACTAGAGTAAGCTCAAAAAGCACTACATTACTTCAAATTCTTCTGATATCGAATTCTACGTATTTGATCGGTCTTAAATTTGTAAACACATTGCTCAATCTAGACTTAGACAAGGCTAGACTGTCTAGAAAGTTTTTTCTTTTTAAACAAGACATTTTAAACTCGTTTTAATGGATTTTACAGAAAAATAATTGATTTTTCTTAAGGAAATACTTCAATTGATGCATTTATTTGTTTTAAAAGAAGAACGAAAGTAATTTCTGGATAATCTAAGCTTCTAGACAATCTAAGCTTCTGGACAATCTATGCTTCTGGACAATATAAGCTTCTGGACAATCTAAGCTTCCGGAAAATCTAAGCTTCTGGACAATCTAGGACAATCTACGCATCGTTTTTTCAAGCTTAATTAGAAATTTGTAGATTGTCCAGAAGCTTAGATTGCCCAGAGAAGCTAAGATTGTCCAGAAGCTAAGATTATCCAGAAGCTTAGATTGTTCAGAGAAGCGGAACAAATTTCTAATTAAGCTTGAAAAAACGATGCGTAGATTGTCCTAGATTGTCTAAAAGCTTAGATTGTCCAGAAGCTTAGATTCCTGGAAGCTGGACAATCTTAGCTTCTAGACAATCTAAGCTTCTGGACAATCTAAGCTTCTGGACAATCTAGGACAATCTACGCATCGTTTTTTCAAGCTTAATTAGAAATCTAGTACGTTAGAAAGAGGATTTAGACATTTGCATTTAAAGTAAAATGTAAAATCATTTCTCAACTCACTCGCTATTGATGAAAGCATAGTGTCGAATTGTTTGCAAGACATCTTTCAGCAAGAGTTTACTCGTCATTGTGTACCTAAAAGGATCTTCTTTTTTATGATAAACGGGAATAATAGTGTATATAAGAGATTAATTGATTTTGAAGTTTGAAAATTTTAATCGAGCTTTGAAAGAGTTTTTGCTGTTTTTACTTTCGTTTTCTAAAAGTTGAAAATCTTTTAATCTGTTTGTTTAATGTTTTAATGTTAAAAGAAGAATCTAGACTCTGATCTAGACTCTAAACTAAACTCTAATCTAGACTCTAATCTAGACTCTAAACTAAACTCAAATCTAGACTCTAATCTAGACTCTAAACTAAACTCTGAGCTAGACTCTAACCTAAACTCAAATCTAGACTCTAATCTAGGCTCTAAACTAAACTCTAATCTAGACTCTAATCTAAACTCAAATCTAGACTCTAATCTAGACTCTAAACTAAACTCTGATCTAGACTCTAACCTAAACTCAAATCTAGACTCTAATCTAAACTCAAAGCTAGACTCAAATCTAGAATCAAATCTAAACTCTAACCAAAACTCAAATCTAAAGAATTAGAACCTAAAACTTTCCTTACCCGTGATAGATAACGATGTCAAGGAATTCGGCTGAATTTGGCTTTTTTGTTCCATCCCAACAATCCACTGAAAAGTTTAAAGAATGAATTGATTTTGATATCAAAATAAAAGCTTTCGATTTCTAGAATAAGCTCAGTTCAGTGATTTTAGACTCACACTCAATGCATCGACATCCCATTAAAAGAGCTCGAGCATAAGAGTCAAGTGAAGACTCACTCCGCAATTGATCTCCAGTCAAATAGCTAAAAGATTTAATGATTGCTGTAATTGTATGGCAGTAGTCTGTATGACTACTGTAACCGAGCTGGGTTACTGTATGAGAAGATTACAGTAATTAGGTTGTTATTTGGAAAGAGTGTTTGTGGAAAGGATGTAGTTATGGAAAGGATTACTGTAGCTTGAGTTACTGTAAGCTTACTGTGGCCCGCCTACTGTAGCCAGCCTACTAGCTTACTGTAGACAGCTTACTGTAGCCAGCCAACTGTAATCGGCTTACTGTAACCAGCTTTCTGCAAGCAGCTTACTGTAATCAGCTTACTGTAATTGGACTATATTTGAAAAGATTACTGTATTCTTTCTGTAAAGCATTACTGTAATTGGGTTACTGTAGAATTACTGTAGGATTATCGTAGGATTACTTTGGGATTACTTTGGCACTACTGTAGGATTACTGTAGGATTACTGTAGAATTACTGTAACGCATTGACTCACGTATTATGCGACGAAGCGATCCAATAGTGTGAAAGTGGTCGATTCATATCGTGCACCACTTTCTCGTTCATCGAATCCCATAACGAGTTCTCTCGAGAGTACAAGAAATCGCAGAACTGGAATTGAGTTTTTCAGAGTTTTTACAGAGTTTTTCTACAGAGTCAGAGAAGTTTTTCGTTTTTTAGCTCATTCTTGCTAAGTCAAGAAGGAATTTACCTAATAATATTGGGTTGATGCATAATTATCCGGACTTCTTTTATAAATGATTTTATTTAACAAAAAATAACATAAATAGTTAGAAAAATATGTTTAATTGATTATTCTGGAGCATATTCACCGCCTACATCAATAACTGATTGCCATTTGCTTGGAAGACGATCGATTCCACGAGCGAAGAATAAACGATCTTTGGAGGCAATCCACGCTTTAACATCGTCTATCAAGTCATCCAAATCGTTGTAGATCTTATTTGTTTGCCAATTTTTGAGCGATCGATTGACGTGGTAGTCCGTTGGGGCTTCAGTAGGAGAATATGGCGGGTGTGGAAGAAGATCCCAGCCCTTACTAGCGATGGATTCGACGACATGGCGCTCAACGTGCGGACGTGCGTTATCGTGGTGAAAGACGATGTTGTTCTTTTTGCGCGGTCTTCGTGCCTGAATTGCAGCATGTAAGCGTTCAAGTTGTGCCAAGTAGACGTCACTATTGATGTTCAATTGCTTCTTGCCATTTTTGTCTGGAATTCGCCATTGCTCACGTTCATCATCGTCATTCCACCAATAACAGATGCCGTTAGAGATGATTTCCCAGTGGATGATTCCGCTTCTGTCCCACCATACACACCACATTGCTTTCTTACAGTGGACATCTTTCGGTATTCCTTTAGGTGAAACACCTGGCGACACGCAGACTTTCTTTCTCTTGAGGTTCTTGAACAACAGCCATGATTCATCGCCTGTGACGAGATTCTTCAAAAACGGTGCTTCCTCGTTTCGTTGCAACAAATCGGTGAAAATTCGAAGGCGATCTGCTTGGTTCTTCTCGGAGACGCTTTAACATCGTCTATCAAGTCATCCAAATCGTTGTAGATCTTATTTGTTTGCCAATTTTTGAGCGATCGATTGACGTGGTAGTCCGTTGGGGCTTCTCCAGTTCTTTGAGATCGCGAAACGACTCTGCGGCAGACCATCCCTTTTCGAAGTGGTAGAGCATGATATGGCGAAGATGGATATGATTGTCGACACGCATTTTGTTCACTAAAGAATAACGAATATTTTAAAAAAAAGAAATAGACAAAAAGCTTTCAAAACAAAAAAGATACAAGCACGCAAAAAGAAGTCCGGATAATTATGCATCAACCCAATATATTTCACTTATGACAAATTCCAGTCATAACTTTTATTCAGAGCTGTTCTAGAAAGCCAAAAGCTATGGCTAGGCAAGTCAAGCCAATGGCTTTCAATTGGGCTTAGCCTAGAATTTCAACCTTACTGTCTAATTAGACTTTAGGCTTTGGCTGAGCTTGGCTTGGCTTTGGCTTGGCTTAGCTTAGCTTTGACTTGGCTCACCTCCATGACACTGAGCGACGGTGTGTGTGCAAGCGGCATTCCCTTTCCAGTAATATCCGTATCATGAAGGTACTCTCGTAAAAAAGCACTTGCTCTTTCTCTGGAAACATTGAAATAAACGTTGTTTTTTTTGGTTTTTGTTTAATTCACCGATTATTCGCCATCTCATCATTTTGGTATTCTCGCAAGAAAGTGAGAAAGTTCGCGAACGAAACCGTCGATCCCTCGTCAGTTAATTTGCCGAATTCGGATGTGAATGTCTGAGAAGTCGTTGATAAGAAAAGTTTAAAGGAAGTTTTAAAGGAAGTTTTAAAGAAAATTTTAAAGAAAATTACTGTTTGCAGATGGATTAGGGTTTTGGCTGCTCGAGAAAAGACTTCAAAAGTCATTTGTTCTTCTGTGATTTCTTGAAGAGCTCGAGAAGTGACTTTATATTGGAGAGACGTTTGCACGAAAGGCTTCATATGTTTCATTGCAACTCTGAAAAGAAAAAGGAGTTAAAAGGAAGTTAAAAGGAAGCTAAAAGGAAGCTAAAAGTTACAGCTGTAAGCAAGGTTTTTTAAGACTACTATAGACAGCTTACTGTAACTGTAGAAGTCTGTTACAATGATTACTGTAAGCAAATGGTTACTGTAAAGGATTACTGTAATAGAATGGTTACTGTAAGTTCTGCTAGAAAAGCATTTTATCCAACTTTTCTTGTCCGGAGGTGAGCAAATTGCTGAACTGTTTCCGGAGCCAACGCTCGATTACTAATGGATGATTTGCTTGTTGAGTGTCCATAATCAATGTGTGCACTCCTTGATTCCATAAACGGCAAGCTTCTGATGTTTCGACTAAAGTTGACGATCTTTTTGAAGGCATAAAGCTCTACTCTGATGGCAAAGGATAGATGCCGGTGTGACTGATTGGTAGAGCGTTCGCTCGATCGTGTTGAATGATCACGGGTTCGAATCCCGGCGCTGACCGATGTTCGACCATGTTCCCAGCTCAACTCTAGCTTTCAAAAGCTTTTGAAAGCTTTCTAAGGCTTTTAGAAGCTTTCAAAAGCTTTTAGAAGCTTTCAAAAGCTTTTAGAGGCTTTCAAAAGCTTTCAAATGCTTCCAAAGGCTTTCTAAAGCCTTCAGAGGCTTACAAAGGCTTCCAAAGGCTTCCAAAGGCTTTCTAAAGCTTTCAGAGGCTTACAAAGGCTTCCAAAGGCTTCCAAAGGCTTTCTAAAGCTTTCAGAAGCTTTCAAAGGCTTTCAAAGGCTTCCAAAGGCTTTCAAAAGCTTACAAAAGCTTACAAAAGCTTTCTAAAGCTTTCAAAAGCTTCCAAAAGCTTTCAAAGACTCACACAACAATATCCAATAGCTTAAATTGAAGCCAGATCCATGCTGGATGACGAGAATTTTGGTCGGTTCAAAATTTCGGATTTCCTTGTCACGAATCCATTTGTCGCCCACTTTAATGTTGTTCAACTGAAGAAGAATCGATTTAGATTACTAAGTTAGTTTACTAACTTTAAGATTAAGAGTTAGATTACAAACTATTCAATTAAACTCTCCAAAGTATCCAATTTTCTTCATCTTATCACACTCAAGATTTTTTTTATTTCAAATTTTTGCTGATGCTTTCAAATGCTCAAAATGTTCTCGAGTTTCCATAAAGCTTTACCCAAAATGATTCATAATACTCAAACACTGATAACAATAAAAAAAAAAAAAAAACTGAATTTCTGTGCAAAGCTTAAGCTCAAAAAGCTCAAAAAGCTCAAAAAGCTCAAAAATTTTCCTAGTTTTCCCAGTGGAATGAATTTTTAAGAAAAAGTGAATTAGATTTTGATATTTAGTTTTTGAAAACTAAATGAATTTAGACAAACCTTGAAATCGAGCGTTTGTACCTCTTTAACACTTCGCAAATCCAAAACCGACGGTTTATTCCGGAGAGCCACTGGAAAATTTGGGAATTTGAATTGAGATTAAGTTTTATATGCTAAAGAATGCTGGTAGACTCAATAAAGTTTCTGAGATCACTAGAGTGGGTCTTGGACCAACTTTTGCCTTAATTCTGTACTTGGCTTGACTCGGTTTGGCTTGACTTCTAGCTTGACTAGCTAGCTAGACTCTAGCCTGGTTCTGTCCTAGACTGATCTGCTGTTGATTTTGATTTCTTTTAGAATTTAGAAGTCTAAAGAGCTGGTTTAGCTTATAGATTCTAGGTTTTCTATTATCATATCTCTAAAATCAAGGATTCTTATAGTTTATCTGATAGTTAGATAGTTAAAAGTTGAAGAGTCAGGCTTTAGACTCATTCTTTTCTTTACTGGTGCTTTCTTTCTCTCTTCCTTTCTCTCTTCCTTTCTCTCTTTCTTTCTCTCTTCCTTTCTCTCTTCCTTTCTCTCTTCCTTTCTCTCTTTCTTTCTCTCTTCCTCCTTGTCTTTCCCTCTTTCTCTTGAGAAATTAAGCTACCTAAGCTATTAAGCTGCTAGAAATTAGTTGAGTGGTTAGAGCAATTAGCAATTGAAATTGCCAATTTCTTGGGAAAAAGATCTAGGGTTCAATCCCGAAAATCTACTTTTTCTTATCAATTCCTTTACTTCTTTATTACAAAAGTTAAATTTAGATCAAGCTCTTGACTTTGTTTAACCTGGATTATAGGCCTAATCAATAGCCAATATCAATATCAAGATCAAATCCGTTTTTTGAAAAGTCAAAAGATGAGCCGAGGCTAGAGGCTGGCGTTAGAGCTTGGACGTGGCTTAAAGGCCTAATAATCCGGTTGAAAGATCGAGCATTCTTTCGATCAAAAGGTCAAGATCAATATCAAGATCAATATCAAAATCAATATCAATATCAAGATCAAATCCGTGTTTCAGGCAAAAGATGAGCCAAGGCTACAGGCTGGCGTTAGAGCTTGGAGGTGGCTTAAGAGTTGAAAGATCGAGTATTCTTCCGATCAAAAGGTCAGGATCAATATCAAGATCAATATCAAGATCAAGATCAAATCCGTGTTTTGAAAAGTCAAAAGATGAGCCAAGGCTACAGGCTGGCGTTAGAGCTTGGAGGTGGCTTAATCCGGTTGAAAGATCGAGTATTCTTCCGATCAAATAGGTCAAAAAATCGAATAGTGACTAGCAAAAAGCTAGAGCTAATACTTTTCTATGCTTGATTTAACTCAATTTTAAATCTTGAAATCTTTTTTTGCTGATATAAACTGATATAAACTGACTGCTTTCGAGTTTCGTCAAAATCAATTGTCGTGTTTCTCGGGAGAGTTGCAATTTCTTATAGGCGGGATCCCATTTTCGCATCAAATTCAACTTGCAAACCTGAAGAATTTTGTGATAATTGATGATTTGTTAGAAAGACCCAATCACACAGCACTCCCAAAATAAAATTGTAAAATAGAAAATTGAAATTAGTATTTTGCCAGGGTTTTTGTTAGGTGATTGCTAAGAAATGGCATTTTTTTTGGCAAGAAATGGCATTTTTCCCAATCAAACCTTTATTCCGCTCATCATTTTCTCGAAAACATCATAATCTTCCTAATTTTAATACTTTATAATACAGTAATCTAGAGATTTAAAAGTTATTCAGCTATTCAGCTATTCAGCTAAGCTAGATAATACTTTTAGACGTTTAAAAGTTATTCAGCTAAGCTAGATTGATCTTTGCTTTGCTGGCTGCTTGATTGATTGATGGTGACCTTTATCAGTCGACTTTTATCTGCTTTTTCCAGTTGCCTATAGTGGTTAGTGGTTAGTATCGTCGTCCCTCACCTGCCAGTCCCGGGTTCGATCCCCGGGACTATCATCTTGAGATTTTTTGACAAGTTTTTTTCTTTGACAAGTTATTCAGCTATATAGCTAAGCTAGATAATACTTTTAGACGTTTAAAAGTTATTCAGTTAAGCTAGATTGATCTTTGCTTTGCTGATTGATCTTTATCAGTCGACTTTTATCTCCCGATTCCAGTTGCTTCCGTGGTATAGTGGTTACTATGCTGGTCTCTCGCCTGCCAGAGCCGGGTTCGATCCCCGGGACAACCATTTTTAGATTTTTTGACAAGTTTTTTTTCTTTGACAAGTTTGGATTGAAGATTGATGTTGAAAAGACATTTTTATATATCTAGATCAGTTTTCTTTGTCACCTTATGACCCTTTTCCATCGCATGATACGTTTTCTCCAAATCGAGCTCATTTTGTCGGGCATACGTGCTCCTTGAAGCTTTTGAGGAAATCGATGAGTGATGCGAGTGGTATCCTGATGAGCCCGACACCGAGGAAAGCTAGAAATTTGAGAAATTCGCTTGTTAAACAAGTAAACAAGTTTATTAAACAAATTTGTTTTTTTATTGGTTTGTTGTTGAAAATCCTTTGAGCAGACTTTGATCTTGATGAATGAAAGAAAAAGACCTAATGGACTAATGGACTTTTCATTGATTAATGGCTAAAATAAACCCCGCCAATCGATTCTCCGACCCCGAAAACCCCCAGGTACAGCTTTTCAGCTCTAAATCTCATTTGGAAGCGATTTACAGAGGAAAAACTAAATCCCCGGGTGTATTCTTTGTGCGGGGGCATAATCGCTCACTTTCTGGCACACAATCCACACAGATAGGTGCTCCGTTTCGTTGACGTAAAGGAAAAGGACCGGCTAGGGTTTTAGACCATACGGCGTCACTATGCTCAAATTTTTGAGATCTATTCTTATTTTGTATTGTTGCGTTAAATTTGGGCTTAAATTTAGCCTAAAATTAAAGCATTGTTTAACTGTTAAACAGCAGCTAAACTGACAATAATGGCTCTAGAATGACAAAGCTTTATTCTGCTTTATTCTTTATTCTGTCGCTCGTTTGAATAGCCAACGACTTACCCTTGTCGGCGGCTTGCTTCTCGTGCTCATTTATCCAAATAAACTACTTTCAAAGGTTTAGATTTCAATTTGCATATCAAAATGTTGAAAAAGAATTCAGGAAGAAAGGGAAGAAGGGGAAGAAAGGGGAAGAAGGGGAAGAAAGGGAAGAAAGGTAAGAAAAGGACACTTTTTGGGGTTATTTCTGGAAAGGCGAGGGGAATTTTGGCTCAATCGACAAAGGCAAAAAAGACAAAAAGACGAAGAAAAGACGAAGAAAAGAAAGATATTCTGATAAGGATGGGGTGTGAAAATGGGGAGAACATTTTTGAAAGTGAGGTAAAAAAAATGGGAGAGAAGAAAAACGTTTTCCTTTTCACGGATTATGCTGAGAAAAGCGCCTTTATCGAGTGGTTGCGTTGATTTTTATGAAATCTAAAGGGGAAATTCAAGAAATTTCGAATCAAACTTCGGCTTTTTATTTGAGAAATTCGAAAATATTTGAAAAAAAAGGAAGATTTCAATTTGATCTCAAGCTTGGAAACAAGAACAAAGCTAGAGATCGAATTGAAATCAATTTTAATTCGAATTGAAATGGCTATCAATTTTAAAATCAATCACTGTTTTGAAAGCCAGCTCCCAAATGACTCGAGTTTTTAAATCTTTCCAGACCTAATTAATGGCCTTTTCATTGATTAATTGCTAAAATAAACCCCGCGAATCGATTCTCCGACCCCGAAAACCCCCAGGTACAGCTTTTCAGCTCTAAATCTCATTTGGAAGCGATTTACAGAGGAAAAACTAAATCCCCGGTGTTTGTTCTTTGTGCGAGCGCAATAATCGCTCACTTTCTGGCACACATTCCCGATAGATAGGTTTTCCGTTTCGTTAGCGGAAAGGAAAAGAACCGGCGAACGATTTAGACCATACGGCGTTACTATGCTCAAATTTTCGAGATCTTTCCTTATTATATTCTTGCGTTAAATTTGGTTTTAAATTTGGCTTAGTTTGATTCAGAAATTTTTGAAAATAGATTTCAATTTGATCTCCATTTTGAAATCAAGATCAAGATCATTGTTTTAAAAATTGAAAATTCTTGCTCAAGCTTGCTAGTTAGCTGCCAAATGACTCTAGTTTTTAAAGCTTGTACTTTAGTATAAGGAAAGCTTTTCTTCGATTTCGATTTCGATCAGTTGGCTAGGTGCTTTGTTTTTAAGAAAAAGAGATTCTACTAAAGTCGACTCTCTATGACGGAATGAAATTTTGGTTCCTCTCTATATAACGGCTATCTAAACGGCTATAAAGCAGCTATATAAACGGCTATATACAACGGCTATATTTAACAGCTATATGCAACAGCTATATACAACGGCTATATAGAAGAGCTATATAGAACGGCTATATAGAACGGCTATATACAACGGCTATATAGAAGAGCTATATAGAACGGCTATATACAACAGCTATATATAACGGCTATATATAACGAAAAAATTCTTTCCCCTCTTCCATTCCGTTATAGAGAGTCGTAAATTATGAATCGTTTTTCCCTTACCATTAGACTAGTTGGACACGCCGGTCCATTTGCCGCTAGGAATAAAGAACATGCTCGGCGAGACTCGAACCCGCAACCACTCACCGGTCGGCTTACTAATGAGCTCCACGTATCCGATTCATGCTTTTAGTTTATCAATATCAAAATATTTAGAATATTAAAATCCTTCTTATGCTTAATGTCGTAAAAGGCTTTAAATTCAAATTTAAGATTTAAAAAAGGATTAGCAGTAAAAAATAAATTGAGAAATGAGTTTGAAGAGATGAAAACAGTTTTCATCGAAACAAAAATGAAACGAGGGAAAGTTTGAGTCCTTGAATTTCGCTCAAGAAACCAAAAAAACATTTGAACGAGATCAGATAAGTGAAAAGGATCGTGTTTTTAAGGAAAGAAATCTTGCGACAGTTGCCAGCGAGTTCAGAAAGGCAAATTAAGTTGTTAAAATCGAGTTGTAAATTGGATTTTTAAGGATTTTAAGGAATTTAAGGAAGTTCAAGGAAGTTCAAGGAAGTTTAAGGAGATTTAACGAGATTTAAGGAGATTTAAGGAGATTTAAGGAGATTTAAGGAGATTTAAAGAAATTTAAAGAAATTTAAAGAAATTTAAGGAAATTTAAGGAAATTTAAGGAGATTTAAGGAAGTTTAAGGAGATTTAAGGAGATTTAAGGAAGTTTAAGGAAGTTTAAGGAAGTTTAAGCAAATTTAAAGATATTTCTATCATTTCCTCTGTACTCACCGTGCCTTTCCGCATTGGAAATCCGTCTTTGCCCGTTTTGCCTCTCTTTGCCGATCGCTCGATCTTTCAAGACTTCAAAAACCTTAATCTAAATAAAGATAAGATAATATCTCTATTATGAGCCTTTTCTATTATATTTTTCTATTAAACGACTAGCTTAGGATTCAAATTTTTTTGAATAATTGAAGTGCTTAGCTCTTGTAAGAAACCAGCTCTTAAAACCAGCCTTTAAATGAGTAGTCAAACTTTACAAACCCATAACTTTACCCAGAGACAATATTATTCTAAACTTTTTATATCATTGCAAAGAGAAGATTTTAGGCTTTCAAATAATACCAAAGAAAGCTTAATTGGATAATCCAGTCCAAGAAAATCAAGGCTAACGCAGCAACCGATGCCGATCCAACTCAAGTGCAGTGTTAGCTGGTTTTCTAGGCAATGAAAAATCCAATTAGTCTTTATTTCGTATCATTTGAAAGCCTAAAATCTTCTCTTTACAATGATATAAAAAGTTTAGAAGAATATTGCCTCTGGGTAAAGTTATGGGTTTTTAAAGTGTGACGATTCAAACGACAAAGGTCGAGTAATCGTTTTGACTTATGCAATTCACTTTTTAAGTTTAAAAATTGAATAAATTTGATAAATTTGATAAATATGATTAATTCTTTTAATTAAATAATAGAAAAGAAGAAAATTTGAAAGAAAATAGTATTGATTTGAATGAAAATTGATGGTAAAGACGGCGGATTTCCGAAATGTTTTCATTTCGGCGATTTTCGCAACAATTCAATATGAAAAAAAAAGCAATTTTTGATATAATTTTGATATATATTTGTTCGCAAATTGAATTTATTTGAAAAAAAAAAGCGTTTACCTGTCGTCTTTCGTTATTCCATTGAGGTTGAGAAAAAGAATTTCATCAGATGAATGATCTGTAAACTTTTCATTTACAAAACACTACTACAAACTACAAACTACTACAAACGTAAACTCGAAACGCTTCTAATTTCGTTTAAATCTAATTAAGAGGATCTATAGCTTAGATCTATAGATCACTATAGATCTATAGATAGATCTATAGATCTATAGATAGATCTAAAGCTATAGATCACTAGAAAGATTGCTTTTACAAGTTTTTTATAAGTTTTAAGCAATAAATACATAAAGTTCTTTATCTTTGACAATGTTTTTAGACCATCAAAAGTCTTAGAAGGGTTTTTAAATCAGAAAAACAAAAAAAAATCGAAACATTGAAATATAAGGAAATAAAGAAGGAAAGAAGGAGAGAACGGAAGAAAGAAGGGAGAGAAAGTACGGAAGAAAGAAGGAAAGAAGGAGAGAACGGAAGAAAGAACGAAAGAAAGTACGGAAGAAAGAAGGAAAGAAGGAGAGAACGGAAGAAAGAAAGAAGTACGGAAGAAGAAGGAAAGAAGGAGAGAACGGAAGAAAGAAGGAGAGAAAGTACGGAAGAAAGAAGGAAAGAAGGAGAGAACGGAAGAAAGAACGAAAGAAAGTACGGAAGAAAGAAGGAAAGAAGGAGAGAACGGAAGAAAGAAGGAGAGAAAGAACGGAAGAAAGAACGAAAGAAAGTACGGAAGAAAGAACGGAAGAAAGAAGGAAAGAACGGAAGAAAGAACAGAAGAAAGAACGGAAGAAAGAACGGAAGTAAGAAGGAGAGAAAGAAAGAAAGAAAGAAAGAAAGAGAGAAAGAAAAGATAATTAAAAATAAATTATTAAAGAAAAATTTGTCTTTAAAATGATTATTTGAATTTTAAAAAGAAAACTTTTCATTTAAAAGCCTCAAAAAAAATGTTCAACTGAAATCTTTATGAAAAGTGGTTCATTCTCTGAATCATTTCAATTTCTTATCAAATTTTTTTCTTCTTTTTCTTTTTCAAAATCTAATCCGATCAAACGCAATCATTTTTTACTCTTTTTTTTTCATTACTTTCCTGTTATTTTAAACTATTAAACCTAAAAAGAAATGATTTTTTGAAATGACGTCATAGAAGGAATTGTGATAGAATTGTAATAGAATAAAATTGACGACAAAGTAAAACGTATCTCGGCAGAAGGGATCGAACCCTCCACCCCGGCCTCTCGACCTTTTTGCATTCCGACGCTCTAACCACTGAGCTATCGGGTATCTGCTCGGCGGTCTCGTAACTTTCAGCCTAATACCCTGAACTCTCTTTTTCGTCTCTACCAAGCACTTAATTGATGATTAAGTGATGATCGACTTTAAATTGATCGCCCACCCGAAATCTGTGTCAAATATTGTTTTCTATAATGTTTTTTTCTTTCATTATTCACTTATGAGCTTGATTTTTTGCATAGATTCTGTTAAAATCTGTTATCTGATCTGTTAAAAATCTAAAAATCTCGAATAGCTCAGTGGCTCAGTGGTTAGAGGATCGAACGAAATGGAAAAAGGTCGAGTCACTGAAAGCCATGAAATTTTGGCTACGCTGCTAGACCAAAAAGAGAGTTCAGGTTATTAGACTGAAAGTCACGAAATCTTCACGAAATTTGAAAGTCTCTGAAAGAAAGAAATCTCTGAGCAGATACCCGATAGCTCAATAGTTAGAGCATCGGAATGCAAAAAGGTCATTGAAAGTCATGAAATCTTGCCTACGCTGGCAGAGACAAAAAAAAAGAGAGAATTCAAAGGAGAAGAGACGGGTTTAACGTTAATCAATAAAACTCTTTATCGACATTAGCTGTACTCGAATCTGTAAACGCATAGCTTCTAGTACACTAGAGACTTCATTTTCTAGTAAAAGCAAGAAGAAAAGTTGAGAAAAAGTGCGGAATTCAGCGCGTTAGAAATGTGGTGGGTTTAGAAATTGGAAACACAAATTACATAAATCTATAATAGAAATCTTCTTTTAAAGGCATTTATCTTGTTGACAATTATTGGTCTTGTTGACATCTTGTTGTCTTGTTGTTCTTGTTGACATCTTGTTGTCTTGTTGTTCTTGTTGACATCTTGTTGTTCTTGTTGTTCTTGTTGACATCTTGTTGTCTTGTTGTTCTTGTTGACATCTTGTTGACAATTATTCAAAAAAAAATTAATTGACATTAAAAGAGAGAAAAGAAAAGATGAAAATTGAGAATTGACTTGAAATTGAGCAAAAAAAAAAGCCTGAAATCTCCTCTTTAGAGGAGATGTAAAGAGGAGGTTTCAGGCTTTCAAATAATAGCAAATAAAGCTTAATTGGAAAATCCGATCCAAGAAAATCAGAGCCAACTCTGAGCAAATGAGGCAAATCGGTTACTCGACCTTTGTTGTTTGACTCGTCACACTTTAAAGACCCAAAAATTTACCCAGAGGCAATATTCTTCTAAACTTTTTATATCATTGTAAAGAAAAGATTTTAGGCTTTCAAATAATACCAAAGAAAGCTTAATTGGATAATCCAGTCCAAGAAAATCAAGGCTAACGCAGCAACCGATGCCGATCCAACTCAAGTGCAGTGTTAGCTGGTTTTCTAGGCAATGAAAAATCCAATTAGTCTTTATTTCATATCATTTGAAAGCCTAAAATCTTTTCTTTACAATGATATAAAAAGTTTAGAAGAATATTGCCTCTTGGTAAAGTTATGGGTTTTTAAAGTGTGACGATTCAAACGACAAAGGTCGAGTAATCGTTTTGACTTATGCAATTCATTTTTTAAGTTTAAAAATTCAATAAATTAACAGATTTTAACAGAATCTATTTCAAAAATCAAACTCATAAGTGAATAATGAATGAAAAAAACATTATAGAAAACGTTTTTAAGGTGGTGAAGGCTAGTCAAAACATGGTTCTTCTCTATGTAATGTTTGGGGGTTTTTGAAAGAGAAAGATGAGAAGATGAAAAAGAAGAAAAGATTAAGTGAATTTCAGAGAAATCATAGAAAAAGAAAAGAGACTGATTCCTTTTTTTGCTCTCTTTTTGTTGCCTTTTTCTCATCGACTAAAGAGACTGGCTGCGCTCATCGATTCGATTCGAGAGGAGAGGGGTCACTCTCGTCACTCTCATCTCTTTCAAATCTTTGTCAGACATTCAAAGACTAGAAAACTATCAAAATATTTAAAAAATATCAGATTCTACAGAAAAAATCAATTCTTTTCCAAGTTGACGAAAGATAGAGCAGCTTTTTTTTCTTGTCAAATCTAGTTTTCTTATCAATTCTATCAATCTCGTTATCCACTTGAATCCTAAATGAAAGAAATGTCTGAAGATGTATGAAGTATGAAGAAAAGAAAGAAAAAGGACTCTGGAGGCTATGAAACGATCAGAAAAGAAATGTATAGGAATATTAGAATATTATTCGATTAAGTAGAGTTCCAAGCAAGCCCTGGAACCAGGGCCAAACAAAACTAGAGCTCAAGCCTAGTCAGAAATCCAGGCCTGGCTTCTGTTCAGATCAGATAGAGCAGCTTGAGGCTGGTCAGAAGCCAGGTCCAGTCCTGGCCTGGCCTAGTCTCCAGATCCAGATCTGGCCTAGGCTCCAGCTCCAGATCTGGCCTAGCCTCCAGCTCCAGATCTGGCTTAGGCTCCAGAACCCGATCTGGCCTAGCCTCCAGCTCTAGATCTGGCCTAGCCTCCAGCTCTAGATCTGGTCTAGCCTCCAGCTCTAGATCTGGCCTAGGCTCCAGATCCAGACCTGATCTTCCCTAGGTACTATTTGTAAGCCAAACCCTGGCAAGGTCAGCTTAATTTAGATCCGGCATGGTCTAACCGGGCCAGAAGAAGCCCATACGTACCTCGAATCTTGTTTCGGACAACCATTTGCTTTTGCCAGTGCGATTTTTGTAAAAAATTTCATTGGTTTCCTTGTGGTAAAAGAATGATGGCCTACTTGATCGATATTTAGATTTCTTGTATTGTACGACGACCGCAGAGTCTCCAAATAGGAAGATACGGTATTTATCTATTCAATTATCGAACTAGACCTCAAAGCAAAGCTTCACTCAAACTCTTTTCGCTCACCTGAATTGTAAAAACTCGAAAACGAAAAAATTCACAATAAAAACAAGATACGTAAATGGTGAAAAAGAAAAGTTGCAAGAAAAGTTTCAAGAAAATTGAAAAAGAAAAGAATTCAAATATTGTTTCAAGGAAAAAAAAAGATGACGATTGTGTGCATTATTTGAATGAAAATCGTTTGAGAGAGGCGATGGGGGTCTCAAATTTTCTTCTTCTTTTTTAAGGTTCTTTTTTTCGAGGTTCGCTGGACGAGTGAAAAAGACCAAAAATTTGCAATTTCCCCCTTCAAAAAGCTCTTTTTCTTTTTTCATTTCTCTCAATTTTCGCGTTTAGTGTTTTGGTTTTGAAGAAATTGCTTAAAAATAGAAAAATTAAAAGAAAGAAAGTACCAAAAAAATCGTTGACGATTACTTTAGATTATTTCCTGTGTTTTGTGCTCAAAAAAATCATAGTTAGCTTTCTTTGTGTGCCAGAAGAGATGCGTTTACAGAGCATAAAGACAAAGGTAAGCTCTCTTTCAAGTAAGCTTCTAGAAGTGAGCTTCTAGAAGTAAGCTTCAGCAACGAGGTGGAGCACAAGAGTGGCAGAGACGGTCAGAGAAAGGATGGCTAGAGTGCAACCACCACCAGCACCAGCAAGTCGAAGACTTCGAACCAGGAACAATCAAGCTAGGAAACACTGGATGACAATAGCAAGCGATAGAGAAATGTGGAAGCCAGTTGTGAGCTGCGCAAATAGGAACACCTGAGTGCGAAAACAGATTAAATAAAAGCTTCTACAAGTAAGCTTCTAGAAGTGAGCTTCTACAAGTAGGCTTCTTCAAGCCAGCTTCTGCAAGTGAGCTTCTACAAGCCATCCTTCAAGCAATCTTCTTCAAGCCTTCTTCAAGCATCTTCTTCAAGCCTTCTTCAAGCCTTCTTCTTCAAGCCTTCTACAAGCCTTCTTCTTCAAGCCTTCTTCAAGCCTTCTTCTTCAAGCCTTCTTCAAGCCTTCTACAAGCCCTTCAAACCTTCTTCAAGCCTTCTTCAAGCCTTCTTCTTCAAACCTTCTTCAAGCCTTCTTCAAGCCTTCTTCTTCAAGCCTTCTACAAGCCTTCTTCTACAAGCAATCTTCTTCAAGCCTTCTTCAAGCAATCTTCTTCTTCTTCTAAATCTAAATGATATTCAATTCCCCACCTATTCATCCAATTCAATTACCCAGCTTTGAATGAGAGAAAATACAAGAATCAACGATCATTTAAAGAACTGAAAGCTAAATTTGTTCCTATGTGATCATTAATCTTTAGAAGTGGGTAAATTCCATCTTTCTCTGACTCATTGGCTCTCTTTTTCTATTCTCGTCACAATCTGAGCTCAATATTTGCTTTAAGATTGTTTTTCTTTTCACCATTTCTTCATTCACTTCTAAAAAACCCACAAATGAAACATTTTAAGAAAGAAAAGTGTTTTTACAAAAAAGAAATTGAAAATAAATCAAAAGAAAAATGAAGTGACTCTTAGATTTGTTTAAACTAGTTTAAAGTAAAGTTTAAACCAGTTTAAACCAGTTTAAAGTAAAGTTTAGACTAGTTTAAACCAGTTTAAAGTAAAGTTTAAACTAGTTTAAACTAGTTTAAAGTAAAGTTTAGACTAGTTTAAACTAGTTTAAAGTAAAGCTTAAACTGTTTAAACCAGTTTAAAGTAAAGTTTAAACTAGTTTAAACTAGTTTAAAGTAAAGTTTAAACTATTTAAACCAGTTTAAAGTAAAGTTTAAAACCTGTTTAAACCAGTTTAAAGTAAAGTTTAGACTAGTTTAAACCAGTTTAAAGTAAAGTTTAAACTATTTAAACCAGTTTAAAGTAAAGTTTAAACTATTTAAACCAGTTTAAAGTAAAGTTTAAACCAGTTTAAACTAGTTTAAAGTAAAGTTTAAACCAGTTTAAACTAGTTTAAAGTAAAGTTTAAACCAGTTTAAACTAGTTTAAAATCAAAGCTAAAAATTTACATTATCTTTTAAAAAAATTTGAATAGATAGAAAAAGATTATCAGTCTTTTTTTCTTCACATTCTCATTTTCATTGCATTTTTTTCGGTTCAATGTATGGTGAGTTTTTTTTGTCGGATTCAGAGCTCAATATTTGCTTTAAGATTGTTTTTTCTTTTCAACATTTCAACTGTATTTTAGAGAAAATTTCGTTCCAAAACGAAAACTCTTCTTTTTCAGGGTTTCGTGATGGGGCAAGTTGTGCGAATTGTGGGAAAGAGGTTCAGAAACATTTTACCGCCATTGGTTTCCTCCTTTTCATCGCCACGTTTTGGTTTTTTTGTGAGTTTTTGAAGTGGGTTTTTAAAGATGAAAAGTCAGCCTACTGATCTGGCCTCGCTGTAGGCTACAAAAAGGTTTTTGGGCCAGGCGTTGACTTTGCTTAAAGCCTGGCCTGACATCTTTGACTTTTGCTTAAAGCCTTTATATTTCTTCTTTCTTCTCTAGCAATAAGATACCGGATAGTTCAGTGGTTAGAGCATGGCCTGGCCTGACCTAACCTTCAGATCCAGACCTGGCCTAGCCTTCAGATCCAGACCTGGCCTAGCCTTCAGATCCAGACCTGGCCTAGCCTTCAGATCCAGACCTGGCCTAGCCTTCAGAAGCAGACCTGGCCTAGCATCCAGATCCAGACCTTACCTAGCATCCAGATACAGATCTGGTCTGGCCTAGGCACTATTTGTAAGCCAAACCCTGCTTAGAGCATGACCTGGCCTAGTCTCCAGATCCAGGCCAGGCATAGTTTCCAGATCCAGGCCAGGCATAGTCTTCAGATCCAGTTTTTGGGCCAGGCTTTGACTTTGCTTAAAGCCTTTATATTTCCCCTTTCTTCTCTATCAATAAGATGCCGGATAGCTCAGTGGTTAGAGCATTTGCTTGGAAAGTAAAAGCAAGCGCAAGAGCAAGAACAGGTCGAGATTTCAATCGCCTCTCCGGAAATCTTTCTTTACCATTCCTTATTTGATTACTGGCTGATCAGTCTTGAGCCTGGTTTCACTATCGGTTCACTATAGTGTACTTCAGCGGTTTATGGCTTATGGCTTACTGTAATAGCTTATTTAAGTCAATCCAGAGTGCTATCAGCTTTCCGAATTTACTGTGCTTTACTGGGTGTACTGTGATGGTTTATTGAACTGTATTTAACTTGTGCAATGATCAATCAAATGTACTGCAATGCCTGTAATGCCTTGCGTACTGTAATGCCAGATTGCTCTATTTCTAAAAGTCGTTTTGTTAGTTTTAAAAAACTGTAAACCCATAAAAGTTCTTTCTTTTCAGGTGTCGGTTTGTGGCTTTTGTTTTTGATGCGCGAGGATTTTTGTGTGTCTTGTCAAAGTGATTGGTGGGCCTCTTACGCAAAAGAGATACGCAAAAATAAGGTTAAATTTATTCTAATTTATTCAATTTATTCAAATTTTCTAGAAATTCAAATAATTTAAAGATATTTAGCTAACAGAATGGGTAAAAGTAAGAAAAAATTTGGGTAGACTGATTTCCGCAACTTTTTTTGCGCAACTTTAAGCCTAACCCTGAGCCTGAGCCTGAGTCTAAGCCTAAGCCTGAGCCTGAGCCTGAGTCTAAGCCTAACCCTGAGCCTGAGCCTGAGCCTAAGCCTGAGCCTGAGCCTGAGCCTGAGTCTAAGCCTAAGCCTAACCCTGAGCCTGAGCCTGAGTCTAAGCCTAAGCCTGAGCCTGAGCCTGAGCCTGAGCCACCCTGAGCCTGAGCCTAAGCCTAAGCCTGAGCCTGAGCCTGAGCCTGAGTCTAAGCCCAAGCCTGAGCCTGAGCCTGAGCCCTAAGCCTGAGCCTGAGCCTGAGCCTGAGTCTAAGCCCAAGCCTAACCCTGAGCCTGAGCCTGAGCTAACGCCTGAGCCTGAGCCTGAGCCTGAGCCTGAGTCTAAGCCTGAGCCTGAGCCTGAGCCTGAGCCTGAGCCTTCCGCAACTCTCCATAACTTTCTTCTAAGTTGACCAATCTTTATGCTTTTGGTTTCATTTTGTAGATCTCAATAAGTGCAACAAAATGAAACCAAAAGCATAAAGATTGGTCGACTTAGAAGAAAGTTATGGCGAGTTGTGGAAAAGACCCAGTTGCGGAAACTAGCCTCGCCCAAAACAATCCTTTAAACTGGTATAAGAAAAGGGAAAAGTCAAGGGCTAAGTTTAATCAAAGGTTTCCTCTAATTTTTCAAATTTAAAAGTAAAATGAAATCTTTACTATAGCAATTTTATTAGTAAAGATATTATGAATTGTATAAGATATTCAGTTATTCGTCTACGATCCAAGAAAAGCAAAAATCGACTCAAAATCAACTCAAAAGCGACTCAAAATCGAGAGAAACGATGAATGAAATAAAGAAAAGCTAAGAATCTGAAAAATCTATTTCGAAATATCATTTTATTATTTTCGACATGATTTATGCTTTTGTTTTTGGTCTTTTTTTCCAAATTTACTTCAATTTTCTTAGAATAAAGTGCTGAAGCTTACTGTAGACTTACTGTAGTCAGTCTAGGCTTACTCTCCTCCATTCCTGCTTCATTCTAATTTGATCTATTCTTATCAATCATCTCTAAACTCTCAATCAAAATCGACAGTAATATTAATATTAAACCCTAAGAGTTTAAGAACTCGGCAAAGGGTACAGTAGAGATAAAAGCATGAAGCATTTGCGGGTAAGGTAGCCTCAAATGATATGGTAGCGTTGTTGTGTGAGGGTACGGTAACCACAAATAATACGGTAGCGTTGTGTGTGCGGGTACGGTAGCCTCAAATGATATGGTTGCATTGTTGTGGGTACCGTAGCGAGGGTAAACTTTAGCTGCTTAGATGAGGAAGATTAGGATTCTCAAGGAAAACCCATTCCAACACTAGCTCTACAATCATTGAGTACAAGGCTAATTTATTCTAGCATTAGGAATTGATTTGAGTTACTGTACTGGGCAAGGGTTACTGTAGTTATTCTAGGCCTACTGTAGTCATTCTAGGCTTACTATAGTCATTCTAGGGTTTACTGTAGCCATTCTAGACTTGCTGTAGCCATTCTAGGCTTACTGTAGCCATTCTAGACTTGCTGTAGCCATTCTAGGCTTACTGTAGCCATGCTAGACTTGCTGTAGTCATTCTAGACTTACTGTAATCATTCTAGGCTTACTATAGTCATTCTAGGGTTTACTGTAGTCATTATAGGCTTACTGTAGTCATTCTAGACTTACTGTAGCCATTCTAGGCTTACTGTAGTCATTCTAAGAGTATCAGATTGATTTTGTAAGATAAATAAGGCAATTGAGGCAACTTTCCTGCAAGAAAACTATTCGGTTGTCTATTAACTATTCCCTCTTTCCTGTTAAACCGCTATCTTTCATAAGCTTTTTTCTGGAGAAGCTTTTTCTCTAAAAAGCTCCGCCCCTTTCTCTTTCCTCTTTCTCTTTCTTTCCTTTCCCCATAAATCAGCCATTTCTTCAGAAAACAAGACAGAAATTCTTTCAAATTCACTTTTAATAAATTTTTTAATGATAGAATTTTAGCGCACAGTTTCGTAGTCGTGTATTCGGTACTAATGATAATAAGTAAATTTAAAGATAAACTAAGATAAACTAAGTAAACTAAGTAAATTTCCTTTAGAACTATTCAACATAGTCGTTGAATAGTTCTAAAGGAAATTATTGAAAACTTTCGAATAAATTAATGGAATAAAATCATTAAATTGCTTTGTAAACTGCTAAATAAACTGATGCTAATTTGTAAAGTGCCAATAAAATCATTAAATTGCTTTGCTTTGTAAATTTCATTCTTTTCTTTTGTAAATTATGATTTTCTTTTTCTTTTTCTTTTCTTTTTCTTTTCTTTTTCTTTTCTTTTCTTTTCTTTTTCTTTTCTTTTTCTTTTCTTTACTTCTAAATGATCATTTGTAGATTTTAGGCTAACCATGAGAAAATAGAAAAGAATAGAAAAAAAAGAAAAGAAAAGTCCAAGCATTCCACGGACACTCAAAATCATTCACCTTTTCTCTCCTCATGTTCATCTCTTCTCCCCCCCAAACCCCTTTCACTTGAATACCTCGAATTCCTCAAAGATTTTTCCTTTCGGAAAACAGTGCTTCTTTAAATCTCTTGAATTCTAGATCGTTTTCCAGTTTCCACTCTTCTAAGAACAAATTTTGACCTATTAACAACGATCTAGTGAACAGTATAAACATCATTTTAATGCATTCATCTTTCCCAGCTTCACCATTGCTTTGTAAACCTACACCATCAGCCATTCAATTACTCCTTTAAGAATTTTGTCCTTATTATTTGAATTTACAACTTTTTTTGCTTTTTTTGACGATTTTACAATGATTCAATCATTTATTTTTTATAAAGCATAACTTTATAAAGTTTATGGGTAAAATCAAAGTTCAAAAGACTTGGAAGGATTTGAACCTTCAATCTTCTGATCCGTAGACGAATGCGTTAGCCATTGCGCCAAGTGACCGTCCTGGGTAGCCCTTGATAAACACCTTTTTGATTCACCTTGTCTCCAGTTTGTTCCAGGATCCGATTACACGTCGATTTTACAATATAAACATTAGTTAAGTCCCTCTGGAGTGAGGGGGAAAAAGTCCGTCGTGGTGTAATGGTTAGCAGCGTTGGGTGGTAAGCGGAAGCTCGAGGGTTCGACTCCTGGCAGAGCACAAATTTTTGATCAGACTTTTTCATTCAGTTTCTATTAAACCGATCTTTCTCCAGTTTGTTCAATGTTCGATTTTCTCGTAAACCTTCACCATCTAGTGCACTGAATTCTCAATGTTTTCTTGATAAAGTTAAAGATTTGTTTGGAGAAAAGCAAATTTCACTAAAATTCATTGCGCTAGAAAGTGTGCGTTTACAAGAAGGACAAAGTACGGGTTTTTCGATAGAGGTTTTCTATAGAGGTTCTATAGAGAAATTCTCAAATCAAATTGATGAACTGTGAAAAAATTCATCGATTTCGTGACTAATATCGATCGTGACTAATATCGATTTCGGAAAATGAAATGAAGAAAGAAAGAAAGGAAGAAAGAAAGAAAGAAAGGAAGAAAGAAAGAAAGGAAGAAAGAAAGATAGAAGGAAAGAAAGATAGATAGAAGGAAATACTTGGTATACATATTTCTGAGCTCCTTTTAGCTATTCTCTCTAATCGTAGTTCACACTCAGCTTTGCCTAAACTCCTTGAAATCTCGAGAACCGCTTATCAGAACCTATCGATGTGGGGTCGGAAAATGTAGCTAACGATGAGATCTTTCCGGGGATTTGAGTGTTGAGCTTCTGTGAAAGCTTTGAAAGCCGTAAAATAGTGATGAACTCGGCTCGCCGGCGTGCACTACCATTAGAGAGAATACGGTATTCAGCTTTGCCCGCGCTCCCAGGGGTTTTCGGCTATGGAGAATCTGACTTTTGGGTTTATTTTTAAAAAAGGGCGGGGCTTAAGTAGCAAACTCTTAGCGCAGCTAACGTTAAGAACTCGATCAATCAACTAAAATTTGGGTTTTGTTTAGTCAAAACGCAACTTTCGGTTCATTACTTTCCCGGATTCCCTGAACCAAACATTTTTGCCGCGAAAACGCCCAGGAGGTTTACGCTGAAAAAAAAACGATTTTCTTCTGAGCTTCGCGTAAATTCCTCGAAATCTCGAGAACCGAACTTACCCCGATGGGGTCGAAAAAGGGGAAATGAGTTTCAAGGAAATGGTGGGCAAGGGAGTTGGTTGGAAATTTGTCAGAACCTATCGATGTGGGGTCGGAAAATGTAGCTGACGATGAGATCTAGTGAATGATTTGAGTGTTGAGCTTCTGGGAAAGCTTGGGAGCTGTAAAATAGTCACCAACTCGGCTCGCCGGCATGCGCTATCATTAGAGAGAATACGGTGTATTATAGATTAAATTTTCACACGTCTTCACTCTTTTTTGTGAACTGTGAGAAATTTTGCTTCGATTTCGTGACTAATTTGCGAGATCTTTCAAGCCGATAAATCTATTAGACATTAAAGAATTTGTTTTGTTTTTTTAAATCCCGATCAAATGGCTTTCATTCGAATCTCTATTTTTTTGTTTTATTTTCTTTTTTTTGCCTTTTTTTTGCTTTTTTGATTAAAGTGCTCATTTCAAAATAATTTTTTAGAAATTTTTGAATCTTTTCCGCAAATTTCAAACCCTTTAAAACTTTAAAAAGAGGAATTTAAATTCAAATCTTTCTCTCATTTCCAAGAAAGATTCAAAAAAATAAAAAAATGACTTCAGAGCCAAAAAAAAGAAAAGTCCAAGCATTCCACGGACACTCAAAATCATTCACCTTTTCTCTCCTCATGTTCATGTTCAAAAATAAAAAAAATGACTTCAGAGCCACAAAAAAGCCAAAAAAAAGACCCACCACATAGAAATTTCAAAAAAAGAAATCCAAAAAAGAAAAAAATTTTCTTTATTTTTTGTCTTTTCTTTAAGTTTTCAAAAGAAGAATGACTCAAAAAAAAGCAAAAATTTGTTCGTTTTTTGAAGAAAAGATTTTAAAAAAGAGGTTTTTTGAACAAAAAAAAAAGTGTTCTTCGCGTGAATTTTGGAAAATTTAGTTAAAGTAAAGAAAGGAAAAGAAGAAAAAAAAAAGCCCCGCCAAAAGTTGAGAAATCCATTTGATCTTGGATTTTTGAATGCTTGCTTGAGATTTTGATTTAACTACTTTTCACTACATTAAACTACATCTAGCTACGTTTAGCTACGTTTCACTACGCTTAGCTACGTTTCACTACGCTTAGCTACGTTTCACTACGCTTAGCTACGTTTCACTACGCTTAGCTACGTTTCACTACGCTTAGCTACGTTTCACTACGCTTAGCTACGTTTCACTACGCTTAGCTACGTTCAGATACGTTTAGCTACGTGCACTACTATTAAAGAAAATGTAAATTATACGAGAAATATGGAAATATTTTGATGTATAATATTTATTATATAAACAAAGCTTAAAAGCTCAACAATTGTTGAGCTTTTAAGCTTGTGTAGTATAATACGGTATTCTTTTGAAATAGAAATCGATTCAAAATAGCAATTGAGCAATATTCAACTCATTTTGTTGAATATTGCTAAATAGCAAGCTCTTAAAACACAGTGATCGTACTCTCTCTAATACTAGTGCACCCTAAGCTCTCTCTAAATTCCTTGAAATCTCGAGAACCGCTTATCAGAACCTATCGATGTTGGGTCGGAAAATGTAGCTAACGATGAGATCTAGTGGGGGATTTGAGTGTTGAGCTTCTGGGAAGACTTGGAAACTGTAAAATAGTCATCAACTCGGCTTAGGCTTACACTTAGGCTCGGGGTGCACTACTATTAGAGAAAATACGATATTCCCTATTATGTTCAATGATTTGAGCCTCTTTTACTGGCAAAAATCGAATCCCTTTCGCGTAGAGAATTTTTGGTTTTTAGTCACTACTTCAGTCACTACTATTCATTCAAAAATTTTCATAGCTTGCAAAGTTTCAAATCAAATAGCTCCTCTATTAAAGGGTACAATATATTCACAGTCGTTCATCTAGTGTAAGTTACCGTATTCTCTCTAATACTAGTGCACCCTTATTGTCGTCTAAATTCCTTGAAATCTCGAGAACCGCTTATCAGAACCTATCGATGTGGGGTCGAAAAATGTAGCTAACGATGAGATCTAGTGGGGGATTTGAGTGTTGAGCTTCTGGGAAAGCTTGGGAGCTGTAAAATAGACACCAACTCGGCTCATCGGGGTGCACTACTATTAGAGAGAATACGGTGTATTATAGATTAAATTTTCACACGTCTTCACTCTTTTTTTTCGATTCTTTTCTCCTGTATGACTAATAGCGAAAAAAGGCGAAAAAGTGATCGATTTTGGAGTGATCTCTCCCGACTTTTATGTGCTCATATCTTTCTTTTCTTTTTGTGTTAGATTTTTTGAAATTTCTATGTAGAAAAATAGCCTAATCAATCGGTAATTTTGCTTAATTTTAGTATTTATTTTTTAAAGCCAATTTTCTAATAAGTTTTATCATTTTTTTGCATTAAATTAATTAAATATAACCAAAAATTAAAGAAATTTATAAAAAATGACTCAAAATTACAATATTTTGATAAAATAAAAGCTTTTTACAAGGGAAAATTGATTAAATTCATTTTTTTTCTCGTTTTTTTCAAAATTCTACTTTATTGGCTGTGTTTTAAATGTGAAAGTTGTCTTTGAGAGCTCTTTAAATCGTTTTCAAACGTTTTCAAACGTTTTCAATCGTTTCTCAATCGTTTCTCAATCGTTTTCAATCGTTTTCAAACGTTTTCAATCGTTTCTCAATCGTTTTCAATGATTTTCAATCGTTTTCAAACGTTTTCAATCGTTTCTCAATCGTTTCTCAATCGTTTTCAATCGTTTTCAATCGTTTTCAATCGTTTCTCAATCGGTTTTCAATGATTTTCAATCGTTTTCAAACGTTTTCAATCGTTTCTCAATCCTTTTCAATCTTTCCCCAATTTTTAGCCATGAAACATCGATGGAGAGCTTTCCCCCCTCACTCAACAATGATCATTTCCTCACTTCTATTCATCTTCATCTCCTCAACTCGCTCATTCCCCACGGAAACGTCGAATCAAATCGAAATCCCTGAACAAGTGCCAACAATCAACGGCACCGTGTACACGATCAGCTCCTTTAGTCCAAAAGTTGGTGAAGCTAATGAGAAAAGATTTCTAGACCAGATCGATTTCTTATTTTTTGTCTAAAACTTTTTGAAATAGTCGTTTATCAAAAAATCTGGGAAGAATTTATTGAGGCTTGGCTTTTGAGAAATCACTGTGCAAACTTTTTTCGAGAACTTTCTTTCCAACCTAATATAAAAAGCTGACAAAAATAGTACCTCTGAACAAAGTTATAGGCCTTCAAAGCGTGACGACTCATTCAAAATACCCGAAAATTTTTAAAAACTTTCCGATAACTTAGTAATCAGTAAAGTAAAGAAATGTAAATCTAATAGTAATCAGTAAAGTAAAGAAGTGAAAGGCAAAAAAAATGAACCAACGGGAATCGAACCCTCGACCTTCAGCCTCCCAGGCTGACGCTCTACCACTGAGCTATCTGTCCCTTGCTTCCCCGAGAAGAAATAGTAAAGATAAGGCAGAAGGAGAGGGCTTTGTCAAACTTTTTCTTATCAAATTTGAATTTTTTGATGGGTTGAGCTTAATGAGCTTAATTATTTTTGAAAATTGAAAGGGTGCTTTCTCATTCACATCTTCTCATTGACATCTTCTCATTGACATCTTCTCATTGACATCTTCTCATTGACATCTTCTCATTGACATCTTCTCATTCACATCTTCTCATTGACATCTTCTCATTCACATCTTCTCATTCACATCTTCTCATTCACATCTTCTCATTCACATCTTCTCATTCACATCTTCTCATTCACATCTTCTCATTCACATCTTCTCATTCACATCTTCTCATTCACATCTTCTCATTCACATCTTCTCATTCACATCTTCTCATTCACATCTTCTCATTCACATCTTCTCATTCACATCTTCTCATTGACAAACGCACATTTTCTAGCACAGTAGTTCTCAAATTTTACTTATCAAACCATCAAATTAAAACGAAAATTGAGTGATCACAAAGAGGAAACTCGTTTTTTTTAACTAATCCCTTTTCTTTTTTTGACTCAATTCTGATATGAAAAGTCTTTACTTTTTTGTTGTTTTTCAAGAAAATCACGGGTTTTCTTGATTCTGATTTTTTTAGAATAATTCAAAGAGATGAAAATCGATAGAATGAGGAAAATAGAAAGGAAATGAGAGGAAATTTTTTTAAACTAATCAAGAGATTCAAAGTTCTTTTGAGTGTACTTTGTGCTCGGAATTTGCAAACCCATCCATTCTGGTGCACCGAAATCGTTTTTCTCGAAGCAGCGACAGTTTTGAGTTGTGGTACAAAGTACAAAGGTACTACAACGAATAAACAAATAAGTGTACTTTGTGCGTTTTTGTAAACGCTAGCCCTCTAGTGCACTAAATTCATCGTTTGTACTTTGTGCGTTTGTGCAAACGCTAGCCCTCTAGTGCACTAAATTCGGTTGATCGATTTCCCCATCGTTTCCATTCTTTTGCTAGATATGAAGACTTTCATGCACCAGAAATTTTGCGTTTACAAGAGCACACAAAGAACAAGTAAAGTTTAGCGTTTGTAAGGTGATAATTCTTTAGTTTAAGAATACCGTATTTACTCTATTAGTGGAGTCCCCCACTATTTTAGCTACCTTCAATTCAAAGCATTTACGGCAACTATTTTTTGATACCAAAGCGAGCGTTGTAGCATAAACCAGTGTCGAGAAAAACTCGTTCAAAGCTAGACTACGCAACACTTCGCACCGTCTTTATGGGGATGGGGTACTATTACAGTATTTACGGTATGTTTATTATCTCTGTATCTATTATCTACCGTATTTACTCTATTAGTGGGGTCCCCCACTATTTTTTCAATCCCCTTCCAGACGACCCCACTATTAGAGAAATTTAAAAGAACATAAAACCAAAGTTTTAAATTGAAAACATATCAATTTTTCTCCGAAATTCTTGACAAAACAAGTTTGGCTTCATATTTTATTTAGCTTTAACCGTAAAAAAAAAATTAACAAACAGTAAAAGAACTAATCCAAGAGATCAACAATTGATGTATCACTTTCGTTACCAATATTAGAGAGGACCCCACTATTTTTTCAACCCCCCTCCAGACGACCCCACTATTAGAGAGGACCCCACTAATAGAGTAAATACGGTATATATTATATATATTACACTTTTTTTTTACAGTAATCATAGCCACCTACCGTAACCCTTTTCCAGTAACCATAGCCATCTACCGTAACCCTTTTACCCCAATTTAATTAAAATATTTCTTTTTCTTTCCATCAAAATTTCAAAATCAATCGAATTCTTTGCTGATTAGCGGAAAAAAGGGAGTTTACGAGCGCTTACGACCGAAATAAACACGAAAAAAAACACAATTTTACGACAAAAATCCAGGAGAACACAGGAAATTGAAGAAATTTGAGTTTTAAAAAGCAAAACAAGTTAAATAATATCTTTTTTTTTTATTTTGAGCGTACAGTCGCGTCGTCGTCAACTTTTTCCCTTCATAACTTGGTGTATATTCAACGAAAAACGAAGCTAATACACTCATTCGATAGCCGTGAATCTCCTCTTGAAAACTCATATAAATTTATCAAGAACTTTCTGCAAAATCTAGAATAAAAAACCTAAAAAACGAGTTGACATGAAAAAAAAAGCAATTCGATTCGTACGATTGGGTTTTTTTTGTGTTTAAAATGAGTTTTTTTGTTTAGACTTTCGTTCGCACTGATGAATTCCTTTTAAACTACACATCGTGCGCTCAATTTCACTTTAAACTCACGGAAAAACGAGTGAGGTGAGTTGTTTTTAAAGTTTTCTAAAGTTACCTCGAAAAAAAGCCCCCACATTTCACCATGTCAAGTGTACTTTGTGCTCAAAAGTCTCGTCTTCTAGACGAGATTTAAAGGAGCTTTAAAAGAGCTTTATAGGAGCTTTAACGGAGCTTAATAGGAGTTTTAAAGGAGCTTCATAGGAGTTTTAAAGGAGCTTTAAAAGAGCTTTATAGGAGCTTTAACGAAGCTTTAACGGAGCTTTAACGGAGCTTTAACGGAGCTTTAACGGAGCTTTAAAGGGGCTTTAACGGAGCTTTAAAGGAGCTTAATAGGAGTTTTAAAGGAGCTTTAAAAGAGCTTTATAGGAGCTTTAACGGAGCTTTAACGGAGCTTAATAGGAGTTTTAAAGGAGCTTCATAGGAGTTTTAAAGGAGCTTTAAAAGAGCTTTAAAGAGCTTTAAGGGAATTTCTAGTGAATTCATAGAAATTGGAGAAATGGAGAAATGAAGTGGAGGAGAAATGAAGAATTCAGTAAACCGGAAAAGATGCGTTAAGTACAGGGTGACCAAGAATTACCGTGACCTTTGACTGACGCCGTCCCAACGAGTCGCGGATCCATAGCTCGCGGCCGTATGACTTTAAAACAAAGCTTGTATGCTGATTTCGATTAAACAATCTTTAGATAATACAGAGTGACCAAGAATTACCGCAACAGACAAAAGGCTTGGCTTTTAACCAAAATAATCAAACCAATCTCGAAAAGTTAACTTAAATATCTTTATTCAACAAATAACAGTAACAAATTAACAATTAAATTCAATATTTGTCTCCATCGGCATTCAGACAAGCTTGCAAACGTTTGGGAAACGCGTGGCAAGCAAATAAGCATCATCACCATGCTTTAATAAGCACTTTCTTCAAACTTTCGATATTTTTATCGTGGTTTTGCACATGCTCTGGCTTCAAGAACACTTCAGACTGAGTAATCCAATGGGTTAAGATCGGGTGAGCTGGGTGGTCACTCAGAAAACGAGATGAAGTCCGAGATAAAGTCCGGGAAGGTCTTTGAACAAAACTCTTGCACTTTCTTGGCCTTTTGAGCCGGCGCACCATCGTGTTGAAAGGTCCAAACTCGATTTTTGAAGTGGTGTTGAGCCCACGAAGCAATCTCCTTCTTTAGCAAGTCCAAATAATTGCAAACGTTTGGGGAAACGCGTTGACCGTGGTAATTCTTGAATCAACGAATCACCAGTAACGAATCCACGTTTGCAATTATTTGGACTTGCTAAAGAAGGAGATTGTTTCGTTGGCTCAACACCACTTCAAAAATCGAGTTTGGACTTATCAACAAGATGGTGCAAAGGCAAAGAAAGTGCAAGAGTTTTGTTTAATCATAAACAAACTAGTAACGAACTCTAGAACTTTAATGAAACGAGCTCTAGTAAGAAAAACTCTATTAAATTAGTATACTTTTATATTTTATAAGAAATAAATCCTTTCTAGTGCAATGAATTCTATTTTTCTTCGTTAAAGAAAAGAATTGAATGCGTTTAAAGGATTTTTTTGAGCAAACGAAAGACAAAGATGGCTCTAAAAACATGTCACTTTCACAAAAAGAATCCAGTTTTTTTTTGCGGGAAAAAAAGCCTGAGAAAGGCATATTTGGTCTCATTGCTGAGGTTGATAAAAAAAGAAAGAAAAAAGGGGTAAACAGATAAACAGATAAACAAACATCACCATCACAATTCCCATGTCTTTTCGATAACTTTTTCCTCAATGTGTGTGTGCTTTCTTTACTTCCTCGATTACTCACTTAATACCCAAGGGATCTACTAGATTGCCAGGAAATAAATGAGCATTTTGTATTGTTTATTATTTGAGTACATTTTTCTCAATAAAGTATGCTCTGTACCTTGTAATGAAAGGTAATGAAAGGTAATGAAAGTTAATGAAAGGTAATGAAAGGTAATGAAAGGTAATGAAAGGTAATGGAAGGTAATGAAAGGTAATGGAAGGTAATGTCTCGTATCTCGACACCAGTACGTTTGTTTCTCCTCGATTAGGTATCAAATTAAAGTAGAGAAGATAGGTAATCTTTTGATATGTAGCACATATTTTTCGCATTAACCAGCGCTTAGAAAAAATGATTGAAAAATGATTAAAAATGATGAAAAATCGGCTCTTTTTGCTACTTTTCAATCATTTTTTTCTAAGTGCTGGTTAATGCAAAAAAATATGTGCTATATCTCAAAAGATTGCCCATCTTCTCTACTTTAATTTGATACCTAATCGAGCAAAAAGAAAGTCGAGATATGAGCGTTTGTTCGAGAGTAAACTTAGCCTACGCGACGCTTCTATAGGGGGTTTTCTATTAGAGCTTTTTTTTGAGGTATAATGCATTCTTTTTCTAATCCGTTTTCTAAAACGTGGGAATCTTTTCTCTACCGTAATCTAGTCTATTTTTTTATCAAAACTATCTACTTTTTAAATCCTCTAATCGGATAAAATAAAATAAGTGGATAAAATAAAGCAAGCTTACGGTAGCCGGAGCACATTTTAGAGGCTGGATTTGAGGCTGGGTTTGGGGCTTTGAAGCTGGCTTTGGGGCTGGGTTTGAGGCTTTGAAGCTGGCTTTGAGGCTGGCTTTGAGGCTGGATTTGGGGCTGGTTTGAAGCTGGCTTTGAGGCTGGCTTTGAGGCTGGATTTGAGGCTGGATTTGGGGCTGGCTTTGAAGCTGGCTTTGAGGCTGGCTTTGGGGCTGGCTTTGAAGCTGGCTTTGAGCAGAACATCTACCGCATTCTGTAATCAGAGTTACAAAAGAAAACGTTGTACTTTGTGCCATAGTAAACCTGTACTCTCTGGCACAATGCTTTCTCATCGATCGTTCTCTCTTTAACTCTCTTCTAGACAAAAGATTGAGCAGATCAGATCAAATCATTGAAAAAAATTCCTAGAGATTTTGCTAAAGAAAACAAAAAAAAACTAAATGAGTCATTTGTTTTATTTCAAATTCTAAAACAAGAAAAACACAGAAAGAAAAGAAAACGATTTGAAAACAAAAATGCCCAAAAAAAATCTATGATATCTAAAAATCTGAGCAGGAAAAATGAACGTTGTGTCTGAACGGGAAAAAAGAAATTTATCTATAGAAAGAATTTTTCAAAAAAAAAAGCACAAAAATCCGAAAGAAAAAGGAAATCAAAAGGTTACTGGTTTATGATGTATACCGGGGTTACCGGTCATTCATTTTGCACACACATAATCCCAATTTATATTAAGAGTTAGGGAATATTCTATCGTTTGTGAGGATGGGACGATGTAGGAGACGGTGTAGGAGAGAGTGTGGGAGACGGTGTAGGAGACGATGTAGGAGATGATGTAGAAGACGATCGACGATGTAGGAGGCGATGTGGGAGGCGATGTAGGAGACGATGTGGGAGACGATGTAGGAGACGATGTGGGAGACGATGTAGGAGACGATGTAGAAGATGATGTAGGAGACGATCGACGATCTAGGAGACGATCTAGGAGACGATGTGGGAGACGATGTAGAAGACGATGTAGGAGACGATTGACGATCTAGGAGACGATGTAGGAGACGATACAGGAGGAGAAGGCTATCCGCTTTATACGAGCTTGCGCCTTAAGTCTTAAGTCTACCGATTTGGATCCCTGGTTATCCCAATCCTGAGGGGAAGGGGCCTAGGGGGGCCGGTCTTGGGAACCAGTTCATCATATGACTGCAGTTACCTACAGCACTCGATAATCTTTAGTTTTGATTTGATAGGTTTGATAAAATTTTTAAAGATAAAGATCTGTGATGCTTTTGGAAAGGAAAGCTTTAGAAAAGCATCGGAGAAGTCTAGTTGTAAGCAATTCTCTTTCAGCTTTGTAAATAGAATCTGTGTTATTTAATGGACCAAGAAATTCAATCTTTAAACTTCTATACAACCGGTGAACAGTAAAAAAAGCAGTAAATAAGCAGTAAACAAGCAGTAAACAAGCAGTAAACAAGCAGTAAATAAGCAGTAAACAATCAATAAACAAATAGTAGATCTGTAAATGAGTAAACCATTTGAGACTCCGTGGCTACACATGTCTTCTGACTGAAGGCGGCTTCTGCACTCTTGACAAGTTCTACTATCCAAGGGACAAGGTGAATTTGAAGGAAATTTGAAAGTAATCTTTGAAACCAATCTTTTTAATCTTTTTAATAAAGTCCTCTGTACAGTTAAGTATTAATTAAAGTGAAAAATCAATTACTTCAGTTTTTACCTCTCTGAATTTTCAGTTTTTAGTCTTTTTCTCAAAAACTAGTTGATGATTGTAGGATTTCAAAATACCATTTAATAGCAAATCTTTTTGCACATCTTTTGAACTATAAGACATTGCGAATGGCTTATTGGGTGAGGAGAAAATCTACAAAGTGTAAAGGAGGAGAGCGCTTCTCTTAGTGTCCCCCTAAGGTTCTAGTTGAAATATTCTGGAATTGTTTTTGAAAACGTGTATGGTAAATAAAAGTAATAAAACTAGAGATAAATACGTATATTTTGTAAAAAAAATGAATAAAAAATAGTAAAAGGGAATCGAGATATGAAGGTGGAAAGGGGAGAGAAAAAAATCGAAAAAAATCGAAAAACCTCTTTCTTCTCACCCTCATATCTCGCTCTCCTTTGCATCTTTTAAATTACTTTTTTTGTAAAATATGAGCATTCAATTCTCGTTTTACTGTTTTTAAATAGAGAATGGATTGCTCGGAGGGATTTTCAACTTTCAACGTTTCAACTGGAACCTTAGGGGGACATTAAGAGAAGCACTCTCTCCCTTTACACTTTCTAGATTTTCTCGTCACTCAATAAGCCATTCGCAATGTCTTATACATTAAAAGATGCGCAAAAAGATTTGCTATTGAATGGGATTTTGAAATCCTAGAATCATTAGCTAGCTTTTGAAAAACGGACTGAAAACTGAAAATTCTGTGCTCCAGTGGACTCTCGAAAACTATTAATTTCATTGAATTTTTATTTGGGTTACATTTTGATTCCAGTGAATATCTGCTGAAAATCTTTAGCTAAAGTACAGCAAATTTTTCAGGAAGGTTGCTACGCGTTGAGACCGTGGAAAGCTCATCCGGAGCGTTTCGCTTTCTACTTTGTGCTCGAGCGGCGACAACGCAAATATGGCGCGGCGAAGGCACACCGGGCACGAAAGGTTTACAGAGTTTTACGGGTTACAATAATCGATAAACTACAGCGGAAATCTGGATAAATTTACGATTACTGTAATCAGCTAGTGATTATGACACGAATTTTCGGACTATGTCACGTTAGAAACGTTAGAAACTATAGTACAGTCAAAGAATTACTGTACTCTAAAAGGCTTACTATAGTACTGTCAAAGGATTACTGTACTCTAGAAGGCTTGCTATAGTACTGTAAAAGATTATTGTACTCTAAAAGGCTTACTATAGTACTGTCAAAGGATTACTGTACTCTAAGGTTTACTATAGGACTGTCAAAGGATTACTGTACTCTAAAAGACTTACTATAGTATTGTCAAAGAGATCAATGTGAATATCGGCACCTAGCTTGTACTCTTTGTGCTTGAAAAATGAGTATGACACGTTAGAAAACCTTAATTTTCCATATTCAATTCCCTCTTCATCTTTGACAAAAGAAAAATTCAAAAGAAAGCGAAAAAAGTTCGTAAAGTTCATCAGTCTTTCGCACAAGGAAAACAACAAAAAATTTTGGGGCTTTTGAAGGGGGATTCAAAAGGGAATTGTTGGCAAAAAGTTGGCAAAAAAAATGGTGGACTCTTTCGGTTTTTGTTTGTGTAAAAAAGTGTTCCTTTTGGAAAGAGAGGAAAGCTGAAATTGGGCTTATTTTTTGGGCGAAAGAATGCCAGGGAAAACAGGGTAAAAAATGGGGAGAAAAATCGCATAGAAAAGCTGGGGTTCACTTGGGGGAAAGACGAATAGATGGAAGTAGGTCGAAATTATCATTCAATTGGGGAATAGATGGAATTAATTATCATTCAATTGGGGAATAGATGAAAATTATCATTAAAATGATATTAAAGAAGATTAAAGAATTAGTATTTTTAAACAATTTTGTTAGAATTTTCGTAAAAAAATCATTTTCTCAACGTTTCGTTTTGTTTAAGCTAAGGATTCAGTGCGCCAGAAAGAATGAGTATACGAACTTTTCAAGCACAAAGAGTACAAGCTAGGTGCCGATATTCACATTGATCTCTTTGACAATACTATAGTAAGTCTTTTAGAGTACAGTAATCCTTTGACAGTACTATAGTAAGCCTTTTAGAGTACAGTAATTCTTTGACAATACTATAGTAAGTCTTTTAGAGTATAGTAATTCTTTGACAATACTTCAGTAAGCCTTTTAGAGTACAGTAATCCTTTGCCAGTACTATAGAAGTCTTTTAGAGTACAGTAATCCTTTTACCGTACTATAGTAAGACTTAGAGTACAGTAATCCTTTGAATACAGTAACCATACAATAGTTTTAACAAAAAGAAAGAATTTCCTTTTCTCTAGCCCCGCTGGACTGCGAACAAATTTCCAGTAAGTTGAGAGAGTATTTTGATTGTTTGATAGAAACACTGGTTTACATCGTTTTCTAAAAAGCACCAATTTTAGAAAATTTTAGAACTATCATACTTTACCTTAAACCGTGTTTAAACCGTCAGTTTCATTCAATCAACCCAAATTTTTGTATCATTGACTGAGCCTTGTGATTAAACGAATGAAAAAAAATCGAGCTAATCGTGAAAACTTTGGGGTTTAAGCGCGATTGTACAGTCGTTTTAACAAAAAGAAAAGAAAAAAGAAAAAAAAAAAAGAAAAGAAATAAAAGAAAAGACAAAAAGAAAAGATTTCCTTTTCTCTAGCCTCGCTGGACTGCGAATAAATTTCCTGTAAGTTGAGAGAGTTTCCCTTTCGATTTGTTTTTTCTAAAATAGGTATAAAATAGGTGCTTTTTGGAAAGCTTATTAGTCAAAAGGATTCTAAAGAATACTGTTATATAGATTAGATTATATAAACTTTTCTCAGATCCGTCGCTCGGGTCGCGTTTCCGCGGAGCCGATTGGGGAATTGATTTTGGACGGGATTATGCCGTGCTCGGAGACGTGCACAAAGGGACAAAGTAGACCGACAAACGATCGAAATACTTTGAATTGAGTGGATTTGCGTAAATGTGCCGTAAAAGGAAATGTTATTGAAGCTAGAGAAACATGTAAAAATTCAACATTTCACGCATTTCGACACAACTTTCGAAATTTTTCTTTCGAAATTTTCTTTTAATGGCAGCTTTTTAAAATTTTTCCTTCTTTTTAGAAAGCTTATTATTGGGTTGGTGAATTGAAAACTGCCGAACTTTGAACTAAAATTTATTCAACATAAAACCATCAATTCATTCCAAATAATTTCCATTATTATTGACGAATTCTGCCGATTTTACAGGCAATTTGCGGATTCCTCTTTCGTAGTAGAATTTTGGTTTTTGTGTGAGACAAGTGTGAGACTCAAAAATGGAGGATTGGAGACTCAAAAATCGAGGAGATTTCCCAGTTTGAGCACTTTCTTCAAAAGAAACCCATTTTGGTGTCAATAGAAAAGTTGTAGAGAATCAAAAATTAGGCTTATAGGCAAATTTCCAAAAAGATACACTTAGTAGTTTCGCTTAAAATGCAAGTTTTGTGAAAATTCGTAACATTTGGCATTTCTTGGAAACCAGTTATTGAATCGTTCTGAAAATTTGGATATAAGCTTGATTTTTGATTCTCTACAACTTTTCCATTGACACCAAAATGGGTTTCTTTTGAAGAAAGTGCTCAAACTGTCACATATGACAATAGCCCGCAGATTCACCTATCATAGATTGAGATTAGCCTTGATTTGAGGAGAAGTCAATGTCTAATTTGAGGATTCGGAGCCGGCCAGATGAGTTTGGGAAAGGGAAAGGGAAGGGGGTTATGTAAAAGCCCTGCGCCAGACGACGAGCGATTACGCAGCCGCACAAAGAACACACCGAACACACAAATTTTAAGCGAAACTACTAAGTGTATCTTTTTGGAAATTTGGATATAAGCTTGATTTTTGATTCTCTACAATTTTTCCATTAACACCAAAATGGGTTTCTTTTGAAGAAAGGGCTCAAACTGTCACATCTGACAATAGCCGGCAGTTTTCAATTCACCAACCCAATAGCTTCTAAATCTTCTAATTTTTACGATTCATTTTCAATTTTAGCTTTAAAATTCAATTTTTCTCTTTAAAATTCAATTTTCCAATAGCTATTTGTCGATTTTTTTTAAATAAGTGAAATTTAAACGCAAAACTTTTCCGATACCAGTGATTTTAAGCGTAACTTGTCAAAGAGAAAGGGTTTTTTTAAGGTTTTTGATCTAAAAATAGTGTAATTAACTTTAAAAAACCGATAGAAAACTTAAAGTACAGTAAAAGTAAAGTAAAAGAATTTTTAGATTTTGCATGAAAGTGTTCCCAAAAATTTTCAAATAAACCTAAAAAACCAGAGCCAAAAAAAACCCGCAAAAATTTTGACTCGTTTTTCTTTTCGCTGACAAACTTCTAGGGTCATTTTGATTGCCATTTTAATATTTTTTTTAACAGTAACTGGTTACAGTAAGCTCTTGTCATCTTGTAGCTTACTGTAGAATGTTTTAAGCATACAATAAGCTTACAATAAGCTTACAATAAACTTGTGCCCTTTTACCTTACAAGTTAGAGTACAAGTCAGCTTACTGTAGCCAGTAAAATCTAGCTTTATAGCTTTATCAATTTCTCGTTTGTGAATTTTTTTCTAATTCTTTGGGAGTGGGACAAATGCGACCTTTTTTCCGCACCCGGACATTTGCGCACCTTTTTTGCCCATTAGCGCACCTTTTTTCGCGTTTTAAAAAAGCTCTAAAAAGCTAATATTAACCAATTTCTATTCCAAATGTTGTTTTTCTAGGTAATTTTAGGGCGTAGAATCGAAATTTTGACATATCAGAGCTTGTGGAACCAATTTGAAAGACAAAACGGCTAGATCAAATTACAGAAAATTGTCGATTTTTCTCTTTGTATAACTCCGTCCGTTTGTTTCCACAAGCTCTGATTTGTCAAAATTTCGATTCTCGGCCCTAAAATTACCTAGAAAAACAACTTTTGGAATAGAAATTGATTAATATTAGCTTTTTAGAGCTTTTTAAAAACGCAAAGAAGGTGCGCTAATGGGCAAGGTGCGGAAAAAAAGGTGGGCAAATGTCCGGGTGCGCAAAAAAAAGGTCGCATTTGTCCCACTCCCTAATTCTTTAAAAGATTTCAGCCTGCATTTTCGTCTATGCATTCCGAAAAATAAAATTTTAAAAAAAGGAGCACTAAAAGTGCTATTTTTTTGTGAAAACTGATTGGTGCAATGATTTTTTTTGGCTTTCAATCGAAACTCGTTAAGCTTTTTCCCGGAACGATGTTTTCTTTTTGAAATTTTTTTTCTTATATAAAGCTTTTTAGTGATTTGTGTTATTTAAAGAATAAAGATTGCTTACAAGTTGCTTTGAAAGAGTATTTACAAGTCAGCTTACTGTAGCTTACTGTAGTAAGTTAAAAAAGTGAAAAGATAACAATTTACTTTCTAAAGTGCACTAAAAGATCTGAAAAGACTACTGTAACAGTTTGCTTACAGTTACCTAGAAGACGATTGCTGCAGTGGCCTTTTGTAGTACTCTAACTTGTAAGATAAAAGGTTACAAGGTTACTGTAAGCTTAAAATATTTTACAGTAGGCTACAAGATGACAAGCTTACTGTAAGCAGTTACCGTAAGCTTGTCATCTTGTTACAGTATCAGTTACAGTAAGCTACAGTAACCCAAGATGCTTCAATTTGAAAGATTACTGCAGTCAATATCAGTGTTTGGCTCTGGAACTGTATAAAGAGTATCGAATAAACAAAGATCGTCTCAATGAGTCTGTTTATCTACGTGCGTGAAACCGCTATCGTTAGCTTGTTTCAAGATGGAATGGTGGGTTTGTGTGTGTCAAACACTTCACACTGTTTCCCCAAACAGCACCAAAAGGGGTTCACCCAAGTGTGTCTTTTCCTTCTAAGCTTTTCCCTTCATTACCCACTTCTATCCATTTCTCCACTACAAATAAGAGCAAATCGCGTGAAAGGGGTTGGCAATAATGGCAAAATGTATTTTTAAAAACACACAAACAAATTCGTTTAAAAATTGCTAGTAATTGCTAAACAAATATAATACAAAAAAAAATGAGACCAGAGAATACATTGTTATGTTATTATACAGAGAAAAAAGTGAATATTAAAATTTCTTCAGAGATCGACTGGACGATGCCAAAATGTGACTAAAAGGAAAATTTTGTGATATTACAAATTCTCAACACTAAGCTTTATTTCTTTGACTTAAATCATAGCCTCAAAGAGCACAAACCACTACGGTTACCCAACAAAAAGTGGAATTTTACCAGTTTCCTACCTATGTTTTAAATTGATGAAATTCTGTCCAGTTAAATTTTGTGATACTCATAAACACCAACCAGAACCATCACCACATCCAACAGCGACATCTCCAGCTAAGTAGTCGAAGCGGCACGGCTCACAGTGGAATTTCCCCGTCGAGTACATTTCGATTGGCGCAGGAGCCAGGGAGAATGACTAAAATAGACAAATTGAATACAGTAATGTTATTTACCGAATTATAAAGCTTACTAAAAATTGTGCTAAACTTTTGCTATATAAAGCTTCAAAGTTTCAAATCTACCTTGAGACCACCAAGTTGTGTCAGTGCGAGGACGCTTCCTTTTGTTTTTATAACCTGAAAGTAACATTTAGAAACGTTTATAAAAATTTATGATTAAAAAAGCACCAACCTGCCTAACTGCATTCCCATCGGGTACTACTCGGAAGTTGTGCGAGGGCGAGAGATTGTCGGCTCGATAGGCGTGTACTTCTCCACTAAACATGAAAAATGTTGAGGTTTATAACTTTTAAACTTAGAACTACTTTCCTAGCTATTAATACGAATGACAGAATAGTCAGTACCCAAAATTGATAAAAACATACCTCGATGTAGCCAAATAGACGAGTCCCGAGTTGAGACAAATGTTCAACGAGTTGGGCACGTTGCGAATGCTCAGATGTTCTTTCAGATTTCGTTTGTCCGTTATTCGCAACTTCCGATCCACCCCGTACGAGTAGATGTAGTGGCCCTAATGCAGGTAATGAGCAAATTTAAAATATGAACTGCCCACCTTTTGTGCAATAGAAGTGATCGCTCCTTGATGCGCTCGCACTTTGCCGACACTCTAAAAATAGATTGCTGTTGAGGCTTTTGATTAACTTTTAATAATAGTATAGCTAAGTGTTCAAAGTAATACCTCCAAATTATTATTGATATCATGTATGGTTATCGTTGAATGGAAACGGCTGCAAATTGCGACTTTCTCGTCTGCTAATATCCCTGTCACTGCTCCGTTTTCTGCATCGATTTTTCTCGAGATACACTAAAATGAGAACATTTTTCAATACAATATCAGCTCTTTATTTCGCGAAGGTTTCAAAAGCTTACGTGAAATGGTCGCTGATCGATATCCCACAAGCAAACCGTCGAATCCCATCCGGCACTCAGCAATTCGTTCTGCTCATTCACGAGATCCACCGACCATATCCATCCCTCATGTGCACCCTCTTTTTCTTTGTTTACCCATGTGTCCTTGTTGACTGGTGAATTCTAAATTAGTTGTTTTTTAAATAAGAAACAGTTGGGCTAGTCATCCAATAAAACTTGAAGTTATTTCACAACCGAGACAACATGAAAAATGTAAACGTTTGCATACTCAAATATACAGGGCGTTCAAGAAATACGGGCACTTTTTCTCTAATGCGTACTTCGCCTAGACTTAACTATTCCCCATAAAACTTTTTTGTTCTAATTTACCTCATTTTCAACACTTTACTTCAATACTTTACTCAAAACTCAAAATTAGCAATTCTATAGAACTTCAAATCTCCAAAACTCCAGAGCCTCTGCGATGCGGCACCATGCGACCAAATTTTGAAATTAAAGAATTACTTTAATAATGATTACCCGACCATGGATAAAACACTTGTAAATATCTAAATTATAAATTTAGACAACTAAGCTGTTTGCTACTTTTTTGAATAGTAATTATTTATGCTCAAAATTTGGTCACAGGGAGTCGCGTCCAAAAGCCTCCACAAGGAGGCTTTTGGAGATTTGAAGTTCTATAGAACTGTTAATTTTGAGTTTTTGGGTAAAGTATCGAAGCAGTGTTGGAAATAAGCAGTAAATTTTAGCAAAGAGTTTTATGGGAAATGGTTAACTCCAGGCGAACCCAGTACTAGAGAAAAAGTGCTTGTAATTCTTGAACACCCTGTACTCAAATAGCATAAAAATCAAATATTGCCAACCTTTATAGCATCAAGATTAAAAATCTTCAGCGATCGATCCCTCGCCCCGGTGATGCAAAAACGTGCACCATTTGAAGACCTAAAGAAAAATTCTTAAAATCTACATTAGCATCACAAACTTGAATAACTTCACTGCATCAATTGTCGCATAATGACTGCAAGAACCCTCGGTGATACTTCTAAAATTAATATATTAAAACTTTTAGAAGATTACAGACATTGTTTCATCTCAACAATTTTGTTTAAAAGCTAATTTATAGTAAAAATCCTACTTGGTCTCTTGTGCAATCGCTGCCCATCGTCGTTCCTCGAAATAAATCGCATCTCTCGTCGTAAATGGCGTAAATTCCTCGTCCTTCGTCTCGGCAATTGGCAATCGCACGCCATTTAACGCACGCTAAATAATCTCAAAAATTATATTAAAACTTATGGTTATTTAGTGTATGCAGAAAATTTAATTAACTGTTCCTTAATTAACTTAACTGTGCAACAGGCCACGAAGTTTAAAAATCCATAACAAAGATTTCAATCACCTGAATTTGATTCATCCACCATGAGTCGTCTTTGATCAATCTAAAATTACAGATTATTATAAAGCTCAAAGTTTTAAAACTAAAAGTTTCATTTAAAATTTCACAAAATACAACTTTTAAACAACATTTTTATAAAGCTCGTAAAATCTAAAAAAATATACCAAATAACAAACCTGTTAAGCAAGCGGCAAACTCGACTCATCTTGTAGACGTGTTTCGGCGGTAACGTCTCAAAGATCTTCATCAGCAATTCTCTCGGCAAATCGACAAGATTCGTCTCAAATTGTGATGACGATCCTGGCCCTTCCATTGTTTTGTTACCTGGAAATGAAAAATAGCAGCGTTTATATAATCAAAACAGAAATAAGGTACGCAAGCATACAGATTTCAAACGACGCTTATAGATATGTAAAACTCCTTTGAACGAACTTGTGTCATTATTTGATGTACACCACAAGGAAACATATTATAAAATGCTTTAGCCTTGAAAATCCTTTACTTCAAAGTTTTTAATACTTGTAACAACCAAACAACTTTTAGCATTTTTAAACAAAAGGCGAATCGTTTATTAAATACTCGTTTTCTAAGAAAAATAAAAAAAATCCATACTTACATAAGAGCTAGGTGAAGCTTTTAATGCATGCAAGTCACGGGAACAACCAGAAAAAGAAAGAAATTGCAGAAAAGAGTGAAGCAGAAGAGAATATGAAGGAAAAAGAGAGGAGGTAGAGAAGAAAATCAACCATCAACACACAACAAAGAAAGAAAGGGTTGCTGAGGGGAAATCGATATTCACTAACAGAAAAAGAGAAGAAACACACAGCAAAAAGATAGAACAACAAAAGAGTCCGGTTTCTATTAAAAGAGCACGTTGCAATGACAAAGCTCTCAAATGAAATGAAGCAACTTGGGAATTTCAATTATCCTTAAATCTAAGTATCTACAACTTTAGAACTCTAATCAAAGTGAATCGAATTTTAAAAGGCACATAATGAATAATATAGGCACTAATAGTAAGACCTGTAACTCAATTCTCGCGAACGCTGTAACCATTGATTTTCGTCGGATCGATATCGTTAATGTCCTCTTCGGGTTCCCAAACAAGCAGCTCCTTGCGCACCGTTCTCCTTCTTGAGGCACATAATGGGAAACGGAGAGCACGCTCCTAAAAAATAATATAAAGTAAAATTTATTTTACTATCAAACATTTTAAAACTCACTCCATGTCGAACGTAATACTGTCCATCCTGATGAACGATTAGTCGATCACGTAAAAGTTGAGCCACAATTTCATCCACCTTAATCCTCGTCGCCAGCGACATGTCGGCTAACGAAATTTGGGTAATTCCACTTTGTAATGATCTAAAAGCAAATACAATAGAACAAGAAACACCACAAACCTCAAATACGCAAGAATCGAAGCTCTCCAATAACCGATGTAAGTTTTCAGGCCTAGATCCGAAAGTGGGTGTTCGGGGCCACCAATTCTGCGCTCAATGCGAGAAATCTCATAGCCTGAGAAATGATGAAAAAAATGCAATTGCTTATTCCACTTACTCATATCAATGATGAACCTTCCATAACCTTTCTTCTGTGCATATGGCAGTGCGAGTAGACAACTCAAATTATAGTCTTTGCTCGGTTTCTTTTCCTGAATTCGATTGTTTTTATTTAAATTGTAAACTTTCGTACCTTCGAGAAGTAGCCAACAATTTCACAACCATGTTCCGTGGTTTCCGTCAAAATGTAGAACCAAAAATCTTGCACGTCGTGATAAAGCTTCTTCGAAGACAAGAACAGTTTGGCTAACTTGCACAATCGACGACAATAGCCCTAAGAAAAGTAAAACTTGGTTTGATTTGATATTTAAGTCGTAAAAAGCGCAAAAGGTACCTGTTCAAACTGGCCATCAACTTCGAAAAAGGATACATTTCCGTCACGATAGATTTCGTTACCAGGTGGATGATAGACCTCACAGTAATCCTAAAAAATCAACAATGTACTATAGAGAATAACTTCTCAGTCAGTACTCAAAAATCTTACCGCATGTATTCGATAATCTGCAACATCGGCCATGGCCATCAAGCAGTAAATGCACACGTAGATATTCGGCGCCTTTTGAATCTCATCCGAGTAGGCTGTGCTCTGATAGATCACCTGGAATCAGAAAGTAGTTGGCTAATACCTGAATGCATACCTTCATTTTGTCTCGTGTAGCCATGTGAACCCATTGTGTCGTATCATTTCCGGCTTTTTTTGGCAAGGAGATTCTCTTGTAGTTTCGCAAGACCTCGTTATACCTTGAATTTAGAGAGTCAGATGATAGGTTATGTTCAAACAAACGTTTCTATTGTATCCTTTTTCATTGATTTCAGCGGTGAATTGTCTCTTTCCTTCAGTATGGCCTCCAATTGTCGAAGCACTTTGGTAGGGGATTTTGTTTCAATCAAACCCCGGTCTTTTGAAGTCTAAACAAAACTTTTGCTAAGTAGGAAAAGTAACAAAATTTAAATTGAAGCTTTGAAAGATTTATTACCTTGGCATTTTTCTTATTTGAAGGGCCAGGCATTAGGTCTTCATGATTCAACTCTTCCAGCATCGTCGAGAAATGATTTGGCTAAATAAAATATAATCAAGAATCAGAGCGAATTTATAATTTACCGATAAAGCGCGAGTAAGATTGTTTTCCCGTTTCTTTGAGTCTCCCAACTTTTCTTTGTTGACAATACCGGAAGCGGCCAATAAAGACATTCTTGATGTTGGCGTTGATTGAGGAGTGGGTAATGGGCCTCTGTGATAGGTCTTTGCCGAGCTGATCACTCTAAATCTTAACAAGTAAATTTGAGTAGAATGGTAAAAACCTGTGTGATGGTGATGCATGTCCTGCACAAGCTCGACACATCCAATCGCTCGAGTAAGTTGAATCCACAGGGCGACAAGCTCCATGCCAAACTCGTCCACATTTACAGCACTAAAGTAAGTAGGTAAGTGTACTGCGCAACAATATTTATTAAACTTATCAAAGGTACATACCTCCAAATTCCCCGGATCATCAATGTAAGCTGCACATTTGACGCATGTGATGCATTGAGGGCACAACCAGTCATTTCTCTGCATCAATGATTCAGCCACATCACGAGAATAGAGGAGACACTTGATTGGATGATCTTAAACTTTTGTGGCATCTAGAAGTAAATCCGTGCAAAATTTACATTTTAGTTGACAATTCGTGCACTCTAACATCAAATTATTCGGGCGATTGCACAGAGCGCATGCCGATCGGGGAACATCCCTAAAAGTTTAAATAACATGTAGACAAAAAACTTCCATACGCGCTCTTTTGCAATAATCTCGTCTTGATCGGTGAATTTGCGTCTTCCTTGTGAACCGTTCTTCCTCTTTTTCGAGTTGCTAAAATAGGAAAATAATTGCAAAAAGTAAATTTTTGTAAAACCTGCATGCGCCGCTGATATTTCAGCGGTCGAAGTCGAAGTCTCTGGAGCTCTTGAGCGACTCGTAACATTTGATCGTCGGGCTCGCGTTGTAGCCAAGTTTCCTCGAATTCTTTTTGTTTTTGTCTAAAATTTAATGTCTAGAAATTTTCACAGCGAATTTACCTTTGGCGTCAGAAAACTGTTATTCGTGGAGCTGTTTGGTGATGAGAATGTTGGCGTTGTTGATGCTGAATGCAAGCTGAAAAGATCGAGATAAAAAGGTAATTCACAAATCGTTTACTAAATTTTATTTAATTTTTACCTAGTCGGCGAGATCGGCGGCGCTCTTTTGGGTGATGGTGAACGTGGCGAGGATTTCGACGTATTGTTTGAGGCCATTTCGCGAACTATGTATTATAATAAAATCTGTTTTAAAACAAGAGTAGTTATTTAACCCAGAGTTGCGTAAAAAATAAGATGAAAACTTACAAGAACGTCGAAGACGAGCCGCCGGGTTCTCTTTTTCCACAGACCCGCTTGAGTTCAACATGATGACTTGAGGAGAAAAAGTCCTACTTCGGCTCGATGATGGACTCGACACTTCGCTATCTACCTGAAAATAAAAAAAGCAGTGTAATTCCATTCTTATTCAATTTATATTTATTTTTCAAACTAAAACCTTTTGTTTCTGTGTAGATTGCCGACCTCGATCCAAGAACCGTGTCAGCAGTTGTTGGTGAAATCTCGGACTTGACATCTAAAAAAAAGGAGTGTTTATCGTGATATGAAAAGAGACATTTTTAATAAATATTAATGCAAAATCCTTTAGATTGACGTCCAACTTGAAATTTTAAACCAAAGCTCCTACTTTAGGGGATGAGAAGCGCTTTTGTCGTCGATTTGTGGAGGTCTGCTCGGGCAGAGATGCTCGTGTTCGTCTCTGCGATCTCATTGTATCTGAAACGAAAAGATGAAATGACTTCAGTGAATTTCAGTGAAATAAAAACGAAGGGAATAACGAGCGCGAGATAGAATGACACTGGGAAGAAAATGAGCAACAGAACAATTTGATATTTTATAAAATCTTTTTCAAGGTTTAAGACATCCAGTGAAAAGGCTCACTATTCTATTTTTTGTAAAAGCGCCAAAAGGTAAATATATTTTCTCGTTCTTTTTGGCTACCCTCTTGGCTTTCACCGAAGAAAAAATTGAACTCGAACATTTCCCCGCGTTAGGCAACAAAACTACGGTCTTTTTAGCGCACTTTTGCAGTCTCAATTTCTCTTTTGCCCGCGTAATACCTCGAGTAATGGAATTCCTTTGCGATATGCTTAAAAATGGCATCAGAATCGATATTCTTCAGTTTCTTTGATTTTTGACGGGAATATTTTAGTTCTTTTGATTTAGAATGATGCAACTTGATGGGTGGACGATTCCGGAAGTGTGCGAACAACGAATGGTGAGATTTTTCCGGCTATCAATGCCTTTGTATAGTAAATCGCGAGTAAATCACGTAAATAATGTAACTAGATTGATAATTACATGTTGCAAGTAGAGATATAGAGGTACTTTCGTGGTTGGGAGGGGACACTTTTATCCTGGCTTAGTTGAATCTAATATTTTGAGTTGTTGTATTGGTACCTTTTATCTACCTATTCTAGGATAATCAAATATGGTTATACTTTTAGAGCGTTTGCAACATGTTTTAAGTTTCATATTGCCGCTTTTATTTGGTTTTCAAGTGTAAGCAGCTTTGAGGTAGCGTTTGGTGGTTAAAGTACATAAGATTATGTTAGAATTGCCAAAAACTTGCTAAAATAATCACCAATCTATTAAGCATATTTGATTCCCCGAGGATAGATAAAAGCTATCATTACAACCATTCAAAACATTAGATTTAGCTAAGCCACGATAAAAGTGGTCCCTCTCAACCACCAAAGTGCCGATATATATAGCACTTTAATTATTACTCTCTTATGTTGATTGGTTTAGCTAGAATGGGCGAGAGCCTATCGCCAGGCGGTGGAAAAAGTCGAGGCATTTGGATCACCCGTCTTTCGAGAGGAGCCCAAAGAGCAACTACATTACACGGGAGAAGAAGATGAGGTTTATTTCTAGTTTACTTGAAGCTTGTTTGTTTTTAAGTTGGCAAAATTCTTTGTTTGAATCATGCTTGAAAATTCTAGGTTTTGATTGCCTTGATATTTGAATTTCAAGTCGACTAATTTTTGACTAATTTTTAATGAATGTTACATAAATCGCGAAAAAGCCATATCAGTTTAACTGTAGCAAATTTGTTTTTTATAGGTCGAAAGAAGAAAACCGATCTTCAAGCCGCCGCTCCATAAACAACGAATTCAATTCGCCATCAGACAAATACAGACATTCGTCAAAGAAAAGGGACCATTCAAAAAGGTTTGAGCACATTCAGGGTTATGCAATTGAAACTTATAGCTTGTCGTGATTGGATGTGGTGATCTCGTCTTTGAACGAAATTGCATGGACAAATTCCACCTTTGGGGTGTCGACTCGGTGGTTTCGTACGACATCAATCGAGCAAACCTTTTCCGAAATCAAGCATGCTTCAACGTAGGACATTTTTAAGTTAACAAGTAGAATTTTAGTTTTTTAGAGAGAAATCGGCACGGAAAAACACGGCAAGTACGACGGAGTGCCTTGTGTAATGGATGTTTGGAAAGGTTGGTGCGATAGTGAAAACTTAATTATTATTTTTAGGAGACGGCACTCAATACCACAGCTGTCTTGAAGGTGCCGATGTTGTTGTTTGCATCGAAGTTTAAGTTTTAGATAGGCCTTTGTTATTTGGTTCAATTTAGATAACTCATTTGATTTTTAGCATTGAACACATGCCGGTGAAGTCGGCTGAAGAATTGATGCGAGTGATGCTGGATCTCATTCAACCGAAGCTTGCTGTTGTGTCAACACCAAACTATGATTACAATAAGGTTCTTTTCATTTTTATTTAAAATTATTTTTTTTCATGCTCATTTTGTTGTACTTTAGTACATTCCTGATATGAAGACGCAATTCCGCGATCCAGATCATGATTACGAGTTCACGAAAAAGGAGTTTGAAGAATGGTGAGCATTTTTGTTTTCATAGTGTAATAATTTAGTTTACGAGTGATTTTACAAGGATAAATCTTATGTAGGCTTCAAAAAGTCAACCGTCCTCAACATTACACGTATGAAATCGACTTCGTCGGATTTCTGGACAGACAACCCTTTGACTATTACGATGATGATGACGATCCATACGAACTATCCGGAAAGCCAATCAACGAGCCAATTGCTGAGCCCGCGCGCTTTTCTCGGGGAGATGATGTCAAAGATGAGAGCTATATCGATAATCACAGCGTGCTTGTTGCTGGTTGGTTAATTTATGAATGTTTAATTTCTATTAGCTGCATTATAAAAAAGGTTTATCGGACAATACCATAAATGCTAAAATTTTAGGAAACGATAACGGTGGTGCCACCCAAATCGCTATTTTCAAGAGGTTGCCAACTTCTGAACCATTGACTGTAACCGATCGCTCCCATCACTCTTTCGAACGAGTTAGTAGTTTTTTATTTAGTATTTGTTTGTCAATTTTTTAAGCTTAGGCCCTGTTTGATGTTTATTTTTTAGGATCAAGTTATTTGAAGTAAAAATGAAATCGAACTCGGCATAAGCGTAGAAGAAAAACTGGAAATGACAGGGATTATTTGTTACTTAAGCATACGAATTTTGTCAGTATTGTTAAGAAGAATTGTGTTCAGGCATATTCGCTTGTGATTCCCTATGGCTTCCATACAGTGCTTCGTGCTCACGTCCAACAGGCCATGATTGCCTACTTGAAGACCGATCGACTTTTATCTTGCGCAACTAGGGTAAGAATTAAAGCCTAGGCATCCAATTTCTAAGTTTACTTCATTTTAGGAGCTCAACTACATCTATTACTTGGTCCCCTTCAAAGACGTCATGGAGTACGCTTCGAATGAGGAGTATCGATTTGTGATGGAAAGATTTCAGGACCATTCTTGGTTGGTAGCCGTGGCGAGAGTCACTGTTCATTTTTAATTTTAGTTCTATCATCCACCGAGCGAGCCATCAATTCATTCACACCACGACTGAACCGGTAGGAACTTTTTTAAACTTCAGTAATATTCAAATACTGAAGCTATAAAATCCACAGATTATGTGTACTTTTTATTTTAGATGCTGCCAGGATCTCCCCACCACCAAAAAGGCTTCCGCATTCCAAATAACATACCGGTCAAGGAGCTTCTCGACTATTTGGAGGATTTCGATTGGTAGATCTTTGCTGTAACATTCTTTGCCCAGTTTCTTTGCTGTGACTTCGAAGTTTTATGCCTTTTGATTTGATTTCTTCAACTTACCAATAAATGTGATTTTCTCCAAACTGGGTGGTTAAGTAGGGAGAGGGGTTTTTCTGCAATTTCTAATTCAAATTTTGCGCCTAAAAGAGTTGGACTTGTGTTAACCGTGGAAAAAAGGGGCGCTCGAGAATACTCTCCATTGTATCGAGAGGTGAGCGGATCTTGAAGAGCCTATAGACGGGCTCTTTCAGCCAAAGGTCCCCGAAAAGTGCCGCATAAAAAGTCTAGTTAGGGGTGCTTTTGGGGTTTTTGCGACAAAAGGGGGTACTGCTGAGTGCATCACCTTTGCAGCAGAAAAATTGAAAGTGGGTGGATTGATATGAAGAAAGATTGGGATGGTACCAAATGATATTCCGTGTTTATACCTGGTTTCAAAATTGAATATCCTACAAAAGATTTGGGTGAGGTTCTTTATGCCATCCCAATTGTATACTAAAGTGATACAGTGACCCACTGTAGGCAATGAAGTGTTTGAAAAACTTGAAATAACTAGAGCTTCATCGTTTTTGCACTAAATATTCATCGAATTTTCTGAAAGAACCAATTGACAGGTAGTTGGGCTCAGTTTTTTCCCCCACTGTTTTTTAGCCGCAATTCAATCAAAGTGAGACTCCTTGTCCTCAAATACATCTAGTATCGACGAATCTTTAAGCAAAAAAAAAAACGCAGACCAACCCATTCACATGTTTGGAGATTCAATTCGTGTGTTGGGAAAGGAATAGAGAGTGGGGGAAGGTCCCTTGAGGGTCCACATCGACAAGAGGAAACCCACACCCACACCACTTCTCTCATTTTTTTTCTTTTCTCTTTCTACTTTTCTATTTCTATTTCGACTTTGATAGAATTCTTCTGATTTGAGGAATTCATTTTGGCATCTTTTTTTCCTTTCTTCTTCTTCTTCTTCATCTTTTCAAGAATTTATTATTTTTCAAATGAATTTCCCAAAAGATTTGTGTGTGTATTGTTAGGAAAATTTGGAATTAATGAGAAAATGACTGATTTACAAGCCTATTGCTTACAGGAAATGCTCATGAAAAAGACATGAACACGACAAACTACAAACGTGAACTACAAACGCTTCTAATTTTGCTTCAAATCTGTTGCATTGATACGAGCTATAGCTGAAAAAGCTGAAAAACTGTTCGTCCAAATATCAGCTCTTGAAGACTGTCAACTATCAGCTCCTGAAGTTGATTGACTTTTGAGTTCAAGAATGTAGGGCCAAGTCAAGGTTCTGATTTGATTTCTGACTTGTCTAGGTAGTTCTTGACCAAAATCAGATCACGTTAGAAAAGTTGAAAAGTTAGTCGGTGATTTGGGTCACTTTTCTTATCATCAAGAGTTGCTTTGAAGTAGATATAGGCACTATAAACTACAAAAAGGCACTACAAAAGCAACAGGAAAAAGCAACTGTCACACTAAAAACGCTTCGAAGTTCGCTCAAATCTACCGCATTAATAAGATCTATAGCTCAAAAAATCGAGAATCTCAAGAGCTTTCGAATCGAGTAAAGTAGAGGCGAAAATAAGAATTCTAAAGAAAATTATAGTGGCTTGTAGTCGAAACGGATCGTACTCGCGTGTATTGCAACTACAAACAACTGTAATTTTCTTTAGAATTAAGATTTTTGAAGGTTCTTTAAGCCATTCGAAAGCTCTTGAGATTCTCTATTTTTTAAGCTATAGAACATGCGAATTCAAAAGATTTAAACAAAATTACAAGCGTTTACAGTGTAACACTTTCGTCACTTTCGTAGATTTATAGTGCCCAAATCAATTGCGAATCCAATAGGCACACTTGAATTTGTCAATTATTGCTGATAACTTTCGCAAATCGTACTCGCGTGTATTTCAGCTACAAACAACTGTAATTTTCTTTAGAATTCTTATTTTCGCCTCTACTTTACTCGATTCGAAAGCTCTTGAGATTCTCGATTTTTTGAGCTATAGATCTTATTAATGCGGTAGATTTGAACCAAAATTAGAAGCGTTTTTAGTGTGACAGTTAGTTTTTGTAGTTTATAGTGCCTTTTTGTAGTTTATAGTAGACTTCGGCAAACAAAACCAAAACCAAAACAGACCAAAACCAAAACCAAAACCAAAACACCAAAACCAAAACCAAAACCAAAACAAACCAAAACTCAATTTGCATATAAATTAACATGTAAATTTAAAATTGTAAAATGCAAATTTTAATGTAAAATGCAAATTAGCCTTTCACTTTTTCTCACTCCACAAAATCTCGCGGCCGAAAAAAGGACCAAAACACGACCTCGAAATTTCGAAACAAAAATAGCCTATGGGATAGATTTTTGGATGCTGATTTCAAATCTGCAAACCGATTTTCGCTAGCTCCTCCCAGTCGCGAGATATTGGCGAGTTTTGGTTAGTTTTGGTTTTGGTTTTGGTTTTGTTATGGTTTTGGTTTTGGTAGTTTTGGTTTTGGTTTTGTTTTGTTTTCCGAAGTCTAGTTTATAGTGCCTATATCTACTTCAAAGCAACTCTTGATGATAAGAAAAGTGACTCAAATCACTGACTGACTTTTCAACTTTTCTAACGTGATCTGATTTTGGTCAAGAACTACCTAGACAAGTCAGACAAGTCAGCAATCAAATCAGAACCTTGACTTAGCCTTACATTCTTGAACTCAAAAGTCAATCAACTTCAGGAGCTGATAGTTGACAGTCTTCAAGAGCTGATATTTGGGCAAACAGTTCATGGATTCAAAGCTGAATCCAGACCTTTCACTAGATCGATCTTTGACTGCAGCTTGAAAACATTTCCAGCCTTTCCTGCACACCTTTCACCCTCAATTTCCTTCCTAAATTCCCCTCCTTTCTCCCATTTCTAGATGCTAACATATGCGTGGTGGGTACGTGGCCTCTATTTTCCCTTTTCCACTTTTGCGTGTAATGAAAAATTTGTGAATGTGGCGAGAAAATGGTCTCTCTTTTCTTCTACTTTACTCATATGTGAACTTCACAGAAATATGAAATGAATGAATGAAATGAAAGAATGAAATGAAAGAGCTCAATAAATGAACTGAATAAATGAACTCAATGAAACCCACCTATAACTTTTACTTTATAGTATTACGGGTTTTTCGTTTTGTTAGAAAATTAGTGTTGAATGATTTGGATTTGAAGCTAAAGCTGGATTTGAAGCTAGAGCTGGATTTGAGGCTAAAGCTGGAATTGAAGCTAAAGCTGGATTTGAATTCGTTTTATCTGTTTTTCAAGATCAGAACTGCCTAGCCAGACAGGCCTGAGCCTGTCTTTCCAAGCTAGAAATGTTCTTGTCATTATTGGTTGGCATCTATGGCTTGAGCCAGTCAGGTCCATTCTAGAATCAAGCCCTTGAATCAAGAATAGATCTGTCCCTCTGATCTAGCCTGGCATTGACAGCTCTTGTTCAAGCTATTCAACGATCTAAAAGGAACTTTTCTTTTCCCTTTCTTTTCCTTTTCTTTTCCTTTTCTTTTCCTTTTCTTTTCCTTTTCTTTGCGACATTCTCCTACACTACACCTCAACGGTATACTTCTCTTGTTCTTTAACTTTTCCAGGATAAGAGTTCAATGAGTTTGACCTGGTTGTTATGGCTTTTAGCCTAAAATAAACCCCTATTCAAGCTTCAGTGATCTAAAGAAGTCTTGAAAAGTATTAAAGCTATTATCTATAGCTATTGAATATCTCAAATCCAGAACACCAAACGCCTTTTGTCTACAAATTCGTTTTTCTCTTTGTAGCTCTTTTTTTTTCTGGCTTGCTAAAGCATGTTTATATTGACTTTCTTGGTATTGAAGTGAGAAGACGACAAATTGCCCTCAAACAACCCTTCCCAGTTTCTTTCCTTAAACAAAAAAGAAAATAAACGATGTCTAAACGAAAAAAGAGAGCCAGTCGTTTTTTTTTTTGACTTTGTTCAGAGGAGTTTTCTTTTCTGATAAGTTTTCTGATAATTTTATCTCTAGGAGAAAGCTTTGTAGTCAGAAAAAGATCTTGATCAGTTGATCTTTGATCAAAAGATCAGTTGCATTATCTTTCCGCTTCATTTGGCTTTCTTTTTAAATCCTAGAAGTTACGAAATCTTGCTGAGAATGAGTTCAAAAGACTATGGGATTTATTTGCAAGCTTGTGCTCAAGATTGTGCTCAAGATTGTGCTTAAGTTTGTGCTCAAGATTGTGCTCAAGTTTGTGCCCAAGTTTGTGCCCAAGTTTGTGCTTAAGTTTGTGCTCAAGATTGTGCTCAAGTTTGTGCCCAAGTTTGTGCTCAAGTTTGTGCCCAAGTTTGTGCTCAAGTTAGGCTCAAGCTTGTGCTCAAGCTTGTCCTTTCTTCTTCTACTCTTTCTCCTCTTCCATCACTATCTTCTCCACTTCATGTAAATAAAGATGCCAAACAAAAAAAATGACAAGAATCGTACAAGATTACGATAGTTTCATGACAAGTTTCTTTGGTTCTACTGAAGTAAACATGCATATCAGTTGACTGAGTCATAATAATGAATTATCCGGAAGCTGCGTCGAAAAAACTATTCCCCCAGCTTTCAAATCAGAATTCCCCTTGCTCACTGTTTATACTAAACCTCAAAACCACAACATGATGCATGTCTAATTGCTTTGCAGTTCGAAAAGAGCTTCTTTGAAAGATAAGCTTGAAAAGAAAAAGGGGAGACAAATGTTGGATCTTTCTTTCTTTCTTTTCCCTTCACAGACCTATTACACTTATCTCGAGGCCTTATCCCCGCGGGCTATTGCACCACCACTTTGTGAGGCTTTTTTTGCCCAAAAGGTGCCGATTTCCATCTCTCATCGATGTGGGGATTTCTTGAAGATAAAGGGGCTACTGGGAGAATCTTTTAGAGTGGCAGTTGGAAAAGATGGCTGACTCTCTGTGCATGACGGGGATAAGCCTAAAAGAGTCCACCTTTTGGCCTCCTGATTCTCTTGTGCTTAACCCTGATTAATGGTTATTGAGTATTGCGTGTTTTTGTTTTGGAATGCTTTCTAGAGCCCTGGGTACCTGAGTGCCTAGTAGTTTTGATTACTTTTTGATTTGTGTTTTTGAAAGCAGAGTCCTTTTCTAGACCTTGATGGACTTAAGAAAGATCTGGATAAAGATCTGGATTTAGATCTGGATTTGGATCTGGATTTGGATTTGGATCTGGATTTGGATTTGGATCTGGATCTGGATTTAGATCTGGATTTAGATCTGGATTTGGATCTGGATTTGGATTTGGATCTGGATCTGGATCTGGGTCTGGGATCAGGATCTGGGATCAGGATCTGGATAAAGTTCTAGAAGGCCGGTTCATTTACCCAAGGCAAACTTGGATAAATGAACGAAACTAAATGAGCAGAACTAAATGAGCAGAAATTTCGCTTAATTTCCTCAAAATCTTGTCTTGGCTTGGGAATTTGGTTTTTTTTGTCAAATTTGAGTGAAGAAATTGGATGGATAGTACGTCAGTCGATGAGATTTTTGATTGGAAACAAATAGATCTTGTACTAGTGTACCGAGTGATACTTTTTTCAATCAGTTCCGGATCCTAAAGACCTGCAATGTCTAGAGCTACGCTTGAAAACTAGAAGAACTTTAATTCATCATCAATTCATTATCAATTCATTATCAATCCAATTTCAATCCAATCTTAATCCAATCTCAATCCAATCTCAATCCAATCTCAATCCAATCTCAATCAGTTTTACTGACTTTAGCTCTCTTCTTTTGCGGTTATTCTTTCAATTTTTCAAGTCAAATAGATTTTCCTCGAATCTTTTGCCCACACAATTTTAGCAGGCTTAGGCTTAGGCTTAGGCTTAATTCAGAGGTCCTAGTCCTCTTAATTTTTTTCCAAAAAGAGGCACGCGGAGGGTCCTAGTCCTTAAAATCGTCAATTCACACACTTCGCGTGTGAATTGACAACGAAAAGCTATAATGAAGTTAAATTTACGCAAAATATGTGTTTTTACATTTTCTCACCGATCTCTGAACCAAAGCCGACCAAGGAAAAGCCAATTAGCTGTACCCAAAACCGAAAAACAAAAAAGAAAGCACTGAGATCATATGGAAAGGAAAAGCTGGGGCTAGGCTAAGGTGGGTGGAAAGAAGAAAAAGAGGGATAGACAGGGGAAAGAGAAGGGAAAGAGAAGGGATCGATGCTAGGGACCTTTAGAGAGGCCTTTTGGGGCAAAAAGAGGCACGCGGAGGGTCCTAGTCCTTAAAATCTTTTCTCCCCTTCACTCTTCTATTTCTTTATCTTCTAGATCTTGTCTTTTTTTCTTGGTTTCATACATCTTCACGCACTATTCTTTTACTTATCTTTAGACTTTATATTATAAATCAATTGCTTCGTTTAATTGATTTTTAGTTTATTCGTTCTTTAACCGTTATTTATTAGTTCTTTATTAGTTCTTTACCTGTTCTTGATTCGTTCTTTATTCGCTCTTTATCTGTTCTTTATTTGTTCTTTATCCAGCAATCTTACAATATAAATTTTTCAAACTAGACTAAGCCAGGACTTGATTTAGTTTCAGCTCAAGTCAAGCCAGATCTAGACCAAGCCAGACCAAACCAAACCGGACCTAGACCAAGCTAGACCAAACCAAACCAGACCTAGACCAAGCTAGACCAAACCAAACAAGACCTAGACCAAGCTAGACCAAACCAGACCGGACCTAGACCAAGCTAGACCAAACCAAACCAGACCTAGACCAAACCAGGCCAAACCAAACCAGACCTAGACCAAGCCAGGCCAAAGCAAGTTAGACCAGAACCAAACCAAATCGCTTTTCTCTTAGTTCAAGCTCTTTTTAGTGTCATTTTGCTAACAAATCAACTCAAGCCAATGACCAAACTTAGTCAAGGTCTACCAAGCTCGATCTGGCCTAAGTTAAACAAGTTTAGCGCATCGAATTCATCTAATCTTGCCTAAAAGTTTCTCCATTTCACCAAATACCATTTCCAATACATATCTCCATGATTCTAGGCAGCAGGCCGTCCCTAATCACCTCACTTTTTGTGCCTTGGTCCCCTCCAAAGCCTAGTGCCTTCAGTGCCCTCTCCCCAATTCGCTTTCTCTTCCCATCTATGGTCATCTTTTCTGCCTATAGGGCCCCAGCGCCAGTTCTCTCGAAGTATGTGCTGTTTTGGGGCCTTTTCCTGGCTCTTTCCTAGCCCTTTCCCTGCTTCCTCTCAGGTCCATATAGACAAATCACCCTTTCATGTGCACATTGGCCCTCCATTTCTATCTCTTTCCCAAGCCTCTTCCTCTTCCCAAGTCTCTTCCCAAGCCTCTTCCTTCTACCAGTCCATCTAATTCCAGCATAATATTCATTTTACCACTTTCCCACTAGAATCTTTATAGTTTTCTTTAAGCTGTATTGTTTCTGAAGCTTGAAGATAGCTTTAAAGCTCTAAGCTAAGCCTTGCAAAGCCTTGCAAAGCCAACAAAAACTTTTCTTTTATTACCAGCTGCTAGCTGAATCCAACTCACTGAGCAATTTCAGCTTGTTTCATTTTTTCTTTCTAATCCTTCAGCCATAATTTCTTTTCTTGATGCTTTCTAGCTCTGTGAGCTCTTGGTTGCTTTTCTAACAAGGATTTTTACATTGTTTTACTCTTTAGCTAAGTTAAAGCCAAAAGAAAACTTTCAAGCTCAAGATTATCACTTAGAAATGGGAAAATTTCAAGCCGAACCTAATTCCATCTTCGTTTTCTCAGCCGTCTCTTAGCCGATTTGCTCTGAAATTTTGTCTACAAGCAGAGAAACGAAATTTCTATTTGTAGACAAAATTTCAGAGCAAATCGGCTAAGAGATGGCTGAGAAAACGAAGATGGAATTAGGTTTTGGTTGGAATTTCTCATGTCTACCCAGGCTAGGTGAAGCTAAGAACGGATTTTACCTAGTTTTTCAAATTCTAGCTTGACTAGCTAATGGGTTTATTGAAAGATTTCTGGAAATCAAGCCATTTTTAGGTCTAATAAGTCTAGGAAATCTGGGTTCATTCATTTGTTCTCTCCATAATTGAATCTTGTAGTTTTTTTGGCGAAAGCTAATCATTTTATCGTATTGTTTATCGTTTGGTTTAGATATTTATTAACTTTAACACATGTAGATGTTAATTACTTAAAGATTACTTAAAGATTCCTTAAAGATTCCTTAAAGATTACTTAAAGAATACTTAAAGATTACTTAAAGATTACTTTAGATTACTTCAGATTTCTTAAAGATTCCTTAAAGATTGCTTAAAGATTACTTAAGGATTACTTAAAGATTACTTAAAGATTACTTAAAGATTACTTAAAGATTCCTTAAAGATTACTTAAAGATTACTTTAGATTACTTCAGATTTCTTAAAGATTACTTAAAGATTACTTTAGATTACTTCAGATTTCTTAAAGATTACTTAAAGATTACTTAAAGAATACTTCAAGATTCCTTAAAGATTACTTAAAGATTACTTTAGATTACTTCAGATTTCTTAAAGATTTCTTTTAAAAAAATGCTGAAAGGCCATAATTTATAGAGAAAAAGAGAGAAAAGGTGTGAGTTTCCACAAAAAAAAAAAACGAAAAAGAAAAGAGAGAAATCTCTTTTCTGAAATACCTGGCCAATGTGTAAAAGCCAATATTTTTCTCAGTCTTTCTTTTAGTCAAAGAAATTGTTGGACTAAGGGGAAAAGTTCAGAAAAATGAGCATTGGCAATAATTGATCGATCGGTGTTGAGGAGAGAAAGAAAATGCGATTCACAGTGAAAAGCTTTGCGAGAAGCTTTGCGACGTGTGAACGCTCGATCGCTCATCGCTTTCCAAGCTCTCAATCCTTTTCTTTACTACTAAACAAAAAGCATTGATTGCTTGAAAAGTTTTTTGAGGTTTATGCTTTGTAAAAAATATTCTAAAGGGATATTTGTAAATTCATATAAAGCAACATTATCTTAATGCACTAAACCTAGAAGAAAGTCAGGTAAACCTAGAAGAAACTGGACTTAAACCAATTTCTTCTAGGTTTACCTGACTTGATCTTGCAGGAAATGAAGGTAATTCTTCCGCACCACTCCTCACTTACAAATCCTAGAAGCCAGTAGTGTTAGTGGCCAGCAAAATGGTCTTAAAGATGATTTCTTAGACTTAGTCAATTGCTAAAGTTGTTTAAAAGTGATCTTTTTTGATTGACAAGCTTTAATCTACACTACTGGACAATGAAATATGATATTTGAAAAAGATCGTCACTTTCGCGCGTCTGTAACTCCCTTGTCTTTACCGTATTTCTAAATATTAATATTACCATTGTGTAGCCCTTGAAAAGAGCTTTCAGAAAATGTATAACACTAATAGTTTAAACTCAAAGACAAGGGAGTTACAGACGCGCGAAAGTGACGATCGTTTTTCGAATATCATATTTCATTGTCCAGTACTGTATCTACTTATCTTACCGTATTTTCTCTAACAGTAGTGCACCCTGGCGAGCCGAGTTGATCACTATTTTACAGCTCCCAAGCTTTCACAGAAGCTCAACACTCAAATCATTCACTAGATCTCATCGTCTCAAACTACTTGTCAGCTACATTTTCCGACCCCACATCGATAGGTTCTGATAAGCGGTTCTCGAGATTTCGAGGAATTTAGAAAGAGCTCAGGGTGCACTACTATTAGGGAAAATACAGTACTTCTAAAATCATTTTGTTTAACTTTTACCATCCATCACATTTTTACTCAACTCAATCTAAATTTTTTTGATCAATTTCTAATCTAAAGATGCTAATGAATCAATACGGTTAATTTCAAAATAACCATAAATATTTAAATAGCTCAAGGCTACCTTGTTTCTGCGTATTATCTGCTAGCCCAGAAAAAGTGGCTCCCTAGATGGTGTAGAACCTAGATTTTTATTAGACAGATTATATAGACTACCGTATTTTCTCTAATAGTAGTGCACCCTGGCGAGCCGAGTTGGTGACGATTTTACGGTTTCCAAGCTTTTGCAGAAGCTCAACACTCAAATCACTCACTAGATCTCATCGCCAGCTACATTTTCCGACCCCACATCGATAGGTTCTGATAAGCGCTTCTCGAGATTTCGAGAAATTTAGAAAGAGCTCAGGGTGCACTACTATTAGAGAAAATATGGTAGTCAAAAAATGAATGGCAAAGAATTTAGAGAGGAATTGAACCCTTTGCTTCTGCTTCTGCTTCTGCTTGCTCTACCACTGAGCTATTGATGCCTTCTTTCCTTAAAAAGAAATCGGAAAGATAAGGAAGAAAGGAAGGAATGAAGAAAGGAAGAAAGTGATGAAAGCCAAGCTAAGAAAGGAAGATTAGATTTAACTTTTAAACAGTTAGATATAAATCCAGAACCTGAATCTGGTTTCTGATTTGACTCTGGCTTGGCTTTGATCTAATTTATCATAAGATTAGAATTAAGATTAGTATTAGAATTGAACTCAGTCTTGGCAAAGACTGAATCTATTTGGGTTTGGGGTTTTCCGGTGATTTTCATATCTCGGCTATTTGCTTAATTCATTCAAAAAGTTTCTTGTATAGATTGTTTTGAAAATCTTTCCAATTTTAAATTCAAAGCAAAGCCGAACACTTGAGAGTAATCCTCTCTGCCTTTTTCTCTCTTCTCTTTCACTCACTCATTCCACCTCCATTACTCACTTTGAAACTTTGAAACAAACTTTCTTTTCTTAAATCTTTTAAATCTTTTATTATCTATGATATTATCGATGTTTATTATCTATTTATCTATTATTATCTACCGTAAATACTGTAATAGTACCCCCACCGCCCTCGTACAGTCGCGTAGTCGCAGTTTTTAGTATTTCATTTTTTGCAAAGCGCCCGTACTTTCAAAAAATGCGTCTTTGGTATCAAAAAATAGCCCTGAATTTCAGCTATTTTTTGATACCTAAGCGCGCATTTTAGCATAAACCAGTGTCGAGAAAAACTCGTTCAAAGCTAAACTACGCAACGCTCCGCACCGTCATTATGGGGGTGGGGTACTATTACAGTATTTATGGTATGTTTATTATCTATGTATCTATTATCTATTTTATTTTATTATCTATGTATCTTTAAATCTATTTATTATCATTTATTATCTATTTATTATCTTTATTATCTTTATTATCTTTATTATCTTTTTAGGATAGATGTATTAGCGAGATAGATCGATAATAGATTTATAGAAGAAAAGAAGAAAAAAAAGGGGGGAAGGGCCTCGCCCAGAAGAAAGCCAACGATTTGCATCAAGGTTTGTTCAAGATTAGAGGTGTGTTTCTCCATGTAATCGCTTTCTAAAACGCTTTCCAAGGGAAGGCGATAGGCTTAACGAATAGTCGAGTGGTTTGTGTGTTGGTCTCTAAATCGGAAAGCCGTTCGACCAATGGCTGGTTCGATCCCGTGTCAACCCAAATTTTTCCAAATTTTTTTTGTTTCTCTGCTAGATCGATTTAAATAGTTTTACTTAACAGTTATTATTAAATTATTAGCTTTCAAAAGCTTCAAAAGCTTTCTAGTGCACTAGAAAGTGTATGTTTTGAGCTTTGAGCAGAAATAGGCTAATGTTTTGATTGAGTTTTGAGGTGGAAGATAGAAACGAACCCTTTCTTTCATCAATCTTTTCAATTTTTCTCGAATTTCTAGGTCAATGGGCTATCGAGAGTCGCGAAGTGAAGATCGGTGTGTCGGAAGAAGAAAACTCGTCGTGCTCGATCGTTTCTCATTCATCTGTTGCCTCATTGATCCGTTCGACCCACAAAAGCCGAGCACATCAACGGGTGAAACGGGGAAGTCCCGTGGGGACCTCCCCACCAAATATCCCAATACAAGTGCTATACAGCTAAAGATGGGACAAAGGATGGCAAAGGTTTGAACTTGGAAAAGATCAGTGAATAAGTCGAATCGTTTGGATTTGAGATCTGAATCGTCTCTTGCTTATGATGAGCTGATTTTGAAGGGAAACAAGGGAAAGACAACAGTAGAATGAGATAAGCGATAGCTTTTGACGAGCTTTTGACGATCCTATTTGACGGAGAATTTCATGCTGATTTTGAATCGGTTTTCCGTTTTTCTAAAACGGCTTTCTATAAAAAGTTAAGTGTTTTAAGTCAAATTAGATTGAAAATGTGGTCAAATAGAGATTCCGAGATTTATAATGGTCTTTCTCAGCAGACAGCCAACCTGGCCTCGTGGTCTAGTGGATAAGAGGCTCGAATACAAAACGAGGGCTCGATTTTGTGGTCGAGTTCGATTCCGTTTCAAGCCTTGCTTTTGTGTTTTGATGATTATTAATAATATTTGGCCTTAAAACTATTTGTTTTGTTTATAGTAAACTACTTGTTTATAGTAAATGATATTTTATCTAGAATTAAATCATAAAAGAATTTGGTGGAAATAAGGGAATCAATTTGAATTTGATTTAAAATCAAATGAAAATCATTTATCCACATCCTACTGTTTCTTTTCCCTTGTCAAACTTTAAATAGCTAATTTTTGAGTTTACAGTACTACCTTGTAGCCTGCCTTGTAGCCTTGGCTCAGGCTCAGGCTCAGGCTCAGGCTCAGGCTCAGGCTCAGGCTCAGGCTTAGGCTTTGACGATTTGGCTTTATCATTTGAAAGCCTAAAGCCTTGACTCACTTCTGAAACGTCTCATTTTTTTTCCCAATTTCCAGAATCAAATGGAAGCTGGCGTGCGTTTGTATCACTCACGACAGCCGGCTTTGGCTGTCGCCAAGTGGAAGACGGCTTTGACGAGATTGGCGTTAGTTTTTGAGAGCTATTTGAGATTGCAATATTGAGAGCTATTTTGGGATTCTGATTTGAATTTTCAGCGAACATTTTGTCTCATTTAGAAATGCAGAGGAACGCTTCATCACTCTCGGCTATTTAGCCCAAGCCTTTTGCGATTCAGGCGAATACGAGACAATGCTGCACTACGCTTTACAAGTGGGGGTTTTAAAGAAGAAATATTAGTTAACTTCCTCTCGAGCAAGGGAAAACAAGTTCATTGTGGTGTAATGGTTAGCACATTTGCCCGGGAAGCCAAAGGTCGCGTCATGGTCGCGTTCGAGTCCTGGCGGGACCTTCTCTGGGGACCAGCTCCTCCCACATCAAAAACTCCTGCGGGACTCGAACCCGTGACCTTTCGCTTCCCGGCCAACTGTGCTAACCATTACACCACAACGCACTTTGTCTCCCTGCTCTCTGGACGAGTTAAGTCCTTCTAGGGAGATCAAGTGGACTTAACTCGTCCTAGAAGGACTTAACTCGTCCAGAGCGCAGGGAGACAAAGCGTGTTGTGGTGTAATGGTTAACACATTTGAACGGTAAGCGAAAGGTCGCGGGTTCGATTCCCGGCGGCGCACGAGTTTTTGTTCTACCTTCATTTCAACTAAGCTCTTGTAAAGTTTAAGAGATTTTTGGGCTTTTTCTGGGTATTTTTTAAGTTCCAACTTATTTTTCCATATAAAATTGAGATTTTTTTTGATAAATGATTGAGAAAAAGGAACAATGAGAAAAAGAATGTATTTTTAAGTCCGGAAAAGCAATTTCAGTCAAATTTTTGTTGTTGGAAGCAAGCTGCTAGATTTTGCTGTTAGATTTTACTGCTGAAACAAGCAAGTCGCTAGATTTTGCGGCTCTTGCGTAGTTCCCGGGTATTTTGAACGGTTCGTCACCCTTTAAAGACCCATAACTTTACCCAAAGGCAAGATTTTTGTTAACTTTTTGTTAACTCATTGTAAAGAGGAGATTTTAGGCTTTCAAATGATACCAAATACTGGCTTAATTGAATAATCCAGTCCAAGAAAATCAAGACTAACGCAGCAACCGATGCCGATCCAACTCAAGTGCAGTATTACCTGGTTTTCTAGGCAAGACAAACCAATTAGTTTTCATTCTCATGTAAACCAGGCGACACGACACCCGAGTTGGATCGGCATCGGCTGCTGCGTTAGCCTTGATTTTCTTGGACCGGATTATTCAATTAAGCTTTATTTGGTATCATTTGAAAGCCTGAAATCTCCTCTTTACAATGATATAAAAGGTTAAGCATAATATTGTCTCTGGGTAAAGTTATGGGTCTTTAAAGGGTGACGAACCATTCAAAAAAACCGAAAACTAAGTGAGAGTCGATTTTGCTGATGTAAAATGCTAGTTTTTGCTAAGCTTTTCAAAATTAGCAATCAAAAATAGAGCTTTTAATTGTTCAATTGTACAATTACAATTGAAATTACGATTACGACAAAAATTTTAGCAAATCGAGTTAGCGAATGATCGAAACGATGAATTTATGAAGAGTGAAGCGTTTCTGAATCTCGCAAAAGCTTACGAGAGATTAGCTGACTTCACGAAAGCGTTGGCTTATGGAAAAGCAAGTTTGCAACATCCAAGCATGGATCCGCGAACGCCCGGATATGCGCATTTGGGTGAGTTTCTTTTTGAAAACGAGTACGATTACTAATGACGATTGTTACCGAAAAATTACCGTAAATACTGTAAAAGTACCCCCACCGCCCTCGTAAAGTCGCAGTTTTTAGTATTTCATTTTTTTGTGAAGCACCCGTACTTCCAAAAAATGCGTCTTTGGTATCAAAAAATAGCCCGAAATTCAGGGCTATTTTTTGATACCAAAGCGCGCATTGTAGCATAAACCAGTGTCGAGAAAATCACGTCCAAAGCTAGACCACGCAACACTCCGCGCCGTCATTATTACAGTCATTATTACAGTCATTATTACAGTCATTATTACAGTCATTATTACAGCTGGGGTACTATTACAGTATTTACGGTAAGTTAAAAGCTAAAAATTTACATAAAAATCATGTTTTCTACGGTTTCGTTAAACAAAATCTAAAGGATTTATGAAATGAAAGAAAGAAATTCCAAAGAACTTTCGTTTACAGTACAGTACACTTTTTCTGTACTGTACTGTACTTGTACTTGTACTCTGTGCTAAGTGCTCTAAGTCATCAGCAAATTCGATCAACAAGATCTTTTTCAGCGTTGGCAATGGCTCACCTCGGCTTTTCTCAATTTCAACAATCGCTTGAGTCTTTCGAAGAGGTAAAAAGCTTAATTTTTTTAGATTTTTTTAGATAAGATTTTTTAGTTTCTTTATAGTTCCTTTATAGCTCCTTTATAGCTCCTTTATAGCTCCTTTATAGCTCCTTTATAGCTCCTTTATAGCTCCTTTATGGTTCCTTTAAAGTCCTTTTATAGTTCCTTTATAGTTCCTTTATAAGTCTTTTATAGTTTTTAAAATTAACTAGGTGTACTTTGTGCTTAAAAGTGAAAAAAAAACCTTTCTTTCACACTGTGTTCAAAAGAAAGCTTTTAGTGCAGCAGAAGGGTTTCGTTTGCATTGTTAAGCACAAAGTATTGCTGAAGAAAACTGTTTATTTTAATCGATTTCACTTTCAGGCAATGAACGTAGCGAATTCGACATCGGATCGTTTATTAGAGCTGCAGATTTGTGTCGGACTTGGCTCACTTTTTACTCTCTTGAGGCGAGTTTTAAAATGAAATGTTTGAAAGCGTTCAAACAAAACAATGAAGTGAACAGATCGAAAAAAAGCCCTACTCTTGCGGCAGTGAAATATCTATCGCTGTAGCTGATTGGTAAAGTGTTCGCCTGGAAAGCGAGCGAGCGGAGGTGGGAAGTCGGGTTCGAGTCCCGAGTTCGAATTTTGTATTTCGTGTTTTCTGAAAGGGCCAACGCGTTCAACTCGAGATTCTTGAAGATGATTGACAGATCTTGAGCTAATTTCAGTATTAGGCTTGGGTTTAGATACAGTAGTGAACAATGAAATATGAAATTTGAACCTATCGATGTGGGGTCGGAAAATGTGATGAGATCTAGTGAGATCTAAATGTGACGGTGAGATCTAGTGAATGATTTGAGTGTTGAGCTTCTGTGAAAGCTTGGGAGCTGTAAAATAGTGATCAACTCGGCTCGCCAGGGTGCACTACTGTTAAGAAAATACGAAGTAAGGCACGGAAATAAATATGATATTTAAAAGCGTCCTTTCTTGCGCGTCTGTAACTCCCTTGTCTTTAAGTTTAAACTATTAGTGTTATACATTTTCTGAAAGCTCTTTTCAAGGGCTACACAATGTTAATATTAATATTTAGAAATACGGTAAAGACAAGGGAGTTATAGACGCGCGAAAGTGACGATCTTTTTTCAAATATCATATTTCATTGTCCAGTAGTGTAGATTAAAGCTTGTCAATCAAAAAAGATAACTTTTAAACAACTTTAGCAATTGACTAAGCCTAAGAAATCATCTTTAAGACCATTTTGCTGGCCACTAACACTACTGGCTTCTAGGATTTGTAAGTAAGGAGTGGTGTGGAAGAATTGCCTTCATTTCCTGTAAGATCAAGTCAGGTAAACCTAGAAGAAACTGGTTAAATCCAGTTTCTTCTAGGTTTACCTGTACTTGGGAGTTACAGACAAGGGAGTTATAGGCGCGCGAAAGTGACGATCGTTTTTCAAATATCATATTACATTGTCCAGTAGTGTAGATGGAGATCTGAATGATATAAATCTTTTGCAGGGATCTCACTAAAGCATTGATATTTCTGCGAAATGCGATGACGATCGTTGAATCGGTGACGGTGGATGATGTGCACGCAAAATATCGATGCACAATCCTTTACCATTTGGCTGTCGTACTGCGAATACGCGGCAGTTTAGCTGAAGCGAAAGAAGCCTGTGATGTGAGTTGATTAGCTATGAGATTTAAACATTCTAACCGACCAATTCACCTTTAGGAAGCTCTCTCATTGTGCTCGGAGAACGGGAATCGAGCCTTGCACGCGCGGTGTATGGCCTGTTTAGCCGATATCTATCGAGAGCTCGGCGAGAGTGAAGCCAAGGAAACGTTAACGGTTTGGGAATTCAAATGATAACAATGACTTTAAAATAAAATGATTCACACGAATAATGTAAAAACAATGCAAAAGCATAGTCCCTAAATGTAGGGAAGAAAAGAAAAAGCCATAGAGATGGAAAAAATGACCAAGAATCTAGTCGCTGGAATTGAACCCTTGAACTTCAGACTAGGAGACTAGACGCTTAGCCAGTCGGCCACAGCGCCCTCTTCGTTCCCGGAAGTTTTTTGCACCTTTAAATAAAACTCAACGTCTTTTGAAGGGACAGAAACTTAAAAAAAGTCTCATTGGGAAGAAAGGGTATAGAAAAGGGACCCCAGCTGGTCGCCTGATGGTCAACTACCAGAGCGTGGGACTCTCGCCTGGAGGTCTCGGGTTCGATTCCGCCTAGAGCATAGGTTTTTGCAAAAATGGTTTCTGTTCTGTTAATTAGATATCTGTTCAGGAAACTAATGCTCTGAATAGATCTTTGAGTGATTTAGTTAAATCATTTTCTGTAAAAAGTCATTCTTGAAAGGCTATGACCGTTCTTAACATTAACATTAACATTCTTAACATTTCTTAACGTTGTTAACGTTCTTAACATTTCTTAACGTTCTTAACATTTTCTAGAAATCTTGGGCTCGCTATGAGGAGGCTTTTCGAGTGATGCGACAGACAAATGACAGAATGGGAGAGGTTAGTGCAATTGTTTTACAAGAAAGAAGGATAAAGCATTTGTAAATCAGAATAGTCAGGTTTTGGTTTGGGTTTGGATGAGTTAAGGGCTTTCTTTCTATATTAAACCTAGGCTAGAGCCAAGTTCTGATCTGATTTCGGTTTATTCGTCTAAATCTTTCACTTAAATTCATTTTCTAATTGAAATAATTGAAAGCGGCCAAATGAAAAACTGTTTAGCCAGGTGATGACCGTTCTTAGCATTTTCTAGAAATCTTGGGCTCGTTATGAGCCAGGTGATGACCGTTCTTAGCATTTTCTAGAAGTCTTGGGCTCGTTATGAGCCAGGTTATGACCGTTCTTAGCATTTTCTAGAAGTCTTGGGCTCGTTATGAGCCAGGTTATGACCGTTCTTAGCATTTTCTAGAAGTCTTGGGCTCGCTACGAGGAGGTTTTTCAGCCATTTCACTTGCAAATGTAAATTTAAACTTTTTAAAAAGCTTTGTTTTAAAGTTTTTTATTTTTAATGCGAATTTTAATGAGTTTTTAGAGAAATTTCTGAAGTTTCTATCATTAATGAAAGGTTTTTTAGTTTGAAAAAAAAAAGATTATTTAAAGATATTCAGTCAAAAGTTCAAGAAGAATGAAAAACGCCATTTTTCTCTCATTTTTGCTTAGATTGACTTTGAGCAGCTAATTTTTGGTCAATTTTGTCAGTGTTCATTATGTGATCTAATGAATGAGAGCTAATGATTCTAAGAGCTAATGATCTAATGATAGATCTAATGATTGAGAGATCTAATGATTGTGAGAGCTCATGATCTAGTGATAGATCTAATGATTGAGAGATCTAATGATCTATGACTAATCCCAAACGATCACTCTACTTCTGACCATTTCCTTGTACTAACAGCGTAATCCTAAATCTAGGACTCCCTTTGGAATAACGCTGGAAAGCCCTTCGGAACAACTCTAAAAGTCTCCAGTAAACAAACGCTTATCTAGGTGATTGTTCTCGGTTCGATGGCTAAATCGGCGTCCGAAAGTCGCTCTCATTACACAGGACAATGCGAGTGTCAAGCGATTCAACTCAACAAGAAATGCCTGGAGATTGCGCGAATTATCGGCTGTCGGGTAAAACTTGAAAAAACTAAGGAAACTAGTAAACTAAGGAAACTAGAGCAAACTAAGGAAACTATTGGGTTGGGGACTATGACTCGGCGCCAAACTTTAAAGGGACTTTTTGCACACATAAAGCCTTCTTTAAATATACCTTTGGTTTCATCAAAAGGATCCACTATTTCTCTACAAAATGACTTTTGAGAGATTCCACAAAGCTTTTCTTTCGTGGAGTTTATGGACTCCCAAACACAGCTAGTCAAAATGGCAAAGAGCCCGACTCATCATTTGAACAGTTTCTTTCACATAAACCTTCTTTGGTGTTTATATAAAAAAGATAGAGCACATTCAATTACATAAGTTGCCAAATTTACAGGAAGATCCCACCAATGGTTTTTTCTAGATGACAGTTTGTAGTTTTTGTGAAAAAATGGCTTTTTCTTGAGCGGAGGCGCTGTTTGAATTTTCTTTTAAATGTCATTTTGTAGAGAATTAGTTAACCATTCTACTGATATCAAACGCATATTATTTGACGAAGTCGAATAGAAGTTTTAGACATTTTTTTGATTTTCGGCGCCGAGTCATAGTCCCCAACCCAATAGTTTAGCATGTGATGTTGAAATGTCACCTTCGATTAGCCGAGCTTTACTCTCAATTGAGCGATGAGGATTCGGAAGAAGTGGCGAGGAGAGCGGCTAGTGCATTGACACAGGTGGACTATTTTACTTTCAGTATTCAGTCAACTTATGACTGAATACTGTAGATTAAGGTCTTGTCTTTTGTTCTGTCTTTTCTTTTATCTTTTACGCCGAAATGGAAATGGAAATGGAAATTCTAGGAAATGGAACTCTTCTGCAATTTCTGCGGACAACGATTTGGGTTGAAAGACGAGAGCCTTCAAGCACTTCGATGTTCGCATATCTTTCATGAGAAGTGAGTTATTAGAGTTATTTTAAATCAGGTTCACGTTTTTCACACAATCTAAGCCCCGCCCCTTTTTGCCAATGGTTGCGCATCGACAAACGAACTAATAGACGTCTCTTCTAGTAGATATTAATTCGATTTAATTGAGCCAATAAAGTGTACAGAAAGCCCCTCATTGGGAATAAAGGGGGCGAAAAAGGCGGCCGTCCAAGTCGTCTCATAGTTCATTGCCAGAGCGTGGGTCTGTCGCCCTGGGGGTCCCTGGTTCGATCCCCCTTGACGAGCGATTTGAGAAACTTTTGCCAAAATCCTTCATTCTTTCTTTCTTTCTTTCTTTCTTTCTTTCTTTCTTTCATTCTTCCTCCTTCGTCTTCTTCTTCTTCTTTCGAAAATTCTTCAGTTCAAGGCAAAGAGGGGATGGAGAGCGGAGAAAATAGTCTAAATTAAAGCCAAACTTGCATAACTTTAAAAATTTCGTAGTAATTTTGTGATTTGTCAAAATTTTCTAATTCCCCAATAAAGTATGCTTCTTTTCAGATGTCTTCACACATTCCTTTTGGAGCGAGCCGATCAAACTTGTCCAAAATGTCGATGTCGAGCGATTCTCTCGGATAACATTTCCATGAGAACACCGTCGATTTGTAGTACGGCTGAGTTGCAGAGTCCAAGTAGTGAGTTCATGAGTTGGATTTGATTTTAAAGTACTTTGTAAACCTATGAACGCTTAGGAGATTTGAAATGCATTAAAATAAACATTTTCTTGGTGTTTGGCTAAAGGAAGCACTATGAAGAAAGATTTGAAGATTTGAACAAAGCCCACAAAAAAGGCTGTTGATCGATCTCTCTCATAGCTAACTGCCAGAGCGTGCTTCTCTCACTCAGAGATCGCGGGTTCGATTCCGCTTGGAGGAAAAGTCTTTGCAAAAAATGGTTTTTTTTCAGTTCAAAAGGTAAAGTAGTAGAATTTGAGGAGAAACTTTGAAAGCTTTGACTGCTTTAAAGCTTTGACTGCTTGAAAGCTTTGACTCCTTTAAAGCTTTGACTCCTTTAAAGCTTTGACTCCTTTAAAGCTTTGACTGAATACTGAATGATCAGCTTCTGTTCAGCTTATTTTCTAAAGCATCAACTTTAGGCGCCTTTTTCCCACCGATTGGCGCCATTCGAACGCCGTTAGTCGACGCGGGCACACTGAAAAGGCGACAGTCTGAAGACGATGGCGAGAAGACGCCGACTTTGGTAAATGAATTTAAAAGAGTTAAAGTTGATTTTGAAGCTTTTAAAGGATGAAAACCACGTGATCCCATCGCAAAAGGAGCTAGACTATTTGGATAAAACGCTTCAAAAGTTGAGTGAAAAACAGTCGACCAGTGGGAAGAGTGAGCGACAAACGGGAAGGTGAATCACTTTGAAAAGTTAGATAAGTTAGAAAACGTTTAGACTTAGACAAAATTTAAAAAACACAACATCAAGGTTGTCTCTTTTTTACAAGAATTCAGAGAATTCCTAAAAAATAAGAGATTTTCAGAAAAGATGGCACAATTTTGCTGAAAAAAAAGCCGCCTCCACCGCCGCGGAAGCCTTGCTGTAGTCGGGTTGGTTTTCTGTTTGTTAGCAAGAAAAGGAAAGCAATTGTTGGTTCAAGTCTAGATTCAAGTCTTGATCCAAGTCTAGATTCAAGTCTAGATTCAAGTCTAGATTCAAGTCTTGATTCAATTCTTCATTCAACTCTGGATTCATTCAATCCATCGAGATCAATAATCAGAAACAAAATCAAATACAATTTATACGAGTCCTTCCAATGAGAAGCTTTCAAGGCTGGAAGTCTTGCCCTTGCCCGGCCTGGCTCAGCTGCTAGACAGCTGCTTGGCAAAGCCAAGCTCCGGTCTGCCTAACTAGCAGAAAATCCTGTTCATGACAAAATCCTATCACTCTAGGACTCCCTCCCACCATCTACCGTCGTGACTCTTCCACCGCCAATGGCTCTCAACGAAAACGGGCCACTCGTCATGCAACGAGCCCCCACAATAACCGATGTCTAAGAAATAGAATTCTAATAATATTGCTTTTCCCCTCGTCTTTCTCAATTTTCTAGCTGATCTTTGACCTTTATAGGGAGTTAGATTAAGAATTTCGATTGGGGTAGTTCAACAATTAAAGCCTGTAAGCCTGAGCTTGAGTCTGACAAACCTGAATAGACTTAGTGCAAGTTAGCTATCCAAGTTAGCTAGCCGGCTCAGCTGCTAGACAGCTGCTTGACAAAGCCAAGCTCCGGTCTGCCTAACTAGCAGAAAATCCTGTTGACGAGCTCGAGCCTGGAGTCAATAATTCAATGCAAATGTGTAAGAAAAGAGTTTTTTTTAAAAAGTGAAAAAAGCTTGGCGACAGGGGGACTAGAACTTGGCAAGACGTTGATTCGGCAGCCTAGCGACTTATCCACTAGACCACAGAGGCAGTTGCTAGGGCAGCGTGTGGCGGGGTTATAAGGAGCTCGAAATCCATTTATCCAGTGATTTTCAATGCCAAATATCTCGCGTTTGCGAAGCGTTAAGGAAAAACTAAAAACAGATTCGAGATCCCGATGGCCAATCTATAAGATGGGCTTGGTTTCGAGTCAAAAGGCAAGCTTTTTCCTTGTGAAAACAGAGGCAGACTAGAATTCAAGTTCAGGACTTCATTAAAGCTTTATTAAAGCATTAACAAAGCTTTAATAAAGCCTTATTAAAGCTTTATTAAAGCCAAAACCCGTTAGAAAACCCGTTTCTCCATATAACAATCGAATATCTAATATCTAAACTAGCCAAAAGTGACGCTTGATTTTACATTTCCCATTTTAAACCGCTCGTTTATCATTTCCTTTCATCAAACTGCCCGCGTTGTCGATTTTTCGAAATTTTCAAGCAAAAACTACTCACATTCCATACTAGACTTCGGAAAACAAAACAAAACGTAACCAAAACCAAAACCAAACCAAAACCAAAACCAAAACCAAACCAAAACCAAAACCAAACCAAAACCAAAACTAACCAAAACTCGCCAATATCTCGCGATTGGGAGGAGCTAGCGAAAATCTGTTTGCAGATTTGAAATCAGCATCCAAAAATCTATCCCATAGGCTATTTTTTGTTTCGAAATTTCGAGGTCGTGTTTTGGTGCTTTTTTCGGCCGCGAGATTTTGTGGAGTGAGAAAAAGTGAAAGGCTAATTTGCATTTTACAATAAAATTTGCATTTTACAATTTTAAATTTACATGTTAACTTATATGCAAATTGAGTTTTGGTTTTTTTTGGTGTTTTGGCTTTTGGTTTTGGTCTGTTTTGGTCTGTTTTGGTCTGTTTTGGTTTTGGTTTTGTTTGCCGAACTCTATTCCATACTAATATTTGCTCGAATTTTCGAAATCTTATCTAAATTTATGATTTTTCAATATTTTCTACCCTTTTTCTGCTCATTTATCGAAAAAAAATTGGCCTCGATTGCTTTCAAAGTTAAATTTTTCTCATTTTTCTCATTTTTTTCATTTTCTCTCATTTTTACTTAATTTTCATCAAATTTCCATCTAAAAATATAAAAATTCATTTAAAATTGTATTTTCTAAACTTATTAGCTTTAAATTTTGCTTCTTTTTCGCCTTTTTTGATCGTTTTTTTGATAGGATATCGATGCGATCTCAGTGAATTTTTTCATTTTCAAATTTTTGAATTTTACGATGAAGGCCAAATTTTTGGTCAAGTCGCAACCCGATTTTAGAGAAATTTAGATTAATAACTTTTGATGAAACAAATAGTTTCTGAAAGCTGACATTTTAAGCTATCTAAATCTTTGAAAAACTTTCCGATCCGACGAGTTTATGGGGTTTAAAAGTGAGCTGAAAGTTGGCCAAATTTTTGATCAACTTGCAACCCGATTTTACAGCAATTTAGATTAATAACTTTTGATAAGACAAATAGTTTCTGAAAGCTGACGTTTTAAGCTATTTAAATCTTTTAAAAACTTTGCGATCTGACAAGTTTATGGGGTTTAAAAGTGAGCTGAAAGTTGGCCAGTGCCTTAGGCTTGGAAGTGCACCGATTTAAAGAAGGTTGGGGTTAAAAAATATGTGGGGAGGGGTTTTGCTTTTAAATCTTTTAAGGCCTTCCGGCCGGCGGGTTTATGGGGTTTAAAAGTGAGCTGAAAGTTGGCCAAAATTTGCCTATATCGTAAACCGTAAAAATTCGAGATTTTAAAGAGAATTTGGTTATAAAATAGAGATCTTTCTTGAATTTAAATTCAAATTTTCAAAATTTTAAATGTAAATGTCAATTAAAACTCGTTTAAATGCAATTAAAATTAGTTTAAATCCAAATTTTCTCAAAAAAAATCTCTTCAAAACCTCGCTTGTTTGTGCTTTGGAATTTGTAGTTTTTATTGTTTTTTCTTTTGAATAATCTTGATAAAGACTTTATATACAAGATAAAAATATATATACGATTAAATAAATCGATTATTATGCACTTTTATGTACTTTGTACGGGGTTATTCGTCGCTTTTTGTAGCTCGATCGCTTCCACGAGATTGGCGCTTGTTGTTGGTGCTCCGTGAGGGAAAAGGTGATCGTACATTGGTGGATTTTCACCGGTTTCCACTGAAAATCGCTCGTCACCAGTTTCCGAGTGTTTTAAATGCGTTTAAAGCACTTCAAATTTAGCTAGAGATTAGATTATCCCTTAATTTACCCAGAGATTTCCTTTTTCTTCACTTTTTATACAGTTTTCACAAGAAACAGAAGCTTTCAAATGATAACAACCTTGATTGCGTGATTACGTTCGGAAAATGAAAGCCAACTCAGCAAATGAGGCTGATCTAACAGCAGTATCGCTTGGCTTTTATGGAAGCCAAGCGATACTGCTAGCAGCTTGTATGGAAGCCAGCTGTCCCGGCCGTCGCGGCTGCACGGATATTCTGCCTACAGGTACTAAGCGCACTTAGTAAATCTGATTCCAGATTTGGATTCCTCACCCCAGAAAACCATGGGTACAAATTTTCAGCTTTCTAGCGAACTTCGTTGTAATTTTATGTCAACGTAATTTGTATTATCGCGTAGGCGTGATGGACGGACGGACAGATGGACGGACCGACAGACGGACGGACCGACAGACGGACGGACCGACAGACGGACGGACGGACAGACGGACGGACGGACAGACGGACGGACGGACAGACGGACGGACGGACAGACGGACGGACGGACAGACGGACGGACTGGACGGACGGACAGACGGACGGACAGACGGACGGACGGACAGACGGACGGACGGACAGACGGACGGACGGACAGACGGACGGACGGACAGACGGACGGACGGACAGACGGACGGACGGACAGATGGACGGACGGACAGATGGACGGACGGACAGACGGACGGACGGACAGATGGACGGACGGACAGATGGACGGACGGACAGACGGATGATTAATGATCGTTTCTCTATTGAAATTCATTTTTTGGACCGTTGCAATTATCCAAATCGATCCGACTAGTCTTTATGGACGAACGATTAGAAAATCGTGCAAGCAACAAGCACAGAGCCAAGCTAGACAAGAGTCAAGCCAAGATTTGAGCTGACTTATGTTAAAGTTGATTCGTAAAGCATAAAGCTCTAATCTTGCGGCAATGGGATATCCCTGTAGCTTATTGTTAGAGGTCCAGTAAGCGAGAAGTCGCGGGTTCGAGCCCCGGGGCCCAGCCAGGCTTGAATTGGCTTATGCTCAGGCTCAGGCTTAGCCTAAGCCTAGGCCTAAGCCTCGGCTGTCTAAACGTGTACAAAGCACTTTTGTTTCAACTTTTCATAGGCTTTGCATGATTTTGAAGCCATTTGAGAGTCATTCTTGCTGATTGACAGAAAAAAAATCATTGAATAAGTGTATAAAAGTGATTTTTAAACTACTTGGAACTACAGTATTTGGTCATTTGGTTGAATTTATTAATTGAAACTAATAGCTTACCAGCAATTATGTAAATTGGCGGTGAATCGACAGGCACGGGCCCCACCTCGGAGCTCTCTCGTTGGCGACGATTCTGTAAGTTCTCAAGTCTAAAAGATCCAGAACTTTTCCTGAAAACCTGTCTTGATCTATTGGGAGAATTTGGTGGATTGTTGAATTCTCTAAAATTCGAAAATCATCGAATGCCAGCGAATTACGAGCCAATTACGAGCCAACTTTTGTTACAATAATCCCTCTAGAATGAGAGCTACCGTATTTCCTCTAATAAACGCCGCGCCCCCCCCCTGACCAACTTTGGACGCTTCGTTCTCAGCCCCATTTGGAGATATTTTTATGTTTAATATATCAAAAGATAGAAGACATTAAGGGCTATCTTTTGATATATTAAACATAAAGATATCTCAAAATGGGGCTGAGAACGAAGCGTCCAAAGTTGGTTAGGGGGCGTTTATTAGAGGAAATACGGTAATCGTTTATTTGATGCTTTACTTGAAGAATCATTGAAAAGATCATTGAAAAAGATGATTATTAGGTTGACCGGAAAGTTCTTTCCGTTTTTTTGACGCTAGATCTAACATCCTGCCACTTATCCGGCAACAAATAGATTGAATGGTATTCAGTTATGGCGGTAAAACTCACGTGGCTTCGAATCGAAGAACTGAGTGAGTGAGAAGCGCATTTCCTCGACGTTTTGAAAGATCTTTCCACGTGAAAAACTACGGCTACACCGGAAAGAACTTTCCGGCCAACTTTGCGTGGTCTGGAGGCTGATCTAACAGCAGTATCGCTTGGCTTTTATGGAAACCAGCTTTCCTCTCTCTCCACCAGCTTTCCTTTCTCTCCTCTCTCAATCTTTCCACGTGAAAAACTACGGCTACACTGGAAAGAACTTTCAAAGACCACGCAAGGTTGGCCGGAAAGCATGATAGTCCGATGGCGCGCTTGTCACTCACGCTTGTCACTCACGCTTGTCACACCATCGGACTATTATCTGTTCAGGCATTTTGTCCAGAATCGTCCGATTATCATTTTTTCAGGTCTCTAGAACATCATTTGAGTGGAAAGATCTTTCAAAATGTCGAGGAAATGCGCTTCTCACTCACTCAGTTTTTCGATTCGAAGCCACGTGAGTTTTACCGCCATAACTGAATACCATTCAATCTATTTGTTGCCGGATAAGTGGCAGGATGTTATTCTGTTAGATAAATTCTGTTTTTTTTATTTGCCGTTTTTGATGCGTAAAATAAAAAAGTTAGATCTAGCGTCAAAAAAACGGAAAGAGCTTTCCGGTGAACCTAATATTTTTTGCAAACTTACGGATATCCACCGAGTGAAGGCACAATTTTCATTCGTCTCAGCGCGACGATCGTCTTTTTCGTGAGGTAAAGTGTGAGAATGAAAAACGCGAAACAAAAAGCGGCTAGCCACAAAAGAGTGCTCGTATCTGGAAAGTTCGACAAATTCTTTGTCTAAGCTTTTATTGTACAGTCTTGAGTCGAGTCTACGCCTCTCGCCTCTTAGTCCTCTTTTCCAACGACAGTTGTGGTGTAGTGGCTAGTGTGCTTGTCTACGAGTTCGAATCTTTTCGAATCTACTCGTCAGTTCGATTCCGCACAAATTTTTGCTTTCATTTTTCATTGATATTTTTTGATTTTCACAGATTCTTATACATGTTTTCTTATCTAATTATGATTAGAGTAATTTCCTTTCGTAAACAAGCACACTAACCGCTACAGCACCGTTGAAAGAGAAGCTCAAGAATGTCTAACATGAAACAGGAATGAATGAAATGAATTGGACAGCTTAAGAATGTCTAACAAAAACTTTGACGCCAGGAATCTCTTTCTAAGCTATTCAGCAGATTTTGATCACAAATTCTCGATTCGATTTTCTATCAAATGGGCTAGGTTTCTTTTAAAGAGCCCACCTTGACCGAGTACTCTTTCCTAGGTAGAAAATTTTGTGATTCATTTCGCAGAGAAGCTCTCGATAACTTTGTGAGATTCAAGAGGAGATTCAGAGCTATCAAATGACTATGATCGCTTCGTTTGTCTTTGAATTTCCACAAAGTTATTAGTAAATCAGTAACGACTACGGGACTCTACGAGCAAATAGCGTCGTCACGAATCTGTTAAAGACTTCAAGAGGTTGGCAGACTTGCCAGCTTCAGCCTTACTGTACTTGGCTTGCTGTACTTGGCTACTGTACTTGGCTTACTCTACTTGGCTTACTCTACTTGGCTACTGTATTTGGCTTACTCTACTTGCCTTACTCTACTTGGCTACTGTACTTGGCTACTGTACTTGGCTTACTCTACTTGCCTTACTCTACTTGGCTACTCTACTTGCCTTACTCTACTTGGCTACTGTACTTGGCTTACTCTACTTGCCTTACTCTACTTGGCTTACTCTACTTGGCTTACTCTACTTGGCTTACTGTACTAGGCATAGAATTTTTGTTTTAAAAACGAACATGTGCCCGGTGGTTTCATCCCTAACGCAACGAGCAACATAAAAGTGAATGAGGTGAGGAAAAGGATGAAAACGGAGATCACCTGGAATGAGAATCTTTCTCTAAAAGGCATCTATTTTAGATAAACTACCGTAATCAAGAGATACAAAAAGCCTACGTAATCCGATCAGCCTAATTTTGGCCTAATTTTGACCTAATTTTGGCTCAATCCGCCTAATTTTGGCATTTTGGCATTCGATGAATGACAAGACACAGTCAATGACATCAAAATCTTCTGGTTACGGTAGTTTTAAGAAAATTGATGCCTTTTTAGAAGACTTACCATGTAAACAACATACCAAAGGAGCACGATTCCCCAGCGAAATTTAATTGACAAAATGCAGAGGAAATAAATCGCCCAAATGATTGCGTCTAGGATGATCGTGTACTTTTCCTGTAAAAGAAAAGCATAACTTTTAAATGAGCTAGCTTTTTCTTTCAAATTTCACCCACATCAATGCGAAGATTGCCAAAAACGATCACCGAAACGAGCAATTGAACGGCGACAATGCACGAGGCGCTGAAAGCCGCCGCGATCTACAAGGATTGTTTTTTGTTTGTTTTTCCCAATTTTTCATAGCCTAATGGCAATATTGTTAGCTATTTTGTTAGCTGTAGCTTTATAGAGGAGAAGTTAGCTCAAGCTTTCGAATGAAACCAAATAGAGGGTTGATTGGTGGATTCAACTCCATGAAATCATCCTCAAATCATGATCGCAACATTCTCTGAGTTTTGCCGCTGTTTGGCAGCTGTTAGCAGCTTGCAGCAAGTAAAGGAATGGGTTAAAAGGGTGCAGAACTTGTCTAAAAATATAGCCATGCGAAAAATCGCAAATCGATCCGAAAAGCTGGCAGGTTATGAGGATAAAATAGTGAAAAACGGCCTTGGCATCTTTCTTTATCGAGACCGAGGCTGTTAGCAGCTATCTATTGTGGCCGTGTGCCAGATGAAAAGCGATTGTGAGCGGGCACAAAGAACATGCCAGTCACTTATTCAGTGATTCTTCTTTTTCTTTGTAAAATTGTTGTTTTGTAAAGAAATTCAGTACCCTAGGGTTTTCGGGGTCAAAGAATCGATTGCTTGGTAGCTTGGATTTGTTTTAACACTTGATCACTAAAAAGAGTCACTCTAATGCTTAATTTTATGTAAAAGAAACTCACCGATGGCGGGAAATCACGTTTCGGACAGAAAACTCTCGGGTACTCGGCTCTTGACGGCATTTTGAAGGGAAAATTTAGAAAATACAGATGAAAACGAGTCAAATTCAGTTATGAAATCGGTTAAATGATTGCTTTGAATACGAATTTTTCTATTTTCCCATTTTTCGCCATTTACTAGCCTTCAGCTTCGCATTGATAAGGATTTTTGGGGAAAAGAAAAAAAATCATATGTTTTCTTGCCAATTTCTCAGCGAAATTTCCTTGATTTTTGTAGTTTGTCAAAGAAAAAACCAAAGTCAAACGAAGAATTCTCTAGTTTTTCGAGTCTTTTTATGATCTTTATGAAGAAAAGCGCCAAATTTGAGCGAAACATGTCATGCTAGAGAGTTTGAAGCCAATATTCTTTATTAACGTTTATTCACACGAATAATATAATAAAAACAATAGGCAAACCACAAGCTTTAAATGTAGGAAAGAAAAAATTCATGGATTTTGAAAAAAAAACCGATAATCTTGCCGGCGGGATTGAACCCTTGACCTTCGGACTAGGAGACAAGGCCCTTAGCCAGTCGGCCATGCCATGCTAGAAACTCACGTTCAGAAGACCGGGTTTTTAGCTCTCTTTCTTTCTTGTGTTTGTTTTTGTTCTTGTTTTTCCTCTCGATCAACAAGGCACCATAGCTCAGTGGTAGAGCGTCTGGCTGGTAAGCGGAGGGCTCAGAGAGAAGCTCGAGGGTTCAATTCCCCTCGCTTCCAAATCCTTTTTCATTAATTTCTTTACTTTATTTTCTCTTTCTTGTATGAAAATATTGACTCTTTTTAATTGAATTCCAAAGAAAAAAGATATGATTTGACTAAAGTACAACAAAGACAACGGTAGCAAAAAAAAATACAGCAAATACAACGGCAAAAAGACCGCAATCAAATCAGTGACGTTGAGTGTGGTAGATGCTATGCGTTTACCATTTTCGAGGGTAAAGTCCATCCTAGACAGTTCGTCAGAGGGTTTGCTAATATCAAAATTGAAAGGATCAAAAGATTGAGGAGAAAGAGAGAGAGAGGGAGGGAGAGAGAAATTTTGATGAGTCAAGAGAGAACTTATTTTAAATCAAAAAAACAGAAAAGAAAACAGTCATCACTTTCAACAAAAGAAGAGAAAAAGAAGAGAAAAAGAAGAGAAAAAGAAAGAGAAAATGAAAGAGAAAATGAAAAAAATATCTCTTTTCCCACAACAATGGGATAATAAAATGAAGGGGGGAAATTTAAGGAAAATCGGAGGGAAATTTCACTTGGGAATCTTTAGACATCAACCCCAACAACAAGACGATTATTTGAGTGAAATTTTGCTTGAAAAATTTCACTCAAATAATCGTTTTGTTGTTGGGGTTGATGTCTAAAGATTTTCTAGGAATTTGTTAAACTTTCACACATTTAGACGAGATTTTTCGTGTTAAATCAAGTCTTTATCTTTAAATTCTCTATTATCAATAAATCAGTTAACGACTACGCGACTGTACGCAAAAAATGACTCAACGACTACGCCAATGTACGCTAAAAATACTGTCGTTACTAGCTAGCTATGCAAATTGATCTTTAACGTCTTCCTTTATCATTTCATTGTCTTATTTCCGATCGGTCCCCATGGCGGCTGTGGCGCAGTGGTGAGGGGAAATTTCTACAGCCCACACAGTCCGGGTTCGATCCCCCGCACTGCCATTCAATGTTTTTTTATTTTCAATTCCATAGCTATATTGAATTTTTAGCTTTTTTTTGATTCGAAAATGGTTGCGAAAAGTCGGACAGACACTACTATACTAAATTTGTCAATTTCAGTGAAATGCTCTTGATTCTCTCATATTTTCTTCTATTCTTTGTCCGATTTTCGAATTGTTGCTTTGCTTGTGGAGTGTGCCAACCGGGCCTCTGCGGGCCGCCACAACCACCACCAACGCCGGTGAGTTTTCTAGAATTTTACAAGATTGACTTTTCCAATGGAATCAATGATAGTTTGGCATCTTTAAAAGTGATGTGAATTAAAAATCAGTTTTGAAACAGTTTTGAGTTAAGCCGGGTATTTCCTTTTCTTTCTTTCTCTTCCTTTCTCCTTCCTTCTTCCTTTCTTTCTCTTCCTTTCTCCTTCCTTCTTCCTTTCTTTCTCTTCCTCCTTGCATCCTCTTTCTTCTTCGGTCACTAGATACCAAATAGCTCAGTGGTTAGAGCATCTGCTTGAGCAAGTCAAAAGATCGAAGTTCGAAGTCGAAGTTCAATCCCCTCTCCGAAAATTTTCGGAAGAGCTAAGCTTTTTGTTTTGTCAGATGTGCGGCGGTTGTTCTCGGGGTTACGCGTGTGGATCGTACGGTTGTTATCGGATGAGGGCAAGAGCCAGATCATCGAAGACTCTCAACCTTCAAGAGGAGGAGGAAAAGGTGAGAGAAAAGTAGCAAGCAGTCAGCTGAATGCTAAATTAGTATAGGAATTTGCACAGTACAGTATCTTTGATTCGCTTAAAGGATTTGAGCCTTCAGTTGTTTAGACCTAGGTACTGTAGCTTCTAGATTACTGTAGCTTCTAGCTAGCTTCTAGATTACTGTAGCTTCTAGCTAGCTTCTAGACTATTGTAGCTTCTAGCTAGCTTCTAGATTACTGTAGCTTCTAACTAGCTTCTAGATTACTGTAGCTTCTAGATTACTGTAGCTTCTAGCTAGCTTCTAGATTATTGTAGCTTCTAGCTAGCTTCTAGATTACTGTAGCTTCTAACTAGCTTCTAGATTACTGTAGCTTCTAGCTAGCTTCTAGATTATTGTAGCTTCTAGCTAGCTTCTAGATTACTGTAGCTTCTAACTAGCTTCTAGATTACTGTAGCTTCTAGCTAGCTTCTAGATTATTGTAGATTACCCAATATCCTTATTCACAAATTTCCAGCGTGCCGCTTTGATCCGCTTGAGTCCCGACGAGAAATTCGAGCGTTGTTGTGTCGAGCGAAATCTGCCCGACTCGTGCATGTCGAAGTGCTCGTATCAAAGTTATACGAGAATGGCTTTACAGGTAAAGGCTTTACAGGCGTTACAGGCTTTACAATATATTGTTGTTATATTGTTACAAGTTACCGTAACTTTACAGAACATGTACTTCAAGTTAGATGCGTGTCCGATGCAAGCTGCAGCTGATATTCACTTCTGTGCAGCCCAGGTGCCACTTAGCCCATAAATAGTTGTAAACATGCCCAATCTGGCACACTAAACGCTTGATTCTTTTACGGAAATGCACTAGAAAGGGTGTGTTTGCATAAAGTGAATACAAAGTACAGCATTTTCAAAGACTTTTTTTTTCAGGGTAAAGACCACAGCACTTGTTGCTTTCAAAATGGAGTGACAACGACATTAGCTGGGCCTAAATGTATGACATTCTGTGATCAGGTGAGGAAATGAATTCTAAATTATATCAATAAAACTCTATGCAAATTGCAGCGTCCCGGTCACATCACTCAACTTGACATCACCTATTTGGCATGCTATGATCGATTCGAGAGTATGAAGAGTTGCTTCTACTATGAAATGAGCAATGGTTTGTGATTTGAATCTATTAATTGCCGTATTTTCTGTAATAGTAGTGGAGTCTGGAATAGTAGTGGAGTCTGGAATAGTAGTGGAGTCTGGAATGGTAGTGGAGTCTGGAATAATAGTGGAGTCTGGAATAGTAGTGGAGTCTGGAATAGTAGTGGAGTCTGGAATAATAGTGGAGTCTGGAATAGTAGTGGAGTCTGTAATGGTAGTGGAGTCTGGAATAATAGTGCTGTCTATAATAGTAGTGCAGACTGGAGGGGGATTGAAAAAGTAGTAGTGCGCACTACTATTACAGAAAATACGGTACTTGATTTCTAATTAAGTGATGCTTGACAATGTTTTGTCAAGCATCACTTAAATTTTGAGCATTACGGTAATCAGAAAAGAATTCAAAGTCCTTTACAATAGTCCTTGCCAAAAAATCTTTGCGTCCGAAAGCCTGGCTTCTGATTTATAATCTGTGAGCAATTCGAGTCTTGGCCTCGTTTCTGAAATGGTTTAAAGTCATGTAATCTTTTTTTTCTTGTAAAATAATCTGCAAGCTTTAAATTGAACCTGAAAAAGGAGGTAGCTTGCTCTAATTGAACAAAATCGGCTTCTTTTAGTTTACAAGGGAAGATCAACTCGATCTGTTGACCAAATGACAATGCCCAAATACTATTTAACACAGAATTTCACGCTGATTCCGAATCTGCTTTCCGTTTTTGCAACGCAGCACTCTATCAAAAGATATGAGCGTCCAAAGTTTTGTATGGAATCGCAGAGAATTATAAATTGACAATTTATGTTTGTCAAAGCGGAGAGGTTTAGTGGTAGCCGAGTGGTATTAGGCTTGAATACGAAGGAAGATCTCTAGGGTTCGAGTGCTAATTGTAAGCCATATTTGTACTATTAACACTATTTGTAAGCCAAACCCTGCTTAGAGCATGGCCTGGCCTAGCCTCCAGATCCAGGCCAGGTCTAGCCTCCAGATCCAGGCCTGGCCTAGCTTCCAGATCCAGGCCAGGTCTAGCCTCCAGATCCAGGCCTGGCCTAGCCTCCAGATCCAGGCCAGGTCTAGCCTCCAGATCCAGGCCTGGCCTAGCCTCCAGATCCAGGCCAGGCACAGCCTCCAGATCCAGTTTTTGGGCCAGGCTTTGACTTTGCTTAAAGCCTTTATATTTCCTCTTTCTTCTCTGGCAAGAAGATATCGAATAGCTCAGTGGTTAGAGCATCTACCCGGAAAGGAAAAACGTCCAGGGTTCAATTCCCTCCCCGGAAATCTCTTTATCATTTCTTTTCCATTTTCCATTCATATTCTCATTCCATTCTCATTCTATTTCTTCTCAAAACATGAAACTTTCAGGTAATGGTGCCAACGAGCCACCAGCGTCGATCCCAGCCGATCCGCTTCTCGCCGAGAACAGCCAAAATGTTTTTCAACCAAAAGAACAAAGTGCAAGACCTCGTTTGGAAAATCTTTTGATGAATAGAGATCCGTCAATTGGTGGAGAATTGGAAATTGAGGATTATGACAATGACAATGTTTCGGTGAGTGCTATGCGATCCTCTTCACTTCTTTAGCTCGTAGAAATCTTGACTTGATCAAGATCTTTAACTAAACTAAGCCTGAACTAACTTCTGAGTAGGCTAGGCTCGAAAAAACCGCTTTTCACACATCACTGAATTAAAAACCGAAAAGATTGGTGGAGAATCAGAAATTGAGGATTATGACAATGTTCTGGTGAGTGCTATGTTGCTGACAATGTTGCTAAGTGATCCTCTCCACTTCTTTCGCTCGTAGAAATCTCTGTCGAAAGTTTAGATAAGAAAATTTGACAATAAAATGCATTTGAAAAGAGTTTAGATAAGAAAATTCGATTGTTTTTTCTAAAAAGATAGTGTAAAGTTTGAAAAGTGATTTAATAAGGACTTGAAAAGACAGAGTTTGTATTTTCAGAGATTGTACAGAGACAAACAGACTTGAAAAGACAGAGTTTGTATTTTCAGAGATTGTACAGAGACAGACAGACTGAAAAGACAGAGTTTGTATTTTCATTTTTTGATCAAGATCTTTAACTAAACTAGATTGTATTTTCATTTTTTTTCAGGCAGCTCCACGAGCTCGTGCAGTTCGACGAAATCCTGGAATAGCTCGCACATTCATTCAATAAAGATAGAAAATTAAAGAAAAAAAAATTGTGATTGGGATTTGTATTTATCAAAGGAAATTTACTTATTCACATTTACAAAGAATAAATCTTTTTTCTAAAAAACATTTTTAACTTATTTAAATCCAATGAAAACAAAAATCTATTTAGTTTTCTTTTCTTTTCTTTTCTTTTCTTTAGCTTTCTTAAGCTTTCTTTACTTCTATACTTCTATTCTTTTGTGATTGAGCTAATGGACTTCTTTTTGGATGAGTGGATTGAAAGAGAGGAAGAAGAGAAAGAAGATAAAGAAGAGAAAGAAGAGAAAGAAGAGAAGGAAGAGAAAGAAGAGAAGGAAGAGAAGGAAGAGAAAGAAGAAAAGGAGTAGTGAAGAGAAGGTGGAGAGAAATGGGTATTGGACGATTGGAAATGGGTTTTGGACGAGTGGGCAATAGCTTGAGGTGCTATGGATGAGGGTCTAGAGTCTAAGAAAGATTTCTTTAGGCTTTTAGCTTTCAACGAGGCTCAGGGTTGTTTTAAAGGCGATATGTGCATTATGGTGTAATGGTTAGCACACTTGTCCGGAAAGCGGAAGGTCCCCGGTTCGAGCCCCAACACGGCTCTTTTTGATCTCCCCTATTTCTTTTCTTTTTCTCTTTTCATCCAAGAAATCATCTTTTCGTTATTAAAAGACTTTTATTTTATTTTATTTTATTTTTCAAATCTCAGAGCCAATTTGTTATGTCTTTCTTATCTAAAACATCAAGAAATCATTTTTTTTCGTTTTTTAGAGTGGAAAGAGGTAGAAAATGGGAAAAAAAGAAAGAAAAGAGCGAAAACAAATGTTTCTCGTTGTTGGGCCCTTTGTTTATAGACTTTTTCAAATTCAAACCGCGATCAGGGCCCAGAAGTGGCTCATTCCTTTTGCAAATTCCCTTTGCTTCCAATGCCTCTTTATCAAATTCATTTCCCGTTAGAGCCGCTAGATTATGGAACTTGCTCCCAAACGACATACGAGAAATTCAGTCGCTTTTCATATTCAAGAAACGTATCGATGCTTTAGATCTAGTGGCTCTTTGCCGTAAGTAATTGGCTTATTGATTTCAGTATGTATTGTATGATTAAGTATCACTGTGCATTTCTCTATGATTTCTTTCACTTTATCGTTTGAATAAAGTATTATTATTATTTTAATTAATATTATTTTAAAAAAGGTTGTCTTTTTGAAGAATCGTATTTCAATTGGTGCATTTGTTGGTTTTAAATGGAGGAAAAGAATGAAGAAAGGCTTTTGGGAGGCCTATAGATTTGTTGTGTCTTTCTTATCTAAAACATCAAGAAATCATTTTTTTTCGTTTTTAGAGTGGAAAGAGGTAGAAAATGGGAAAAAAAAAGAAAGAAAAGAGCGAAAACAAATGTTTCTCGTTGTTGGGGTGGCAAAAATTTGTTATTTTTCTCTCTTTTTAAGATCTCAAATAAAGAATTTCCTTCTCTAAACTCTTTTCAAATTTTTTTCTATGTCTTTTCGTCTATTTTTTGTCAATCTCTATGCATTTTATTGTCAAAATGTGAAAATTTTTCCTTTTCTCTACCATTTCCCATTGATCTGCTGAAAAAAAAAACCGGTTTTCACATGGTTTTTGAGCAATTTATTGACAATTTTTGGCAATTTTTGGCAATTTTTGCAAATTTTCCCTTTTATCGATCATTTTGTGCATAAAAGATTTGATTTTTGACTTAATTGACGCAAAAGTTTAGTCAAAAAGAGTCAAAAAAAAGAGTTTCAAGGTCAAATGCCAAACAAAAAACCGAAAAAAAGCGAAAGAACCGAAAAACCCGAAATTTCTTCGTCTAACAAGGCTACTAAGCAATTTTTAGCCGTAATCGATTCGTTTTTAAGCGTACTTTTCGTGCTTTTTCTTATCCTTTTCATTTGATTTCCCTATTCTCTACAATTGACTCTTTTTATAACATTTTAAACGTTTTTAGCCTTTTTTTTCTTTCGATTTCTTTCGGTAGACTTTTTTCTCAAAAAACTCGCAAACCCACCCAATCTGGCCCACTGAATTCTTTGATTTACTTGCAGAAATGATTTGCTAAAAGAAACCCGTACACTGGGAGATTTGTGTTTACAAGTTCTAATCACAAAGTACAGAGCATGCTCTCCATGATGCTCACCGTCCTTTTGCTCACAACTTTGTATAGAATTATCCAAGCAAAATGTTTTTTATATCAATCAATGCAGGAGATCATTGGCTATCGAATGACAACAAAAGAATACCAATCGGGTAATTCAATAAAAAGTTATGAAAGATCAAAGATCCTCCACTCTACATAGGGCTGCTCTAAAGCTGGTTCTCGTTGTACAGCCTGTCTAACTTTTTCGACTTATCCAATTCAAAAAGTTTTTATATCATTCGACGCGGGAGATCATTGGCTATCGAATGACACAAAAATTAGATTGATTGGGTAATTCTTTGATAGCTTCCGTCTGTATATAAAAGATTTATGCGTTTTTGTTAATATTTATTGAAAATTGTTGTATTTAACACTTTTTATTGAGAAAAAAAACCAACAACCTTTCAAAAACAACTAAAAAAAGAGTGAAAAAGTCTAAGAAAATCAATTTAGAACAGCCTTTTATAGAAAAAAACGACCGTAAACTAATTGGGACATAATTTCGAAAGGATCAATCAAAAATTTAGTGCATTTTGCGTTCTTTTGACTTTCATTTTGCTTACTTATCGGTCTTTTATTGATAATAATCGCTATTAATAACGAATTTATTCATTTAAAAGGTGAAAATTCCCATTTAATCGCTATTGAACACAGTTATTGATCGAAAAGCGGAAAGGTGTTAAGTTGTTGTAGTTTTTGACGTGTAGCCCAGATTTGACGTGTCAGTGAGGTCTGATTTGTCGAAATTCGGAATCTACGCATGCGATTCCCTTATATGAAAACATTTTTGAAGCCCTACGGCTTTTGCTAAGGCGTTTTCCAGCGAAAAAGGTGTTCAAAGGTTCAGGTGCGCAAATGTCCAGGTGCGCAAATGTCCAGGTGCCCAGGTGTCCAGGTGCACAAATGTACAGGTGCGCAAATGCCCGGTGCGCAAATGTACAGGTGCACAAATGTACGGTGCGCAAAGGTTCAGGCGCGTGAATGTCTAGATGCGCAAATGTTCAGGTGCCCAGGTGTCCAGGTGCGCAAATGTACAGGTGCCCAGGTGCCCAGAAAAAGGTAGCATTTCTCCTACCCACAGAAAATAGATTCTTTTCGCTTATCGCTACTTTGGGATGGACCCGAATATCTTTACATTTCGTCACCAAATCACTTAAAAAACCGAGTATCTTTAAAAGGAGTCGTATATAAGGCGGCGCTCGTGATTTTTTTCGCGCCAATCTTTTGCAATAATTTTCGCTAAAAGTACGGTAATTTTTCTCAAAGTTTACGTTTTAAAAAACGCATTCTAGTCAAAACAGTGTGACTGCTCAGAAAGCGAATCTCTAGCCCAAAACGAGACCTTTTTGCGATCCCAATTTGTCCAAGTAGTCTAAATTTCAGAAAAAACAACGTTTCAGAAAGATCTCCTTTGACAAAGATCTCTTTCTATTCAAAAACAAAGTCCCATTGTGGTAGAGAGATCATTTTCAATGAGCTCATCTTTTCTTTTTTCAATTCCCTGGACTCAACCTTGTCGTTTTCTTCTTTTCATCTTCTTTCTTCTTTCTTCTTTCTTTCTTCTTCCTTTCTTCTTCCTTTCTTCTTCCTTTCTTCTTTCTTCTTTCTTCTTTCTTCTTTCTTCTTTCTTCTTCTTTTTTGAATAGATGGACCTGATCGAAAAAGAGAAAAAGGCTTCAATGGAGAACTTCAAAGGAAAACCCTTGAGTAAAAATGAAGAAAAAGATGAGCTCTTTTTTGAACTGAATTTAGCTCTTTCTTTAGCTGAAAACGAGCAAATATTTGAGTAAATAAATTCGATTTTTTAATTTTCTTAATTCCTTTTCTGTACTTTATACTTTCTTTACATAAGTACAGAGCATGCTCTCCATGATGCTCACCGTCCTTTTGCTCACAACTTTGCATAGACTTATCCAATCGAAATGTTTTTATATCAATCAATGCAGGAGATCATTGGCTATCGAATGACAACAAAAGAATACCAATCGGATAATTCAATAAAAAGTTATGAAAGATCAAAGATCCTCCACTCTACATAGGGCTGCTCTAAAGCTGGTTCTCGTTGTACAGCCTGTCTAACTTTTTCGACTTATCCAATTCAAAAAGTTTTTATATCATTCGACGCGGGAGATCATTGGCTATCGAATGACACAAAAATTAGATTGATTGGGTAATTCTTTGATAGCTTTCGTCTTTGTGCTTTCTTTACATAAGTACAGAGCATGCTCTCCATGATGCTCACCGTGCTTTTGCTCACAACTTTGTATAGAATTATCCAAGCAAAATGTTTTTATATCAATCAATGCAGGAGATCATTGGCTATCGAATGACAACAAAAGAATACCAATCGGGTAATTCAATAAAAAGTTATGAAAGATCAAAGATCCTCCACTCTACATGCACTCATTTCTAGTGTGCAAAGGTACCTTTTCTGGTGAGGATTTCAAAGATAAAGCGGTGTTTCATTAGAAATAAATAATTCAGTGCATCAGAAGATGTTTCTAGCGAGCACAAAGTACACTGTTTTAAAATAGGATTTTAGAAAAGAGAGAAAAGATTGTTTAAATGGAATTTCAGAATTCCCCGTTCATCGTTTCCTTTTTCATTTCTTTTTTTCCTACTCTTCTCCGATCTCTTTTCATCTTTCATCCTCTTTTCCAAATCGAGAATCCATCGAAACCTAATGAGGCCCACCTTTTTTTTGTTTTTTTTTTTTGCTCTCTTTGAATTTGAATTTGACTCCTAGCTTTCGGTTTTTTTGACAAAATTGCTGTGCTCATTATTGGAATTGCGAACGGGGTTCTGGTTTTTAAAGCTTTTCTGTTTTTAAAGCTTTTCTGTTTTTAAAGCTTTTCTGATTTAAAAAAATGTTTATCTAAAAACTTTTTGATCGTGGAAACCAATTCTAATGCTTTTTTTCCAATTTCAACCAATTTCAACCAATTTCAACCAATTTCAACCAATTTTAACCAATTTCAACCAATTTCGAAACCTTTTAGAACCTATTTTAAATGCATTTTTTTTCTCTTACTTTTTTCTTACCTTTTTCTTACTTTTTCTATAGCTAGTTTAGCCAAATCGACCCTGATTTTGAGCTTATCTTCATCCCAAAAAATTTAACTAGTCTAACTATTTGTAAATTCAAGTCTGACTTTCGGCAAGCTAGAAAGCAAAGCAAGCCTGCCTAATTGTCAGCCTTTCCTTTGAACCGAATATATGCTAATTGCGTAAATAATATAAGATCGAAGAAATTAAAAAAAAAAATTATAATCCAATTAGTTACAAAATTGGTAGAAGTTGCGCTAAAGGAAAAACTAAAAAAAATTAGCTGCATTAGGGATCGAACATCGATCCTGCGACTCCGAGCCTATTATGTTAACCACTAGGCCATCACGTACTTTTTTCTCGGCGAGGCAGGAGCCTTTTAAAGCAACGTCTTGCCAAATTTTTGATTCCTCACGAAGAAAGTCAGAGTTTATAACCATAACTGAGGCTATTCCCGTCTGACCGTGGCTTAGTCTAGCTAATTATTGACTTTGTAAAATCATTGACAAATTTCGGTTTTCAACTGATTTCCTCGAAATTTTCTTGCTTTAAATCCTATCTTTCAAGCTGTAGCTGTTTAGCTGTGCCATAGCCATAGCGTGCCATAGCCATAGCTGTGCCATAGCCATAGCTGCCATAGCCATAGCTGTGCCATAGCCATAGCTGTGCCATAGCCATAGCTGTGCCATAGCCATAGCTGTGCCATAGCCATAGCTGTGCCATAGCCATAGCTGTGCCATAGCCATAGCTGTGCCATAGCCATAGCTGTGCCATAGCCATAGCTGTGCCATAGCCATAGCTGTGCCATAGCCATAGCTGTGCCATAGCCATAGCTGTACCATAGCCATAGCTGTGCCATAGCCATAGCGGTCTGGGTGAAAGCTGAAAGCTGAAATGATCAATTTTTCAATTTTTGATGATTTCTCACGAATTTCTTCAAAAAACTGGCATTTTTAAGGGTTTTTTTTTGAGTGAAACCATCGTAAAACCATCGTTTTCTTCAAAAAATTTCTCATTTTCACACATTTTTCTTACAAAATTTGAATAAATGCGCAAATTTTCATGCAAATTTTGCTTATTTTCGCTCAAAAAAAACCTAGTCAAAAGATCAGATCGATGAAAAAAAAGGGAAAATTTCGACAAAAAAAAAAAAAAGAAAAGCCCGTCAACTTGAAACCGGATATCCATGAGGGGAAAAAAATGATTCAAAAGCCAAAAAAAGAAAAACGAAAGTAACCATTTTATATTCGAATCTCTTGTCCTCGATATTTTTACCCAAAAAAACCCCCTCTTAAACACACCTTCTCTGGTGGACTGAATTCTTCGTTTTTTTCTTCTCACAAATGCTTCGTTTAGGCGAGAAATGAAGAGCTCAATGCGCCAGAAAGGGTGTGTTCACGAGAGCATTAGCACAAAGGACACTGAAAAAGAAAAAACTATTGGAAAACGGGGTTCCCAAGTTGAATCTGTGGGCTTAATTTTAAGAAATCAGCTAAAAAAAACCGGCTAACGGGTGGCCGATCGACTTGTGGGCGTGGCGCAGTTGGGAGTACGCTTTTCTACAACCTGCACGATCCGGGTTCGACTCCCGGCTCCGACATGACTTTTGCTTTTTAAAAAAACGAAATAGCAGATGCACAAGTACATAGAATTCTAAGTCTAATAAATGAAAAATTATTTAAATCTGATTCCGGGGGACGAACAAACGGACGAACGGACAGAGACTTTTATATAGAAAATCGAAATTCTAAAAGGTACTCTTGATTTATGCGTAGCTGCCGAGTTAAAGCAATCGTTGGGAAACTACGCAAGAAAGATAGGGCAAAATCGAACACTTCAAATGGTCCCTAGGGGATTTAAAGAAGGAAATGGGATCCTTTTTGGGATTTTCTTTCCTTTATATCCATCAACATTTCTCATCATCATTTCAACGCTTTTTCTTTCAATTTTCTTGTAAAATATTCAAGTTTTTTTCTTAAAAACGAGTAATTAAGTGCACTAGATGGGTTGCGTTTCATGGGTTTTTCAGCACAAAGTACATCCGAGTCGGACTCGAGTGTACTTTGAGCTCAAATCGGTAAACACACTCTTTCTGGAGCACTGAAATAGCTGAAATTCTTCCTTTTCTTCTCAGCAACGATTTTTTTATTGCTTGTTTTCAATAAAAGTGTCGGAATATTGAGGTTTCTCTTTTCAAATTCCTCTTTGAAATGTTTCCTTTCCCTTTTTTTCTTTTCCTATTTTATATTCAATCTCTGCGTCGATTTGCCTATTGAATAGCGATTTCGAATGCTCTTTTTTATTTCGATGTTCTTTTTTTTTGATTTTTCAATTTTCTTTTCAATTCAATCGCTTTTTAAAGTGAGCTGAAAGTTTCCAGGGATTTCTCATCTTCATCCCTCTCATTTCCCTTCAAATCTCATTTCCCTTCATTTCTTTTCCCCGAATGCTCTCCACCGGATGCGCTTCGGTGTCCGTCTTGGATTCATCCTCGTTTTCGCACTTCTCTCCGTTCTCCTCATCGGCTTGCTCGCGCACGAATCTGCAAAAAAAAGCTATTCGAAAAACCCGGGCATTTCGAGAAACGACGAAGAGAATGAGGGGAATATTGATGGTAGGATTCAGAGAACGAAAAAGAAATTTGTTGCCAGTCGTTTAGACTTGCTTAAACGATAAATAGATAAGTTAAAGATAAGCTTTGCTACTAGACTTAGGAGTGATTTAAGCCAAAATTAACAAAATTGATAAAATTGCCGAAATTCTAGACGACCAAGCCGCTCAACTCTTGCTCGCCTCGGATCCACAAAATGGGGGTTCGTTTTCGATCAAAGATATTGAAAACTTGTAATAAAATATTTAAAGATATTGCAATATTCTTTTTTTCAATAATTTTATGAGGAAAGTAACGAGATTTCAGAAATCCAACGAGCCAAGCTCACCGTTTCGGTAGCGATCGTGATGGTGGTTTCTCTGCTCGCCGTCGCTCTCCTCATAACGGGTGAGAAGAAATGAAGAATTCGAGATTCAAGGCTACTATAGTTTTGAAAAAAAAAACGAATCATTAGCTTACTTATAAAGGCAATCGACTGTAATTGTAGGTATAATTGTCGTTGCGGTGACGATCGATCCACGCGTGCCATCAAACGAGAACAGCGATGTCGAAGAGGAAGAGGAGGAGGACGGTTACGGAGAACAAAGTCACTTGGTGAGCTGATATGAAGAAATCATTCTTAACTCCACATTTAGATCCAATATTCAATGTTCTGAGGTAAAAGATTAGCAATAACTCGTATAATTCTCTTATTTTTGCTTCTAACAGCTTCTTCGAGATTTAGTTGAACGTCTAATGTTTAATCTATTGGAAAACAGCTTTAAATGCAAATTTGCAGACTCTTCCCCAAATCCCACCGGCTTTCTTCTCAACTTCCGAATTCGACAACCTTTTCTTGCCAGACAATTCGACAATCCATTGAGATTTCTTGATATATTTCTCGGTTTTGGTTCCTCTGTGCTCAATCTTCACTTCTGTCATTTGATGACAAGGCTAAAATGTTATTTTCCTTCTATCTGTGATCACTTTTGATGCATAAATTTGGCACTTATTGCAAAAAGTATCGAAAAAGTTAAATCACGAAGATTTTATAACCATAATCCTTTTTAAAACGAACTGTACACTTACAAAAACTTGTCGAAGAGAGGAGCACTAAACGAATCACAATTACAAAAGAAAATAAGACTATCAAAAAAGGTACTTGTGACTTTTCCAGTCTCTTTTTGTATACTAAAAACAGCAAATCTGCTGATGTTAAATGCAAACTCATATCTAAAGTATCCGGAAAAAGTAGCAAGTACCACAAAAATCTAATTGAACTTATGTGCTAAGATGTTGAATCTTCAAATCTTCTCCCTTGGTGACATGGGAATTGAAGAAGCGATTCCCGCAATAACCACACGCGTGAACGCCCGGTTTGTCGAGATTGATAAAAACGCGTGGATGACCGAGTGCCGGATGACCACCATCACAAATCGTCGTGTGCGAGTGCCCGCAATCTTTTGGCGCTTTCTCGGCGACCAGCGTTTGTGCCACATTCGGGTTCACCTGCAAAATGGAAATGGAACATTTTCGAATAATAATGAGCAACATTTTCTAAAACAGACTGGAAGCACCACTCATTCTTGGTCTCATAATTTTTAAAAAAATAAGATTCCCAAATTAAAAAACGCCATACCATTTTTGGAGCGATGTCGAAGCGTTGAAGTCGATAATCGGACTGATCCCAAGCCTAAAATAAAAACTCGAATTTTACCCTTAAAAGCGTCCACTTTCTCAACTTTCAAAATTCGCTATGAAAATCAATTAATTCATGTCAATTTCCAACCTGTCCAGTATGTGTAACCTCATCGAATTTCGCGTTTTTCTTGGTCACTTCATTGGGTGATGGTTTGGTGACACTGGTTGAGGATGCTCCGCGGAGTGACGAAGTGATCCGTTGCGAGATCCTCAATGAGCACGACAACGAGCGGTTCATCGCCTAAAATAATACATTTTTCTACGTAACCCACTTTTTCATACAAAAATTGTTACCTATAAGCGAAACATAGTAATGGTTTTCAAAAACCGTAAAAAAACACTAGATAAAGTAGATAAAACTTTTTATTTCGAGATATACAAACGTAACAATGAGATCTAAACCCGAATAGCGTAACAATATTACAAAATACAAATTATCAAAAATCAACAAAATGATAAAATCAAGCTTATTCTTTAGGTAATTGATCGTCAAATTTTTCCGCTGCTGGTCGTTTCTTCTTTCGTAGCAGTTCAATCGAGAAAAATGCTCCTAAAAGAAACATTTTGAATTCCAATTTTGAAAGAGTATGGGTACGAAAACTATGAAAAGCTACCAACCATATGTTCCCCAGAAACGACAGCATTAACACTTTTTCGAATCACCAGCGGAAATTGTTTTCCGCTCAATGGTAGCTGCGAAGTCCATTTGGGATTACACCTAAATAAAAATTGATATTTTGAAATTCAATTTAAAATAATTTGCTTAAATCAATCAATACTTTAATGAAAATCAATAACAAATGTCAACAAACTTTTGATATCTGAGAAGGTGCATCCGATTTTGAAAAAGCGCCGCGAAGCCGGTCATAAACGCGTCAACACCAGCACGATGTGATCCTAAAGTCGAAAAATACTTTTTTAGTCAAATAACATTGTCCAGTCGCTCATCGCGTTAAACCACCAAAAACTAACCATGTACAGCAATTCTCGGCTTGCTTTTTGTGATCTCGGCGACGGTGACAGTCGATGTGGCAGTAAAAGTTGACGAGCATGAAGATTCTCCATCGCTTTCTTTGGCTCCATTTTGTTCCTTCAATTTTGCCGGAATGATGTGATCGTAACTGAATAGGCTTTCATAGAACAAGTATAACCAAAAAAAGCAAACCGTCTTTTTCTTCTGGTTCTATTCTTCTGAGCCGCTAAAATCTCCAAATCCAAGGCAAAATCGACATCGTGTAGCTTGGCACAGCCCCGATCACGAGATCCACAAAAGCCGTGATTCTAAACAAATTAATTTTTGGATAAAACTAAATACATTGATTTGACCGTTACTTTACCACAAAAAAAACCACGTACTGTATATCGCTCACATAAATGCTCCTTCAGATTGCCTGGAATCGGATGATTCGGGAAATCGAGCGGCAATTCACAATTCGTCCTTTCTAGGCTTCAATTGAACAGGTTAACAGATGAAAATTATTTTACCTATTGATGTAGCCAATTCGTTCATCAGATCCGTTCGATAAGCAGAGAAACTTATGGAAATGTAGGCTCGAGATTGACACTTATCGGAAACATTATCGCGCTGACTGAAAGCAAAAAGAAATGGATTAAGATTCAAATGTTTAAAAAGTTAAAACTTACCATTTGCGAAAAACATATTCCAGATACGATCCGTGCATTCTCGTAACATATTCGGCCAAATATTTAGAGTCAATCAGCGACGATTCTTCGGGAAAAAGATCTGCTATCGAAGCGAGAAAGTCTTCTAATCTGAATGTTAAAAATAAACAAGAAACCGCTAGCCTTTGTTACACATAAAACAACAAAACTAACTTCTCCGGAAGATCGGCAAAAAGTTGATGATACAAGAAGCAGAGATCGAGGAAACCGTTGTGTAGAGCGACAGGTTTCGACTCGGAGAGGATAGCGTCGAAAATTTTACGCAATGGGCAATCCTAAAGCAGTTTATTAGTAGTAAAACATTTTTAGATTAGCCAAGTACCAACAACAAAACCACACCTTATCAACTCTCCCTGGATAGTACAAAACTCCATCTTTTGTCAACTTGTTGAAGTCAAAGCCGTGGTTGAGAAGAAATTTCATCGCATCTGGTTCCATCGTGAACGGGCGACTTGGATACGTCAAAATGTTGAACACCTAAACAAAATTTTTTAAAGAAAACCATTTCAAAACTACCTGGCAATTATATTTCACTCGTTTCTTCTCGTCGCTCGTCGATTTGAGCTTAAAAGTGGCAATACCAAGTGATAGAATCCCTCTAGTTGACGCCGAGTCGCGAAAAGCCGTGTATCTAAAGAAGCTCTTGAGTAAATAGTTTAAAAAATAGATATTTAACAAAGCTTCAATAACAATAATATCAGCTTATAGGTTCAAGCTTATAAAGCTTATAAAGCTTAAGGCTTAAAGCTTATAGCTTATGAAGCTTATAGCTTATAAACGAGCCTTACCTAGTCTCCGTATCTTTCGCTCGCAGACCATATGTGGGACCCAAACCGCTCATTTCCTAAATAAAAATATTAACAACATAACTAATGCTACGTCCGCTTGCTTACTCAAGAGTTTGTAAAAGTAGAAATGATTGGCTCAATACTTAAACCTGCTATGCTCAAAAGAAACTTGATTAAACAATCTTAACACTTTTCTTGTGTCAATGTTTAACTTAAACTTTTCAAAAGTAAAAACGAACCAAATCCAACGCAATCAAATCGGCCTCTTTGATGCTGACGAGCAAGTAGGGGAGGCACTTCTCAAAATTGCTTTTCGTTAGCTCGAATACCTAAAAAAAGAGTATTTGTGATTATTTTGTTCATCATAATAAGCTTTTCTATATAGCCAACTTGGTTTTAGGTAAAATTTAAAAGAAACAGCAATCATTTTGCCGTCAGAAAAGTGATTTTATACAAAGACCGGCTGGTTTTTTAAGTAAAATCCACAAAAGTTTACCGGAATCTCGGGAAGATCGGCTCGGCTCGTCGCGTTTCGCGTATCCGCCTCCATTCTAAACAAAAATTTACATTTTTTATATAAATAGTAAAAAAATACAATGAAAATAGAAAATAGAAAATCATTAAAGCTAAGAAAATGGCTAAAAATGTGAAGTTTTTTAAAAAAGTCCCGTAATTTCCCTAAAAGCATCCCGTAATTTTTCCTCTTTTCCGATTTTTACTATAAAATTGTGTAGTATTTCATGTTTTCAACAAATTAAACGCTTTTTTTTACGGTTATCAAAATAAACTTTATTCTATATCAAAGGAAAACGAATTTATGGGCAAAAATGAGACAAAGAAGGCACCAAAATGATTGGATTTTGAAGAATTGTAAGTAGGATTTTGGAAAAGCAATGAATCGATAGGTTTTAAACTTTAAACAATCGATATTTAGTTATCAATATAGTAAATATATTGTATTCTAACTATTCTAAAGTTAGCTTTTATTTAAATTTTTAAAGCCAGGGGTTTTTTTTGATCAGAGATTTCGGGATAAAAGACAAGAGATTCATAGAATACTTTCAAAACATAGTATAACAAAAAACTTTTCGAAAATTTCTTTTGATATCTTTTCGTAGTTGACGAGTCCGTGGGAATCCTATCCACATTCGTCTACTGATCCTTTTTCGACTCGGCAGCGATTGTCCCATTTTGCTCTTTTTGTGCGGCTCGGCGCTCTTTCGCTGCGGCGAGCGCTCTAGAGATTTTTTTATGAGAATTGAAGTAAATAAAAAAACCTAAAACATAGCTTTTTATAAAGTTTAAATGATTTTTGAATAGAAATTCAAGCTCTTAAGATTTAAAACTTTGTAGAGACGTTCAAGAATTATCCCAAACCTTACAAAGACCAAAAATTACTGCATATTTGATTCAGAACTCAACTTTAAGTGAACTTACGGAACGATAAAGTAAGCCAAGCCTATTCACAGTTTACTCTAGTACTCTAGTAACTTACTACTAGGTTTTCGTCTGCTTGCTGTAGATAAACTAGCTACTTGCTGTCTACTGTAGATAAGCTATACAGTGTACACTGACTTTATAGGATCTGAGGATGAAATAAATAAAAAACCTAAAACATAGCTTTTTATAAAGTTTAAATGATTTTTGAATAGAAATTCAGGCACTTAAGAAAATTCAAGCACTTAAAACGTTGTAGAGACGTTCAAGAATTATCCAAACCTTGCAAAGACCAAAAATTACTGCATATTTGATTCAGAAATCAACTTTAAGTGAGCTTACAGCGAAGCCAAGCCTATTCACAGTAAGCCAAGCTTATTCACAGTAAGCCAAGCCTATTCACAGTTTACTCTAGTAGCTTACTACTAGGTTTTTGTCTACTTACAGTATACTGTAGATAAACTATACAGTGTACACTGACTTTATAGGATCTGATTTGATCAGATCCTATAAAGATCTGATTTGATCAGATCAAATCTTAGTTCAATCTCATCGATTGTAAGACATTTAATACTCGCTCCGCCCCTTTTCCCATTGACAATCCAACTTTAGGCTCGAATATCTTTGTGTTGAGCTATCCAATTTAAATAGTTTTTGCACCAATCGACAGAGAAAGACTTTGCGCATCCAATGATACAAAGAATATTTAGATTGAAAAGCCCAACACCAAGATATTTGAGTTAAAAGTTCGATTGTCAATGGGAAAAGGAGGGCGTATCAAATGTTCGATAAATCTATCTCACCTGCTCAACGCATCCCAAATACCACCCATGAAAATCGCGCAGAAAAGATTCTCAAACGGGGCGAACGGATCGTTTACATGCAAGATCACCGACGACAATTTGAAGTAAATAAAGAAACCGACAATGCACTAAAGGTACAGTAGTTTTGAGACAATTTTTTGAGACAATTTTCCCTCTCACTCACCAAATAAACGAGATCGTGTGGAGCGGAGATATAAACGCTGTTCTTTTCTAGAGAGAAAATCACTGATGCCACAAGGGAGGCCTAAAATTTTCTTTTTAATATTTTAAAGTTAAGCTTACTTTAAGCTTGGATATTCTAAAGGCTTTTCAACGATGGATACGGTAGAATTAGCAGATTTTACAGTACTCTTTGAAGTCAATCGTAAGTCAAACGGTGAATTCGCGGATTTTAAACAGAAAAATGGCAAATTGCGACTTTTCCATACTTACAGATACCCAATAGTCCTACCGTAAGGCCTACAACTTTAGATATGAATACGGTAGGACGGAACAACCTTTAGAGTCCTGTAAAGTACTGTAAAGCCTGGATATTGTAGCATTTGAATTCAATTATGAATACGGTAAAATCGGGCAATTTTTAGAATGCCTGAATACTGCCTTTTCAATTGCGAATACGGTACGAACGTTTTAGAGTTCTGGATCCTGAATACTGTAACTTTAATACTCTAAATCCCATTGAGCTTTGATTACGGTAGCACAGGAAAAGTTTTCGAATCGAATAGCTCTAGACTAGAGATCGAAGCTCACCTTTGTGACGAAAGCCGGCCGGAGCACTTCGTTGTGATTGGGCAACCAGACGCCTCTTATCAACTGAAAACAAGAACAAACCTACTAGGTAAAATCTACTATACATAGAACGAGCTACTAAAAGCGAAGTGTCTCTCCGACTAACGGAAATGTCTGTCTGTTTGTCTGTACGGGCTTTTTCTCAGCCATCTTTAGGCCCAAAAAAAACTGAAATTCTTTTTAAATTCTTAAAATTTAATGTAATTGTTATACTTTCAGAGTACGGCCGCCCAGTGTCCCCCTTTCCATTGGCAATCTAAAATAGTTTTCCCATTTTCTCGCTATCTACTAGATGAATTTTTATGATTTTTGTGCCATTCGATGCATAATTTAATTCTCCATCGAATGGTATTAAAATCATAAAAAATGATCCGGTAGATAGCAGAGAAAATGGTAAAATACCGCAGATTGCCGATGGAAAGGGGGACACTGAGGGCGGTACTCTAAAAATCTAATAATTGTGTCATTCAAAATACGAAATTAAAAAACCGGCAGTGCGGGGAATCGAACCCGGGTCGTGGGGGGCCCCGTGCGGGCCACAAACAAGCACGTTCCCGACTGCACCACGGCGACAGGGGAAGCCGGCCGGAAAAAGCGAGCTTTAGCCGAGTTTGGTGATAGGATATTTGTCAAACCTGTTCAAGTGTCCTCAGAACTCCACTACCGGCTCCTTTTGCTGTACCGACCATCACCTAAAGTTATTTTCTTTAAAAAAAATAGATCTTTCTTTTGCTCAACCTGTACAAGCCACGAGTTCGGGTAGAGTTTTGCAGCGTGCGAAACTCCGTGTGATACCTAAAACATTCCGAGATAGGATTTAAATGGTACAAGGATTTGTATAAATGTCGACTCTGCATAACATAGAGCTCGTTCTTCTTCTTCGATTTGAAATTTCAATCACCTTGTGTGCCCGTTTGACTTCTTTCAGCACGGCTAGCACGCATTTAATTGGAAGTACCTGAAACGTACTTTGTGGGTACTTTGCTGGTACTTTGTGAGTACTTTGTGGGTACTTTGCTGGTACTTTGTGCGTACTTTGGGTGTACTTCTTGCATACTTTTTGCGTACTTTGTGGGTACTTTTTGCGTACTTTATGTGTACTTTTTGCGTACTTTGGGTGTACTTTTTGCGTGCTTTGTGCGTACTTTGTGCGTACTTTGGGTGTACTTCTTGCATACTTTTTGCGTACTTTGTGGGTACTTTGCTGGTACTTTGTGCGTACTTTGGGTGTACTTTTTGCGTGCTTTGTGGGTACTTTTTGCATACTTTGTGAGTACTTTGTGGGTACTTTGTGGGTACTTTGTGGGTACTTTATGTGTACTTTTTGCGTGCTTTGTACGTACTTTTTGCGTACTTTGGGTGTACTTCTTGCATACTTTTTGCGTACTTTGTGGGTACTTTGCTGGTACTTTGTGCGTACTTTGGGTGTACTTTTTGCGTGCTTTGTGGGTACCTTTTGCGTGCTTTGTGCGTACTTTGTGCTCAAATTTAAACACACTTGTGTTTCTGCAAGAAGATCAGAATCTCTGTGTACTAGAAAGAGTGTGTTTACAATCACAAGCACACCAAAAAAAAAATGAATTACCTTCGACAACTTGTAGACGGCATCAAATGGCGCGTAGAAGACGAAATACCAAACAATTGAGGCCTTAAAAGATTATTGATTGTTTACGGTAGGTTTTTCAATTGATCATCTTTTAGAAAACGTCTTACACTAGCTTTAGATTTGTTTTTTTGAAAACTCACAAGAATGATATCGTCGTGTCGCTTGAAAGGAGCAACAACCGGTTCACCGAGAAGGAAATTCGCCAGAAATTGATCAGCAAAACACATCAACATACTGAAATAGGTAAAAAAAAATGTAAAAAAGTATAAATATATACTTATAGTATCAGAAGTATTGTAGAATTTTGAATTGGGACCTCAATAAAATCAAATTATCGTCAACTGGGTGCAGTTAAATAAATTTTTAATGGTTTTATGTAGAAATGATTGAAGTAAATCCGATTTATCAAACATTTCTCTGGTGTTAAAATGATAAAATCAGCTTTTTAAGCCAAAACTAAACTAAACCGTAAATGCTTTGAATTGAAGGTACCGTAAATACTGTAATAGTACCCCACCCCCCCAGAATGACGGTGCGGAGTGTTGCGTAGTCTAACTTTGAACGAGTTTTTCTCGACACTGGTTTATGCTGCAACGCTTGCTTTGGTATCAAAAAATAGCCGTGAATTTGAGCTATTTTTTGATACCAAAGACGCATTTTTTGAAAGTACGGGCGCTTTGAAAAAAATGAAATACTAAAAACTGCGGCTACGCGACTGTACGAGGGGGTGCACATCCGCGCGAAAATGCGATCGCCGTTAAATTTGCTCAAGATAAGTGCTATTCGATGCGAAAAATGTCCTGAATCCAAATTTGAAAGAATTTTTCGAATCCGTCTGACAGATTTTTTTAAATCGAAAAAAATCGAAAAAATCACTATTTTTCTATATAAACGACAAAATTGCCTCTCTTTTACAGGCTGGTTCTCGGCAAAAAGGAAATTTTGGTGAGCTTCATATACCAAACTTTATGCTCAAGGGTCTTGTGCACATTTTGACACCAAAACGAGATCAATTGGGTGAATCTGTGAAAAGTTGATGCCTTTTGAACGCAAAAGTAGCGTTTTTCAACTTTCTGCGCGCCATGCGTGGGTAAACTACCGGAACTATTACAAAAAAAAACAAAATTATAAAACAAACAAATGTGTTTTTATGAATTTTTTCAATTCTTTTTGTTTTTCTTCACTTCAATCAAAATTTTGGCTCATTTTTAATTGTTTACATAATTTTGTTTCCAACTGATGACCCTGTAAAACCTGTAACCTGTAATACACAAATCATTCGTTGAAATCAAAATTATGTAAACAATAAAAAAAGAGCCAAAATTTTGATTGAAGTGAAGAAAAACAAAAAGAATTGAAAAAATTCATAAAAACACATTTGTTTGTTTTATAATTTTGTTTTTTTTTGTAATAGTTCCGGTAGTTTACCCACGCATGGCGCGCAGAAAGTTGAAAAACGCTACTTTTGCGTTCAAAAGGCATCAACTTTTCACAGATTCACCCAATTGATCTCGTTTTGGTGTCAAAATGTGCACAAGACCCTTGAGCATAAAGTTTGGTATATGAAGCTCACCAAAATTTCCTTTTTGCCGAGAACCAGCCTGTAAAAGAGAGGCAATTTTGTCGTTTATATAGAAAAATAGTGATTTTTTCGATTTTTTTCGATTTAAAAAAAATCTGTCAGACGGATTCGAAAAATTCTTTCAAATTTGGATTCAGGACATTTTTTCGCATCGAATAGCACTTATCTTGAGCAAATTTAACGGCGATCGCATTTTTCGCCTTATTTCGCGCGGACGTGGGGTGGGGTACTATTAGGTTGGTGCAGATGAAACAAATAATAAAATACCGTATTTACTCTATTAGTGGGGTCCTCTCTAATAGTGGGGTCGTCTGGAGGGGGGTTGAAAAAATAGTGGGGTCCTCTCTAATATTGGTAACGAAAGTGATACATCAATTGTTGATCTCTTGGATTAGTTCTTTTACTGTTTGTTAATGTTTTGTTACGGTTAAAGCTAAATAAAATATGAAGCCAAACTTGTTTTGTCAAGAATTTCGGAGAAAAATTGATATCTTTTCAATTTGAAACTTTGGTTTTATGTTCTTTTAAATTTCTCTAATAGTGGGGTCCTCTCTAATAGTGGCGTCGTCTGGAAGGGGATTGAAAAAAATAGTGGGGGACCCCACTAATAGAGTAAATACGGTAGATAATAGATACAGAGATAATAAACATACCGTAAATACTGTAATAGTACCCCATCCCCATAAAGACGGTGCGAAGTGTTGCGTAGTCTAGCTTTGAACGAGTTTTTCTCGACACTGGTTTATGCTACAACGCTCGCTTTGGTATCAAAAAATAGTTGCCGTAAATGCTTTGAATTGAAGGTAGCTAAAATTCTCAAGATTGCAACATCTTCTCGATTTAAATTACTTTTTGGTTTGGGAAGATCTAGAATTTCTAGCGAAAATACTACAGAAATTAATCTCAAAAATTTGGGCATAGTAACGCCGTAAGATCTCTATCGCCTGCCCTTTTCCTTTACGCGATCCAAAAGGAACACGTATCTATCGAGGGGATGTGCTAGATGGCGAGCGATTGTTGACGCGCACAAAAAACCCCCAACTAGTCATTTACACAGAGATTTTATTGTTCTTTAAATGTCTTCCAGATAAGATTTAGAGCTAAAAAGCTGTACCCAGGGGTTTTCAAGGTCGGGGAATCGATTGGCTGAGTTTGCTTTTAACCGTTTGTCCCAAGAAAACTTTCAAAACCCTTTTTCATCGGGATTTTGAGAATCGGCCAAAATCTTTAAGCCAAAGTTTGCTAGATTTTCAAATTTTTTCGGCCAAACCTTGACAACCAGCACGATAGCGGATGTTTTCTCGAGAAAATGCTCGCCGAGCCACCCAAATCGTCGCGTACCTCGATGATCATCTGAAAATTTCGCAAATGTACAGGTAGAATTGTACTTAGAAAGTAGACTGTAACGTTTTCTGTATTCTTACCTTCTAAAACCTCCTTACCTTCTTCCCTTCTACCTTCTTGCCTTCTACCTTCTTGCCTTCTACCTTCTTGCCTTCTACCTTCTTGCCTTCTACCTTCTTGCCTTCTACCTTCTTACCTTCTTACCTTCTTACCTTCTTACCTTCTTACCTTCTTACCTTCTTACCTTCTAAAAGTTCTACTGTATTCTTACCAAGATATAGTGCGCAATATCGAAATAGGGAAACATTTTGAGGCGATGGAGTTGAGCGCCGGCCTCCAAGAGGATTTCCTTGAAATTTATGTGATAATTCTATTCAAAATATATGAAATTTATAGAAATATATTCTGGATTTGTAAAGTTTTCTTTACCTGATCGAACTGAATGTAGTCCAACATCGTGAAAGGAAAGGTTATTACCTGAAAAAAACGGTAGTAAAAAGATATTCAGCTAACAAAGATCAAGATATTTAAGAGATAAAGATATTTAGCTAAAAAGGATAAAGATATTTAACAGATGAAGAAAGAATAAAGATATTCAACTAATACATAAATGCAAATCTTAAGTTAAAAATGAAATTATGGAAACATTGGAAACAGTTAAATTTCTTAAAAATTCTTAAAAACGATGTAGAATCGAATCCTTAAAAACTTTGGATAATGCTTTAGGTTTACTATAGATATAGAATACTTTAAAAGATTAGAATCGGATTCTTCAAAACTTTAGACAATGCTTTAGGTTTACTATAGACATAGAATACTTTAAAAGGTTAGAATTGAGATCTTAAAGGCTTTAGACAATAATTTAGGTTTACCATAGACATAGAATACTTTAAAAGATCAATTTTTACACTAATCATTTCGATATTTCAGCATTTCATTAATAAAACAAATTCAAAAGTTGTGATCTGTTTGATATATGAAAAGGCGGGATGGGGATTAGATTTACTCAGAAAAGCAAACATCACTGTTCCAGAAAAGAATCGATATACGAAGAAACTTTGAGGGGGGGGGGAGGATATAGAAATAAACATATCTAAAGTCGATTTTACAATCTAGAAAGGATTATCGAAAGGACTATATGTAAAAATGTAAATACTTTAGAGCTCTAGTCGATAGTACATAGTACTCTAATCGATAGCACATAGTACTTTAGTACTCTAGTCGATAGTACATAGTACTTTAGCACTCTAGTCGATAGTACATACTACTTTAGTACTCTAGTCGATAGTACATAGTACATTAGTACTCTAGTCGATAGTACTTTAGTACTTTAGTACTCTAGTCGATAGTAGATAGTACTTTAGTGCTCTAGTCGATAGTACATAGTACTTTAGCACTCTAGTCGATAGTACATACTACTTTAGTACTCTAGACGATAGTACATAGTATTTTAGTACTCTAATCGATAGTACATAGTACTTTAGTACTCTAGTCAATCGTACATAATACTTTAGTACTCTAGTCGATAGTACATACTACTTTAGTACTCTAGTTAATCGTACATAATACTTTAGTACTCTAGTCGATAGTACATACCACTTTAGTACTCTAGTTAATCGTACATAATACTTTAGTACTCTAGTCGATAGTACATACTACTTTAGTACTATAGTACTTTATATACTTTGTATTCATGATCAAAAACCTAAACGCATCCTTCTTTGTCCAATTTTGTCTTCTTCTTTGTTCAATTGAGGCTTTTCTTAAAGTAACTACAGAAAAATAAATGAATTAAGTGTGCTAGGAGATTTGTATTTGCAAATTCAAACACAAAGTACAGCCAGAAAGGGTTTGAATGGCTGGCTGGCTGGGTCTGGCTTGGCTTTGGCTTTGCCTTGACTTGATTTGACTCTAGGAATCAACCTGGATCGAATTCTAAATCGAATCCTGGATTTCATAAGTTTAAAAGTTATCTAAACAGATTAGATAATCGATAAGATAAAGATAAAGATATTAGGATAAAGATAAAAGGATAAGAAAGTTCAAGAAGAAGAAAAACTTATCTTGAAAACGATGGAACACTCGGTGAAGTAAAAGACAAAAGGACAAGAAATGGAAAAGAAAAAGGTGGGACATGAAAAAGAAATCCATAAGCTTTTGGGGTACAAGAAAAGGCTGAGAGCTGAGGCTGTGAGCTGCCTTCTTTCCAAAAGAGATCACAGGGAATTACAACAGCTCAATTCTTTTCCTTTTTCTTTTCCTTTTCCACTTTCCTCTTTCTTTCATCAATTCTCTTGCTCCAGTTTTTGTTGGGTAAAGTTAGTATTAGATAAAAAGTTATCTAGCGATTGCTAAAAGAAAAAAAATTTGATTTAAGTTGGAAGTAGTTGTTGTAGTTGAAAGAGCCCAAGAGTTGGAGTCCAGTTATAGTAGTTGGAAGAGTCCAAGAGCTGGATTCCAGTTGTTGTAGTTGGAAGAGTCCAAGAGTTGGAGTCCAGTTGTTGTAGTTGGAAGAGTCCAAGAGTAGTCAATGATAGGATCAGCTATCAGGTTAGAATCAGGCCAAGATTGTCTACAAGAATTTCCTTTCTTCTTTTCTTCTCTTCCCTTGTCTTTCTTTCTTTCTTTCTTCCTTTCTTCTTCTCCTTGTCTTCTTCTCTTTCTCTTGACAAGTTCAGGCACTGAATAGCTTTGTGGTTAGAGTAATAAGGAAAAGTTTTCAATCTCCTCTTCAAAATCTACAATTTGGATCAGCTTGGCAGCATAGATCAGCTTGGCAAGATAAGTCCATGAGTTTCATTGGTTCAAAGTTCAATGCCATCAAGTAGGCCTCATCAAGTAGATCAAGTAGGCCAGAGTCAGCCATCAAGGCTATCCTGGTTCTAACCCAAAGTCCAAGGGTCTGCCTGGAAAAGAACAAGACCAAAGTACCAGAATTCAAGCTATAGTAGCCTAGATACCAGGAAAATATCAAGTCCAAAGTCTGATCTCTTGACAGACCAAGCGATCACGATAAATCTAACTTTACACTTACCGCTTACATCGCTAAATCTGTTGTCATTGTTGTGATTGGCTGTCATTGTTGCTTAAGAAACTTTATTCCACACCACAAAAGCGAAAACAAAGGCTATTGACTAGAGTCTTGTTTCAAATTGCAAAAAAAAGCCAACAAAGAAATTTTAAAGCTATATGGATTTCTAAATTGTAAAGCCGACAAAAATCACAGTTTGAGATCACAAATTCTGGGGTGAAAAGGGTGAAAAGTCAAGAATGGGATAGCCTAGAAGCAAAGAAAGCAAAGAAAAACTTATAGTATCTAATGGTAAATCGAAATTTCTAAACTATTTCGCTTTTTTCGTTTCTTTCTTTGTGCCATTCTTTTGCTTGTTGGAAACAGTCAAGAAGTTATCGTCGTTTTTGTGTTTTTGCGAGGAGTTTACCTGGAAATCAATGTAATTTGAATGATTTGAATAAAGTTTGAATGAAATTTGAATGAAATTTGAATGATTTGAACGATTTGAATGATTTGAATGTAATTTGAATGTAATTTGAATGAAATTTGAATGATTTGAATGAAATTTGAATGATTTGAATAAAGTTTGAATGAAATTTGAATGATTTGAATGATTTGAATGTAATTTGAATGTAATTTGAATGAAATTTGAATGATTTGAATGAAATTTGAAGGATTTGAATGAAATTTGAAGGATTTGAATGAAATTTGAATGATTTGAATGAAATTTGAAGGATTTGAATGAAATTTGAATGATTTGAATGAAATTTGAATGATTTGAATGAAATTTGAATGATTTGAATGAAATTTGAATGATTTGAATGAAATTTGAATGATTTGAATGAAATTTGAATGATTTGAATGAAATTTGAATGATTTGAATGAAATTTGAATGATTTGAATGAAATTTGAAGGATTTGAATGAAATTTGAATGATTTGAATGTAATTTGAATGAAATTTGAATGATTTGAATGATTTGAATGTAATTTGAATGTAATTTGAATGTAATTTGAATGAAATTTGAATGATTTGAATGAAATTTGAATGAAATTTGAATAAATTTGAATGATTTGTATCATTGAAAGGGTAATGATACAAATCAACCAATTTGCGAATTCCAAATTCAGCTCCCTTCGAGTGGGTTCGGATACTGGGTCTGTTTATGTTTGTTCGGATACTGGGTCTGTTCAACTGTTGGCGGCAGTTGAATACAACGAACATTGCCAGCAGATCATAGTTTACGAAATTCTCATACGAAATTTCTAGACGCTCACCTCTTCTTTCGTCGTTTCAACAGCTCTCGAGAAAGCCTCCCAGATTCCACCCATAAAAATTGAGCAGAAAATGTTTTCCAATGGAGCTAACGGATCTTTCACATGCAAGACCAAGGCCGAGAGTTTAAAGTAGACAAAGAAGCCGACTACCGCCTGGAAATTTGAATTTTATTGATAAGAATCAATATTAGGCTTAGAGGCTCAATATTAGGCTTTGTGGGAGCTCTAAGCCTATCCTGTTAGCAAGGAATGGTCAATCAGATCCAACTCAATAAATGAAATGAAATTATTTATAAAAATAAATAACCATAAGACGCAGAATTTTACGCTGATTTCAAATATTTGATTCTGAATGAATTCTGAATCGCGTGCAATTTGGCAAACAAGTTTTTCGCTTTATAAGGCGCGCGCAGTATTTGAAGATGGCTGCGCGGTGTGGTGAATAAATGATTAGGATACGGAGTAGCTTACTCGAGGGTTCAAATCCGTACACATTCTTCTTTTGATTTTTTTTTGCAAACACTTATGACTTACAGTTGGTGGCAGTTGAATACAACGAACATTGCCAGCATACGATAGTTTATTCTATGACAGATGGCGCGCATTTTTATGTGCACACAGAAAACACATAGAATAGATTTTTCAAAAGAGAAAAAAGTGAGTGATAGAGTAAAGGGCAAACGACGTCATTTTTGTATCTCTCGACTCGACCTTTGCTTTATATCTCCACTTTCAGGCCTTGGATCAACTTACAGTCGGTTTCAAAAGAATCCTCATAAAATTTGGCTAGAGAAAAGTGCAGTTTGTTTGGGATACTCACTTGTAAGAACATAGAGAAAAACGGCGTCAAAGTTGATCGGCTTCTGCGGTTTTTTCCAAGTCGATCAACTTTGACTGCTTATATCTCGACTTCCAGGCCTCAGATTCGAATCCTCGAGTGGCGTTTCGATTGTCGACTCTATCCTAACCCACTATCCACTACATCACGCAATCATTTGCGCAAGCTTTATAAAGAGATCTCAAAAATTTGTTTGCCAAATTCCCTTGTGAGTTAGATTTTTTAAAAATTACCAAATAAATGAGATCATGAGGGGCGGTGATTAGATTCGAGTTTCGCTCGACGGTGAACACTGTAGCGGCGATGACACAAGCCTGGAAATGGGTTTAGATAATTTCTAGATGTTTTAGATGTTTTAGATGTTTTAGATAAGTTTTAGATAAGTTCTAGATAAGTTCTAGATGTTTTAGATAAGTTTTAGATAAGCTTTAGATAAGTTCTAGATAAGTCTTAGATAAGTTTTGGATAATCTCATTATGAGGTTACAAGTTCTAGCTCAGCTCAGCTTTACCAGTTCTTTAATAACTTTGAAGCAAACCTTTGTGGTGAATGATGGATGAAGGATCTCGTGTTTATGCGGGATCCAAACGCCACGGACTAGCTGAAATAAATGACTGTTTTCTTTTGATAAGGATTTAATAGAATTTGATAAGGATTTCATCGAATTATACTTATTTTCCTATAGAGTTTTGGTCATAAATTACGATATCTTTAGCTAATTGGAAAGATTTTATTGAGTTTTGATCATAGATTATTTTTTAGCTGTGGTAAAGCTGTTTTAGCTGTTCTTTCTTTCTAGTGCTTGATGATATGAGCAAAACAAGAGCAAAAGAAAGATCGACAGTGCGCTAGAAAGAGTGTGTTTACAACATTCAACACAAAGTACAGGAGGACACAAAGTACAAAGTAAAGTATAGTAAAGTAAAGTCTAGTTTCACAAGCCGTAAACAAGAGTTTGTAGGAAAGAGAGATCAGTTTGTAAACGCGCGTCACTTGGTGTACTTGAAATGGGTTTAGGCTTGGTTTAATTACGCAATGATCATTAAAAAAAGGCATTATTAGGTAAGAAAAGTTCTCATTTTCGTTTATTACTTGTTCAACGGTTTTCACGATCCCTCCACCAGCTCCTTTCGATATTCCAACCATTGCTTGAACGAGATACGACTCTGGATACACCCGGCAAGCATGTGCGACACCGTGAGACACCTAAAAACGTTTAGGATTTAATAAATTCACCCTAAATCGTGCTAATGACGTGCTAATGACGATTTTTAAGGATTTTAGTATTTATTTCGGAGGAAGTTCTCAATAAATTTATGCTAGATTTCAAGAAGAGATTCAGGGCTATCGAATGAGTATATTATCTTAGTTTATCATCGAATTTACACAAAGTTATCAGCAAAACCAATTAACGACTACATGACTGTGCGCCCAGTACGCGTTAAAATAGATTGGCTTGAAGTTCATATGCAAATTGACTTTGAATTGGATTTGAATCAGGTTTGGTGGCCTTTATGGGCCGACTTTTTTCACCGTCGGGCAGCTTCCTCGGTAGTATAGTGGTTAGTATCAGCGTTCAATTCCCGGCCGGGGAGAATCGTTTTCATTTTTGCTTTAAACGACTTTGGAAGTGGTTCAAATTGATCAAAAAGTTGTTCAAATTAATCTAATTTCATTAAGTTGAGCTCTAAAGCTCCTACTTTTGCTTCTTTATACGCCAACAAAGCAAGATAGATGTACATCTCTCCCAGTATACCGTATTCTCTCTATTAGTATTGCACTCTCTAATAGTATTGCACTCTCTAATAGTATTGCACTCTCTAATAGTATTGCACTCTCTAATAGTATTGCACTCTCTAATAGTATTGCGGTCCGAGAGGAGGTTGAAAAAATAGTAGTGCACCCTCAAAAATTTGCATTTATTGTGCCCCTTTTTCATCTCAACCTTTTTAACTGAATATCTTTATGTTTATGTTGCATTCTAAAGCTATTCAAGCAAGCAAAAGCGAGGCTTTTTTATTCATTTTTTTAACTATTCTTCACATGAAAAAGTTAGCAAAAAAACTAAAATTGTTGTGCAAAGTGCCAAAACACCTTTTTGTTGTTTCTACACGTTGTTTTAGTGGTACATTAACTCAAATTTTCTTACGAATTCCGCGCAAAGCTATAGTCATTTTTTGCTCTTATATACCTGTATAAAGTTTGAGATTGACTTACCTTTTGTGGCGCTTAACTTTATTGTTATCAAAGCTCAATCCTAGAAAATAATCCATCATGTTCGATTTTAATATTATATAATTTTTGTTGGTCACCTTTACTATTGTCCAAATAATCTTTTTCTTTAGGCATGGATCTCGATGGGAACTCGGTTGATGGATTCGAGAATTTTCGAGCTCGTCGTGAACACGAGGAACATGTGCAATTCTTCAAGAGGATCCACAATCAAGTGACCGAGCAAGACGCTAGCTACAACATGGCCAATGATGTTGCCGAGGAGTCTTCGTGTGAATCGGATGCACCATCCGCGAAAAAGCGACGATGTTTCGACGTTCAAACAAAGCTGAAAGCGATCGATTTTGCTGAAAAAATAAAGAATAAGTCGGCCGCAGCGCGAAAATTTGGAGTCAGTCGTCAAAACATCCAAAAATGGTGTCAGCAAAAGGAAGAACTCGAGAAACAAAACAGAGATAACGGAAAAGGAAAAAAAACGAATCAAAGGCGGTGGACGAAAGCTCAAGGATTTCGATTTTGACAAGGATCTTGTTACTTGGATTCAAGAAATGCGGGCAAAGAAGATGCGAGTGAAAAATGATTCAATTCCGAGCCAAGTTAATGTGGAAAGGTGATGAGGAATTGGTCTCATTCATTGCTTCAAAAAAGAAGGACCGATTCCTGAAGGCGCAACACTTCTCGCCAATGCTCGTCTCGAACAATCGATCAACGGAGTAAAGGATCAACGCAAAAATATTGAACTGGATAAGGATGATGATTCTGTTGTAGATTTTTTTGTTTAGTTAACTTTTTGTTATCAGAAGCCAATAAATTTTTAGAAAGTTACTTTTTTTGCAAGAATTTTTGGAACAAATCTTATATTGGAACAAAGAAACAAGTCTTACTTTGGTAAATGATAAAACTCTTTAATAGTAGTGCACTCTCTAATAGTATTGCGGTCCAGGAGGGGGTTCAAAAAATAGTAGTGCGCACTACTATTCGAGAGAATACGGTATCTCTAGTTGTGGAAAGATATGGGAAAATAGTTTAAATAGCTTTATTAGTTTTATATTCACTCATTCTAGTTGAAATCTATTGAAAAACAAGACAAAAACTGAAGTAAAACATGCTAGAATTCATGATGAAGTAAAGATGCAATAATGAAATAATAATAGTAAGCAATAATGCAGTAGAAGTCAGAATGCAAAAACGATTCTCCCCGGCCGGGAATTGAACCCGGGTCTCGCATGTGACAGACGCGGATACTAACCACTATACTACCGAGGAAGCTGAGGGGCGGTGATAAAAGTCGACTCATGAAGGTTCAAATGAAACTCAGTTCAAAGGAAAGTCGGCTAGATTATATTCACTCATTCTAGCTTTATTTCTATTGAAAAACAAGATAAAAACTGGAGTGAATTGTAGAAGAGATAAAACATTCAATTAAAGATATTCAGTTGAAAGATAAAGCATTCCATTCAAGATATTCACTTAAAAGCTCAAAATATTCCGTTAAAAGATATTCAGTTAAAAGAGATCCAATCAAAAGCTCAAATTGAGCTCTTTCCAATCAAAATCCAATCAAAAGCTCTTTACTTTCATTTACTTTACTTTACAGTTTTTTACGATATCCAGAATGATAGAAATTGTTGAAATTGGATCCAAAAATTCAAAAATTTGAACAAAAAGCATTGAATTTAAATGAGCTTTGGTGGCCTTTATCACTCGACTTTTATCACCACCCCCCCAGCTTCCTCGGTAGTATAGTGGTTAGTATCCGCGTCTGTCACATGCGAGACCCGGGTTCAATTCCCAACGGGGTGAGAATCGTTTTGTATTTTTACTTTTAACACGTTTTTCTTTTCAAATCATAAGAAAGGAAGGCTGATCAAAAGTAACGCACCGGGAGTCGAACCCGGGACCGTGCTGACCATTACACCGCGACGCACCTGGTCACCTCAAAGATTAACTAGGGAGTAATTTGGGAAATCTAGCCGACTTTCCTTTGAACTGAGTTTCATTTGAACCTTCATGAGTCGACTTTTATCACCACCCCCCCAGCTTCCTCGGTAGTATAGTGGTTAGTATCCGCGTCTGTCACATGCGAGACCCGGGTTCAATTCCCGGCCGGGGAGAATCATTTTTACTTTTCACAAATTTCAAGCTTTTATTGATGCGAATGTGTTTAAAACTTGATTGACTTAAAAATGACTTTTTAAAACCGCCTCTCAAAAGATCGCTTTTATGATAAACGGATAAAAGGAACCGAGCCCACTTTATATTATCCTTTCCGTCTATTCTTTTCCTTATTCCCTTTCGTATTGCCTTTTCGTATTGCTATGAAACACTGAACCAACGATTGATTCTATTCTTTTGTATTTTCTCGCTAGATTAGTATTGTGCTATTAGGTTGATGCATAAGTGTTTTCGTTTTTTTCGTACTTCTGTTAAAAAGTAACAAATTCACGAATTAATCTATAGTTTGCTCTATAAAAAAAAGTGTTTTTTTGTTCAATTTGCATCTTTTTAAATGAATTTCGGTTCACTTTCAAGCAAATTCGAGAGTGAAAAACGCCTTTTTCGTAAAAATCTATAAAAAACTCTACGGAAAAATTGGCTGAATGAATTTCTCTGAAATTTTGGCGAAATATCAAACGTTTTTTTTCTCTATCTTTTATCTATTGACACGAAGATAGGTTTTCTTTAGCTAAGGTGTCTAAACCGCATCATCGAGTTAGCCCTTTTTGACTACCCGACTTCATACTCTCAAGAAAATCCAGGCATTAAATATTTTTAAACCCGTTTTAATGTTATTTTGCAGAAAAATAATTGGTTTTTCTAATGAAATCAACCGTAGTTTAATTCGTGCATTTGTTGGCTTGAAACGGCAGACGAAAAGGAACAAAAACACTTATGCATCAACCTATTAGTTTCTAGTTTTATCAAAAGTGATCAAACTTGCTGTGTAAAGTTGAATCTTTACCCTAATCCTGACACTGATCTTAATCCTGATCTTGATTTTAACCTTTATCATGCTCTTGAGCATATCTTGAGCTTATAGTGGGCTTCTAGTGAGCTTGGAGCTTATAGTGGGCTTCTAGTGAGCTTATAGTGAGCTTATAGTGAGCTAACTTGACTCTATTCAACGTCTATCATAATCTTTCGTTATTTTTTCGATTTTAAAGTGCATGAAGTTTCTTAATTATCTTATTCGAATAGATTTGGTCGTTAGTTTCTTGTTTTCTAGTTTTCTAGTTTTCTAGTTTTTTAATTAACCTATTAGATTAAATATCTAATAATCAGAATAAATATCTAATAATCATCGTCCCTATCGGTATTCTCTCACACACTGCACAGAGTTTTTTTTTTGCTCACCTCAACTTAAAAAACATATTTACAAATGTTTCCTTAGCAATAAACCTTTTCTAAAGGATGCCATTTACTCCATTTATTCTAATAAATAATAATTCTTCTTCTAATAATTCTTTTCTTATCTCAATTTTCATTCAATCGATCTACTTTTTGTATTTTTCACTGTCTTTTGTAAATCTAGACGAAAAATAAAAAGGATTGAATAAAAATCGAACAAGATTACGGTAAAAAAGGACAAGTTTTAGGAAATGGAGAAAGATGGATCGTTTAAAAGAGTGTTTTTTTTTTTGCTCACCTTGTACGCTCGTTGTGCTTCCTTTAGCACGGAAAGCACCAATTTGATGGGGAAAAACGTGGAAACTCGATAGAAAATGTCAAACGGTGAATAGAAAACAAGATACCAAATAGCTGTGGCCTGAAATTGCACAAGCTTTTTATAAATTTACAAGAAAAGCTTTACCGCTAAAACGTCGAAATGATTGCGGAAAGGCTCAATCGGTGCCTCGCCGAGCAAAAAATTTGCCAACAGGGTTCCTGGGTTTTTTTTTTGTTTCAATTCAAATTTGACAAATTCAAAAGAACAAATTCGGCTTTGCTCTTTTATTTCGTCTCTAGTTTTGTCTCTAGTTTTGTCTTTAGTTTTGTTTCATTTTTTCAAAAAAGAAACACAATCACCTGCAAAAGAAATCATCATCGTTGAAAGCCAACACGAGAATGGATGCTGACGGGCGAATTGCAAAGCGGATGGGCCGAGATCGTCACGAACGGCGATCGCTGACTAAAGAAATTTCAAGATCATCGTTGACTAAAGAAAATTCAAGATCATATCAAGATTCAAGATTGTTTTTAAAAAGATTTGTGTCTTTAGTTTAAATTGTTGAAACTATTCCATTTAAAAAAGATTTCTGCAATTTTTTTTTTTGCGCAACTCGCCATAACTTTCTTCTGAGTCGACCAATCTTTATGATTTTGCTTTCATTTTGTTGCACTTATTGAGATCTACAAAATGACACCAAAACCATAAAGATTGGTCGACTTAGAAGAAAGTTATGGCGAGTTGCGCAAAAAAAATTGCAGAAATTAGCCTACCCCAGACTTTTAAAAAGAAGTTACACTACGTGACTGTACGGAAAGATAGCGTTCTATTAGAGTATTTATAGTACTTTCTTTACTGATAATATTGCCAAGCTAAGCCAGCTTTCCCGGTACTCTAATTACTAAAGATTACTGTATCTTTAGCTTTAACATTATATAAAATACTAGCCGAAAAACCCGCCGAAAAACCAGCTAGAAAAGCTGGAGCTAAAAACCTTATTTGCTAGTTGAGCCTTACCAAAAAAGAAAAATTGAATATTCAAGTTTGAGAGGCACTTCGGGGGGCCGAACCTGGAACGTCTGGTGCCGTAGACAAGCGCGCTGCCGACTGCACCATAGCGACCATCCGTCACCCCCAAAAGATTCAGCTAGAAAAGTCCGCCGTTAGGCGCAGTGTCACTCAATCTTAACTTTTCAATTTTTCTAGCTGGATCTTTTAGGGCTGACCGTCAGGCCCTGGCGAATGGTCTCCATGGCGCATTCGGTAGAGCGTTGGTCTTTCACCCATACGGTCCTGGTTCGACCCCGCGCAGTGTTTCCCTATCTCGAGTTTTTTGTTTTAAATTAGAGACTTTAAAATAATAATATAATGAATATTTCACAGCCTTAAGTGATTTTGTTTGGAAACATTATTTGGTCGATTGCTGGACCTAGCTGCGGATTAATTAGACTTTCTTTTTCCTTTACTCAATCCTCAAAATACATAAAACAAAAAGACTTTTAACTTTAAGTGATTTTAAGCCAATTCTAAAGATAAAAATCGTTTAAAACTCACAAAAATATAGTGCGGTACATCGAAATACGGCCACATTTCGACTTTTTGCAAGCGACGACTGTAGTGAACGAGGAGTTTCTAGAAAGATGAAGAAATCATTCGGATCAGAATAGGAACCTTATTGGAACCGTATTGGAGCCGTACTGGAACCTTATTGGAACCTTATTGGAATCGTATTGGATCAGAATAGGAACCTTATTGGAACCTTATTGGAACCTTATTGGAACCTTATTGGAATCGTATTGGATCAGAATAGGAACCTTATTGGAGCCGTATTGGAACCTTATTGGAATCGTATTGGATCAGAATAGGAACCTTCTTGGAACCTTATTGGAACCTTGTTGGAACCGTATTGGAGCCGTATTAAAACCTTCTTGGAACCTTCTTGGAACCTTATTGGAACCTTATTGGAATCGTATTGGATCAGAAATCAGATCAGAAATCTATTCTGATCTGATGAAAAAAAGAGAGCGAAAGGAAAGCTCGCATCTTTTTTTCATTAGAAAATCAGTCATTAAAGCGAATTTTTTTGATATTATTTATCATTTTCAATTATACCTGATCGAGTTTCCATTCATTTGGATAGAAATCACTCCATTCGTACGCCGTCGCGTCGTCATCCATCTAAATTTACATTTAAAAGCAAAAACTTAAATGTTAAATGCAATTCTTTTATGAAAATTTGGCTAAGCTTACATTTAAGCTCGAAATTCAAACGCTAAAAACAAATACTAACTAAAATTTGCTTGAAATTACGCAGTAGAAACATAAAGAAACTTTTCTAAAAGCTAAAAATTGCCTAAAAACAATCAAAGTAATCAATCTTATAGAAGAAAAACAAAAAAAAAACAAAAACAGAACACTTTTAAACAGCTTTAAATCGAAAACAAAGCTTTAAATCTAAAACAAATCTCTTAAAAATACCAATCAATAGAATTCTAAACATTTTTTTTGAATCAAATTTCACTTGAATTCGGCCAAAAAGCTTTCTTATCATTAAAAAATGTTTCGGGGGAAATGATAAATCATTCTGAGAGTTCAAAAAGATTAGAAATTGAAGAAAGAACCGAAAAAAAAAGAGTTGAACACTAACGAGAAGCGATTCTTTTTTCTCTTATCGCTTTTCAGTAGTCAGGGTTTAGACATTGACTACAAATGACAATCTTTACATCTTTCATCGGGCATCTCTTTCCCTCATTTTTCGGGCCAACTGCCATTGAAGTTTGTGCTGTTTCATTGAATGTAAATCATTTCATTGAATGTAAATGTAATTAAAACTTCTCTGAGCTAGAAAACAAGAAAAACTAGAAAACAAGCAACTAAAAAACAAGAAAAACTAGAAAACAATGAACTAACAAAGCAAGAAACTTCTCTGAGCTTCTCTGAGCTAGAAAACAATGAACTAACAAAACAATAAAAACTAGAAAACTTGAAAACAAGCAACTAAAAACAATAAAAACAATAACAACTAGAAAACAAGAAACTAAAAAACTAGAAAAACTAGAAAACAAGAAACTAACGACCAAATCTATTCGAATAAGATAATTAAGAAACTTCATGCACTTTAAAATCGAAAAAATAACGAAAGATTATGATAGACGTTGAATAGAGTCAAGTTAGCTCACTATAAGCTCACTATAAGCTCACTAGAAGCCCACTATAAGCTCCAAGCTCACTATAAGCCCACTATAAGCTCAAGATAAGCTCAAGAGCATGATAAAGGTTAAAATCAAGATCAGGATTAAGATCAGTGTCAGGATTAGGGTAAAGATTCAACTTTACACAGCAAGTTTGATCACTTTTGATAAAACTAGAAACGAGTAGAAAGTAGTAGAAAGTAGTAGAAAGTAGTAGAAAGTAGTAGAGAGTAGTAGAAAGTAGTAGAGAGTAGTGGAGTAGTAGGGAGTAGTGGGAGTAGTGGGAGTAGTGGGAGTGGTGGGGAGTAGTGAGAGTAGTGGGGAGTGGTGGAGAGTAGTAGAGAGTAGTAGAGAGTAGTAGAGAGTAGTAGAGAGTAGTAGAGAGTAGTAGAGAGTAGTAGAGAGTAGTAGAGAGTAGTAGAGAGTAGTAGAGAGTAGTAGAGAGTAGTAAAAACTAACTAGTAAAAATGATGATTGATGCTATAAAAGCCTTTCATTCTATCCAATAAAAAGAAATAAAAACTGAAAAATTATTATCAACAATTTGATTAGAATCGGTTTTGGTGACCTTTATGAGTCGACTTTTCTCACCGCTAAACAAGTTTCTCGGGAGTATTAATTGCTAGAATTGTTATGTAATTGTTGGCACTACCTCATTTTATCGATCAATATCAGTCCAAGTCGGTAAGGGATAATATTGCTTCTTGTTGTCTTACTGGCTTGTGGCTATTCAGCGATATGAGGAAGATTTTCTGGTTTCTAAAACTCTAGTTTTCGATGATTTCTTGATATTACAGATCGAAATTGAGAAATTAAAAATTATTGGGTTGGTGGAAAGTCTTACTGTAACCAATCAGCTATTTTCTAATGACTTTATAAGCCTGACTTTCAGTAAAATGATAGTAAGAAGCTAGCTCCAGTAAGAGGATTAATATTGCTCAATTTGATCCGTTTCAGTCCGTTTTGGACGTTTCAATCAGTCCGTTTTATTGGGTCGGTGGAAAAGTGCTTTCGGATTTTTTGGGAGATTACCTTAAATTTGTCGAATTTTGACGTTTTATAGCTCCTTCCTAAAGCTGAATTCAAGACGGATCGATTGGTAAAAACCGTTTTGAGATATCTCTTTTCTAAAAGTTTTTACAGCTATTTTAGTAAAGGGCGGCAGGGCCAAAAAAATGGCTGTTTTCACGTTTCGTTAGTTTATAAATATAATTCTATTTTTAAATTTCCTACAAAATATTGGGTTGATGGAAAAGTCCTTCCCGATTTTTTCGGAGAGTACCTTAAATTTGTCCAATTTTGACGTTTTATTTCTCACTTCTCGATAGTGCAAGAACAGGAAGACCATCGGAAATCGACGAAGACAAACTTGCTGATTTGGTTGAAGAAGATCCTCAACTTGACACGACATTCCTGCAAAAAAGCCTTCTAACAACATCAAAAAAAAAATGATAAAACAAGAAAAACGAAGGAAGAAAGAAAGAAAAACGAAAGAAAAACGAAAGGCTATTGATCTGAGGGTCGCTGGTTCGACTTCCACCGGTGACAATATTTTTCAAAAATTTTTTGCTAATATTCTGAAAATGTGTGTCTAGGGGTTATTTTTGACGCTGATCACGAAACACATGTTTTTAGCCTAGGTTTCTGCACGGAAAACTAACGAAACGTGAAAACAGCCATTTTTTTTTTGGCTCTGCCGCCCTTTACTAAAATAGCTGTAAAAACATTTAGAAAAGAGATATCTCAAAACGGTTTTTACCAATCGATCCGTCTTGAATTCAGCTTTAGGATGAGCTATAAAACGTCAAAATTCGACAAATTTAAGGTAATCTCCCAAAAAATCCGAAAGCACTTTTCCACCGACCCAATAAAACGGACTGATTGAAACGTCCAAAACGGACTGAAACGGATCAAATTGAGCAATATTAATCCTCTTACTGGAGCTAGCTTCTTACTATCATTTTACTGAAAGTCAGGCTTATAAAGTCATTAGAAAATAGCTGATTGGTTACAGTAAGACTACAGTAAGTCTAAGGCTACAGTAAGACTACAATAAATCTACAGTAAGTCTACAGTAAGTCTACAGTAAGTCTACAATAAGTCTACAGTAAGGCCACAGTAAGTCTAAGGCTACAGTAAGTCTACAGTAAGTCTACAATAAGTCTACAGTGAGTCTACAGTAAGTCTACAGTAAGTCTAAGTCTACAGTAAGTCTACAATAAGTCTACAATAAGACCACAGTAAGTCTAAGGCTACAGTAAGTCTACAGTAAGTCTAAGTCTACAGTAAGTCTACAATAAGTCTACAGTGAGTCTATTAAGTCAACGTTCAACTCTTCATTTTGCATTCATTTCCGAAACTAATTGTATAAAACTTGAGTTTCCGTAATTTTTTGAATTGTTTAGAGTAGATCAAGAAAGCAGCTCTTTTCACAAAGCTTGTTAACACTACAGAAAAAAAAAGCCCCACAGTGCACGACCTCAGCAAACAGAATATCGAATGACTAAAAAGGAAAGATGTTGATGGGTACTTCAATAGAGATACACTTTAGGAACTTGCAAAGAACTTGCAAAGAAAAAGGAAAAGTTCTTACAGTAATTTCTTTCAAATCGACTATTCTTTACACGATTTGTATTTACAATTTCTAACTTTATGCACTTTTTGAACAACTAACTTTAGTCAACTAATTTTGATCAATTAACTTAGATCAATTAACTTGAGGTAACTAATTTGAGCTAACTAACTTGGGCCAACATTTGAGCCTTGAGCCTTGAGTCAACATTTGAGCTTTGAGCCAACATTTGAGACTTGAGCCTTGAGCCAACATTTGAGACTTGGACCTTGAGCCTTGAGTCAACATTTGAGACTTGAGCCTTGAGTCTTGAGCCTTGAGTCTTGAGCCTTGAGTCTTGAGCCTTGAGTCTTGAGCCTTGAGTCTTGAGCCTTGAGTCTTGAGCCTTGAGTCTTGAGCCTTGAGTCTTGAGCCTTGAGTCTTGAGCCTTGAGTCTTGAGCCTTGAGTCTTGAGCCTTAAGCCTTGAGCCTTAAGCCTTGAGCCTTAAGCCTTGAGCCTTAAGCCTTGAGCCTTAAGCCTTGAGCCTTAAGCCTTGAGCCTTAAGCCTTGAGCCTTAAGCCTTGAGCCTTAAGCCTTGAGCCTTAAGCCTTGAGCCAACATTTGAGACTTGAGCCTTGAGCCAACTTGAGCCAGGTCAACACTGTATTGTCACTATCTAGTAGTATCGTAATACTCACTGTAGAGTTGATTCGTAATATCGAGCTTGAGCTTTTGTAGTATAATACCGAATCTACTGTCATCTTGGCCTTGTCTTAGTCTTGTAATCTTGGCCTTGTATCAATCTACAATCAATCAATAAAGTATCATTTGTAAAACTTTCCTAAACCTCAAATCTTTCTCTCAGAAAGCGTTTCACAATTTTTGCTAGCACCCTTAAAACTCGAAAGCTAATGGTTAAAAGAATTCCGAGGACAATAATCGCATCAGAAAGAGATGTTCGCCTAGGATTTTCTTTTAAACCTTTTCTTTAAGAAAAGAAAAGTGAAAAGAAAGAGTTTAAGCTCTAATCACTTTGCTAAAACCATTATCGGGGCGACTCAGGGGTGGACACAGAGTCCAGAGAGGCCACAGCGTCCACAGAGTCCACAGAGTTCACAGAGTCCACAACGCTACCCCTCCCACCTCTTTTTCATGAATATTTGCATATCAGCTGGCCACCTTTCTCATTTCCTTGAAATTTTCTAAAGATTAGAAAGCAGTGATGAATTTTTAAAGCTTTCAAAACCTCTTTTCTCTTTGCTGAATTTCATTTTTTTTTCCATTCTATTAGGTGTGTGAAAAAGTAATCCACGTTTTAAAGTGGACATAAAGAGAGTCAGCTAGACTGGTTCTTCATGCGCCTTATTTCCTTCTTCTTCCCTTCTTCTTCCCTTCTTCTTCCCTTCTTCTTCCCTTCTTCTTCCCTTCTTCTTCTCTTCTTCTTCTCTTCTTCTTCCCTTCTTCTTCCCTTCTTCTTCCCTTCTTCCCTTCTTCTTCTCTTCTTCTTCTCTTCTTCTTCTCTTCTTCTTCCCTTCTTCTTCCCTTCTTCCCTTCTTCTTCCCTTCTTCCCTTCTTCTTCCCTTCTTCTCTTCTTCTTCCCTTCTTCTTCCCTTCTTCCCTTCTTCTTCCTTCTTCCCTTCTTCTTCTCTTCTTCCCTCCCTTCTTCTTCCCTTCTATTAGGTGTGTGAAAAAGTAATTCACGTTTTTTATTTTTATCTGATGACCAAATAAGACGCTGTCTTCTCGAAAACCCTCGTTCAACCTCTTCAGAAATAGGCCTTACATTAAATTGTGATGGGTCAACCGTAAGGAAACGCTTGAATGCCATGAATTTTATCAAGAAGTTAGACAAATGGATACCGCATGAACGAAAACGCGCGACCACATGTCTCTTTACAGACTCGACAAAAAATCCAGAGTGTTGGATGGGAGGTTTTACCACATCCACCTTATAGTCCAGACCTTTCTCCATCTGATTATTATTTATTTTTGTCTCTGTCTAACTTTTTGGCCAATCGTTCCGCCGGCCAACGGTTCAATTCCGAAGAAGATGTCAAAACCGAGGTTGATGGTTCATCTTTCTTCGCCTCTAAGGACCAAGATTTTTATTATCGTGGAATGTCTTTACTTGTAGAACGTTGGCAAAAGGTTGTTCTTTCGAATGGTGATTACTTTGTTGAATCAAAATTATTTTAACGAAACTTATGGTCTTTTATATATTTAAACGTTAAAAACGTGGATTACTTTTTCACACACCTAATATTAGATCAAAATAGGGAACTGTATTGGAAGTATTGGATCAAAATAGGAACCGTATTAGAAGTATTAGATCAAACTTTTTCACACACCTAATATTCAAATTTAAAATTCATTTAAAATTCATCTTTTTCTTATTTCAGATTCGAAATCCTAATCAAAATAGATTGAAATTGAAATCCTAATCAAAATTTGTGACTTTTATTCTAACCAAATCAAAGCTTAGGAATAGTTTTCAAGCGTTTCAGCCCACAAAAAAAAATGCTATTCCTTTTTCTCTGGCTCACAGTCACCGCCGAGCACATCATTAACGAGTTCTCGAGTCGTTACGGCTACATTGGACCCGCTTGTGCGGTTGAGGGTTTGAAAGAAAATTCTCGATCATTGCACACCAATTTATCAAACATCTTACAAGGATTCAATTTAGGACGGTCAACTTTTCCTGCACGGTGTGCTAGTGCAGAAATTTGAGTGACACAGAGGCTGATGAGTTTAAAAAGTATCAACATCTATTGCAGACATTTAAGAGGTTTTTTTGTCTTTTTGATACGTTAAAAGGAAAAGAATTTAGAAGTAGAAGTAGAAGAAGTAAGAATAGAGAAGAAGTAGAAAAGTGGAAGTAGAATGGATAAGAAGTAGGAGAAGTGAAGAAGTAGAAGAAGTAGAAGAAGTAGAAGAAGAAGAAGTAGAGATGTAGAAGTGGAAGAAGTAGAAGTAGAAGAAGTAGAAGTAGAAGTAGAAGAAAGTAGATGTAGAAGTGGAAGAAGTAGATGTGTAGAAGTGGAAGAAGTAGAAGTAGAAGAAGTAGAATAGTGAAGAAGTAGGAAGAAGTAGTGAAGAGAAGTGGAAGAAGTAGAAGTAGAAAGAAGTAGAAGAAGTAGAAGTAGAGAAGAGAAGTAGAAGAAGTGGAAGTAGAAGAAGTAGAAGAAGTTAGAAGTAGGAAGTAGAAGTGGAAGAGTGAAGTAGAGAGAAGTTTAGAATAGAGAAGAAGTAGAATAGATGCCGTAAATACTGTAATAGTACCCCACCCCCATAATGACGGTGCGGAGCGTTGCGTAGTCTAGCTTTGAACGAGTTTTCTCGACACTGGTTTATGCTACAATGTGCGCTTAGGTATCAAAAATAGCTGAAATTCAGGCTATTTTTTGATACCAAAGACGCATTTTTGAAAGTACGGGCGCTTTGAAAAAATGAAATACTAAAAAAACTTTGCGACTACGCGACTGTACGAGGGGGTGGGGTACTATTACAGTATTTACGGTAAGAAGTAGAAGAAGTAGAATAGATAAGTAGTCGAAGAATATAAGAAGTAGAAGAATATAAGAAATAGAATAAATCTAAGAATCTAAGAATATAAGGAATATAAGAATATAAGAATATAAGAATATAAGAATATAAGAATATAGGAATATAGGAATATAGGAATTTAGAATATAGGAATTTACAGGAACAAGCATTTAAAGTATTGTTCGTAGCAAAAATCAGCTTAATCGTAGCCCAGGACACGACAAAACAAGGCTCTAACTTCTTTTCTTTCCCACTTTGCTGAGGTTTCTAAACTCTGGATTAAGCAAAAGTCAGAATCGCATTGTCAGCAGGATGGCAATTCTCAAGGATTATTGAGAAAACTTGTAGATTTCAAATCCCTTGTCCATTTCAAAAAGTTGTACATTTACAGATTTCCCTTCAGGGACTGAGCGAAAATCGTCAAATCGCCGACGCTCCAGTGATTCCACCATTTTGTGGTGCCGTTGACGATTCAACAGAAATCGTGCCCCTAAGATTGCATTGTTCGGGTAATATATCTTTCTACATTTGCTTAACAAGAAACTACTGTAATGATTAGAACACCAAACAGCGCAAACAGCCCAAAAACAAGCTATCAGCAACAGCGCAAACAGCTCAAACAGCTCAAACAGCTCAAACGAGGTCAAACAGCTCAAACAGCTCCAAACAGCTCAAACAAGCTCAAACAAGCTCATTTCAAACCTTCAGAATCTTCCACGTTTATAAAGTCGGGGGAAACACTCATGCGACCACTCAACAACAAAGAACGGCAAAAAGTAAGCACAAACATTCCTGTTTTTCTGGTTTCCAGTTTTCTAATAATTTTCAGGTTCAAAAGTAGTTCTGCGTAAGATGGATCTATCAAGCTTAAAAAGTATTTTATTAATTGAATTTTTAGATTTTGAGCACAATAAATCGTCACATTCCTCTCGTGCTTTCAATGCGCGATCGCTTTTGCGACGTTTTCGAAACGATCTCCAGCGCAAAAGAGAATCAAAGAAAATCGTTTGTCTTAAAACTTTCAAATATATTAAACCTTGTCTATATTATTTCTTAAAAGTTTTTTGTTTTTGTTTAGAAATTCAACTCATTTGACAAGCTCTTCGGCGATACAGTTGCATATTCTCTCTAATAGTATAGTGCACCCTAAGCTTTCTTGTTCTTTAATTCATAAAAATCTCCAAAAGCGACCATCGGAACCTATCGAAAGAGAAGAATAATTTCAATCAGTTTACAGACTAGATTAACAATGATAAACCTTGAAGCTAATAACATTACTAAAAAGTAGATCTGAGGTTAAGTAGATCTGTAACCCGGCTAGAAACCCGCAGCGTTTCTTTTTCTTTCGTCTACGGACCAAGCCCTTTTTGACATTTTTGACTCGAAGCAGTTTATTTATGGTTGGAAAGATGCAAGAAGAGTCTCCTACACCATTATTTTTGAGTGAAAGAACGATTTGGTTGACTTCAGTACTTTTCTGAAATCTACTCTTATTCTTATTTTATCGACGACAAATTAATCAGCATGTTATTAGGCGAATCTAATAAACATGGAAAAAGGGAAAAAAACGGACGGATTTCAAATTGCCAGCTCTTCCTGGCTCTGTATCCCGACTACTGGAGTAACGAGCTGGATTAGGAGGATTTTCCCACATGTCCCACATTATGTCAAGAAGCAAAATTTGAATCTATTCTTTAGAGCCTGCGTTTTTGTGACCGTGAACTGGATCCAGCGGGAGATCGGCTTTATGATTAGAGCTATTATGGAACATTTTCAATGCCAAACAGAACCCGTGATTCGGGTAAATATAAACATCTTCTTTGCTTACGTAATTGTAGATCTGCTACAATTGGAATATACGCAATGCTGAAAAACAGCAAAAAACCGAACCAAGTGAAATGAAATAGCTCAGTGGCGCTGCGGCGAATAATCGCTGCAGCGGTCCCGTTCCTGAGTTTTGCTGCAGCGATTATTCTCGCTGGCAAAGAACCGAATGGGTTAAAAACAGATCTGAGTCTAGGTAGATCTGCTTAAGTAGCTCTGCTTGGTAGATCTACTTAAAAATAATTCTATAAATCGATCTGCTTAAATAAGCCTGCTTAATAGTCTGTTTAAGTAGATTAGAATCTAATAATTGAAAGGTACTAAAGTAGATCTGAGCTTAAGTAGCTCTGCTTCAGTAGCTCCCTTTAAGTAGATCTGACTTAGTGAATCTGGCAAGTAGATCTGCTTAAAGTGAATCTAACCTAACAAAGCTTTATCAAAAAACCATCAATTCTTAAATCAAGTCTTGTAGTTTTTAAAACCTTAAAAGTTTATAGTAGAAAGATTCGTGATTATTGGTAAAAATTGGATTAAGTGTGTTGTATGTTACCTCTCTAGTAATGATTGCACTCTAAGCTCTTTAAATTCCTGGAAATCTCGAGAATCACTTATCAGAACAAAGAAGGAAGAAGACTAAGGGGGAAGAAGAAAGTAAGGCAAGGAATAAAAGAAAGATATAGATAGATGAAGGAAATACTTGGTATACATATTTCTGAGTTCCTTTTAGCTAATACCTTATTTTCTCTAGTAGTAGTGCACCTAAGCTCTCTGTACAGGGTTTGACAGGAATATAGGTGCAGAGAAGTTCCATTGGAATATTCAAAAAACGAAAAATTTGCCACAAGAAGCTTGGTTTTTCTTATATTATTGAACTTAAATTAGCAACTTTTTATTGATCATATTCGAATCTTCCTCCTTTGGCGTCGATGCAAGACTTGAGTCGACGGGAAGGCGTCTGACCGTGTAACCATTTTATAAGTAGGCGGCGTCCAGACCCTCCCAGGCTTTCAAGAGATTTCTTCAAACTTTCGAGGTTTTGTGAGGTTTCCCAGGCGGGCCTCGGCTTCAAGAGATAGACCAGACCGAGAAATCCAATGGATTGAGGTCTGGGGAGCAGGGCCCTCGTTGGAATGCAATGAAGTCGGGAAAAGTCGCTTTGCAGAAATCCTGAACAATCTTGGCTTTGTGAGCGGGAGCACCATCTTGCTGGAAGGTCCAGATCGTTTTTGGAAGTGATTTTGAGCCCAGGAACAGTTCTTTCTTTAGCATATCCAAGTACGTGTTCGCATTAACTTTGACACTATGGCACAAAAATCAGTGGTGTCCGCGCCGGTATCCTGCCAAAAGCGATGGCTGACCTGGTGGCGCTGCGACCGACAGTAGTAACATTTGAGGTTGAGTTTTCAGGTCAAACTCGATCGTTCTGCTTGTTTCAGTCATTCAATCATTGAATTTTCTCATCGGTGAGCAAAATGTTCCTGTGGTCGTTCCGTTGAAACGAAGACGAAGGC